>OZ005667.1:9634095-10234095 GCA_963930725.1 Candelabrum cocksii | reverse complement strand
CTTAAAAACATTAAAACATTCTGCATTTGTAAAAGTACTTTCCCCCAGAATAAAACTATTCCGTAAATGCGGACCACGATAAATAATACAAAACTCTTTGACTTTAGATTTACAGTTTTATTTACATTTACATTTAAATGAACTCTTAATAAATTTAAAATCTAGAAAAACTGAAATTCTACTGTTTGGTACAGCCCAACGTATCGCCAGGACGAAGAAAAAACGCAATATAAAATACAAAAACCAGCGAATAAACATCACTGAAACTAACAAATATCTTCGTATAGAGGTCAAACGTTCCTTAAACATGAACAGTCACTTTGACAAAACGTACAAAAAGATATCGGGAGACTGAAGCTCTTTGGAACTACACTACAGAAGCAGCATCAATTATCTTTGACATGGGCATCGTTCCGCTGTTCATATACTTTAGAAAACATAAAAATTTGAGAGACATGACCAACACAAAAGTTTTCCTTTGTTTCTTTTCTAATGCCACGTAGTTTCAAACATGTATAAAATAATACAAACACTACCACATCATTATTTACATACTCCCGACCGTCGAACTTCCAAAAAAGTTTAACAATAACGATTTCTCAGTTTTTGTAAAAGATTTCCTTCTTTTGCTGCTTTTCGGGAACGACGCATCCGAACACCAACGCTAGGCCGAACCTCTTCATTTACATCATTTCTTTCCCCTACTGCTTTGTCTTTTTCCATCGCGTCAGTTTCTTGCATATAATCTGTGATTTTGAAAGGTATATATTTTGATGTTGGTTGATAACATACTGTTGATTCTCTGGTTGTTGAGATTGCTTTCAACTTTGCCCTTCTGACCTCTCCATCGTTCTCAACGACTAGTACATCATCCTTTCCGAGTCTCCAACAATATCGGGGCAGGCCTCCGTCGTCTTTAATCAAAACTACGTCACCGATACATAACAGCTGCTTACCCAATTTTTTTTTACGATAAAGGTTCGCTTGACAAGTTCGTTTAAGTAATAAGCGTTTCCAATAATGTGTAATCAACTGATTTAAATACTTCAGTTGATTCTTCATGTTGCTAGGTACTTTTGTTAATTCTTGCAAACGGGAGTTTTTGTTGCGTTATTACGCCCAAACAACAGGTGGAACTGTGTAATTGGTTCCATAAAATCATCGTCAGATATGTAACTCAGCGGACGATTATTTATAACTGATTCAATTTCTCTTTCTAGTTTTTCGTACGACAAAAGTAATCTTCCCAAAGGTTTTCGTAATAAGGACTTGACGGATCTTACTAAACGTTTATAAAATACGCCCACCATGGCGGTGTAGGTAATATGGACTTGTGTTGGATCTCGTTAACGACAAAATATTGTTTAATCTCGCGTCATTTGAATGGTTTGGCACATTTTTACTTTATTAATATATATATGTATTCCTTTTATTATTATTGTATGCTTCTCTACCTTTCGCATTCTAGGGGAGCTAATGTAGAATTTCTCTACAGATCATTTTTCCATATCATTAAACAATTTATTTTCTACCATGGCAACCCATAACATTATATCATTCACAAACTCATACGTGTTATATAGTCAGCGTCCCACAGGTCTCATTATCACCTCATTAACCTTTTGTTTATACGTTTACATTTGTATATATTTTGAACGATAAAAACGTCTTCTTTCTTTTATAAAGAGAACGCCAATGTGGTTAGAGCGAAGTAGCGAGAAAAGTTACGAAGTTTTTATTTCTTGAATTAATGGTTCAAACCCGCGAAGGCTTGAACTATTAAAATGGTGACCTTCACGTGATTATTTTACGTTCATTATATCTTCCTTAATTTTGCTAAAGATCTTTCACGCTGTTCTCCTCGCCGTTGTTCTTGGTTTTCTCGTAAATACAACGGCGTTATCAAAGACTCAGAAACAGCCTTATCCACATTAAACAAGCCTACGACAGCCGCTGGAAATATTATATGTACGAATACATGCCGTTGCAGCCGTCTCTCTCAAGCTTCCGCTATTTAGGTTTTTTGGCCAATGTTCCTTCAACTCTTCTGTCACATCCCAGCAGTCGGACAACTTCAAAACCAGCAAGTAGGGACCACAGGTCCATCTGGCTAATCATCCACCAATCGTCTGTTTTATATTACGGACTGTCGTACGGGTATTCGTTTCCTCCTTGATACAGACACTGATGTAATCGTTCTTCCATCCACACTTGCTGACAGACATCAAACCACTGCACTCATCCTAGCAAACAGCTACCACTCATCACAGAAAACTTCCACCCGCTACACTTAACACAGCAAACGTCAGCCCTCTTCATTATTGATGCCGCTTTGCAATGGATCAAACATTCAGTAGAAACATTTTTGCTTGATGTGTATATATATATATGTATATGTATATACAATGTATATTATTGTCTGCTTCTCTATCACTCGCATTATAGAGGGGAACTATTGTAGCATCTCTCTACATATCATTTTTCCATATCATTCTCCATTTAGTTTTCTTACTATAGCATCCCGTGCCATTACATCATTCACAAACTCATACGTGTCACATGCTCAGCGTTCTACATACCTCATTATCACCTCATTAAACTTTCTTTTTCACGTTTGCATTTGCATATATTTATAACGACAAAAAAACATTCTCTTAGTTTTAGTTTTAAAAGAGAATGCCAACGTAGATTGAGCGACATAGCGAAAGAGATTGTGAAATTCTTATATTTTGAATTAATCGTTCAAACTCACGATGCCTTGAACTATTAAATGTTCTAAATTTCAAAAAGTCAAGTCTACCTTCAGTTCGGTGGTTTGTCCAAGGATGGTTTAAGGTGACAAGTGGTCTCTCGAGTTCACTTCTAGGCTCGTCGCCCATGCTTCTCCTCCCATCCTCAAATTTTCATGATCATCTCCATTTATCGTTTCCTGAGTGTATCCTTCTACTACAATCATATTGCCGAAAGAAAATTCAACAGCGCTGCAATCTCCTCGGCTGCTTTAAAGAGAAAGTGCGGCCTTTTTCCATCGGCGATATGATTGTAGTAGAAGGCTACACTCAGGAAACTACACTCCTTTAAAAAACTAAGAAGAAGTTTTTGTCGTTTTAAATATATACAAAACTAAACATGTAAAAGAAATGGTAATGAGGTAATGATGAGGCATGTTAAAGTGTTTTTTTTATTTTTATACATATTTAAATGTAATACTACCAAAAGAAACAAAGCACATAAAACCTGGGATATGTATTAACATTATCAACGGAAATTTAGGTTAGACGTCAAATACAAGCGTCTTACAAACGCAGGAAACGAAAATGCATTATCATGACTTGTGAAAGCTTTTACGACTTTCTGTTGAAAAGAATATATGGAATTTAATAATAATATATGATACTTCCATTAAGAGTCAATGTTCTAAATTTAAAAAAGTCCTTCGCTTCAGTTCAATCACGGTTTAAGGTGACAAGTGGACTCTCGAGTTCACTTCTGGGCTCTTCGCCCACCTGTCTCCTCATCCTCAAATTGTCTTGGTATACAGTTTCAGCAGGTGTGTAGCCTTCGACAACAATCATGTCGCTGAAAGAAAATGGCTGCACTCTCTCTTTGAAGCATCTGAGGAGATCGCAGCGCGGTTTCAAATATTTCTTTTCGAACAATACGTGAATTAAAATAGAGGAGGCCCACAGGATGATGAATGTGACGATCATGGAAAATGTCCGAAATGGAAACTTTTGTTTTGACGTCACCGCGTCGTAGTAGGGATACTTAATCATGGCTGTAAAGCCTAAAATAATAATAGAAGCGAGAGCATGTTTAAGTGATTTTATTTCAAAAGGGTTTTCGTAGTTACCTAGCATGTCTTCTCCCCCTAAAATCCTCAACACCAATCCGCATATGAAAGATAAGATTGCGCCGTACGAGTTAGCGTAGCGGAAATATAAAACGCAAATCAATTGTGGGAACAGTATGACGTAGATAAGGTCTGAGCACAGGATTGAAAGACCGTAAATAGTTTTGACGGTAAGACCGATGGCGGTCGCGAGTATACCTACAACCATAATGGATATTCGAATGACCCATACTAGTTCCCTGTCTCCAGCCTAAAAACCAAACTAAGGTATGTTACGATTATCAAGGAATAAAACAAAATAAATCTGTATTTGCATGTTTATATAGAATAGAAACGTTCTCATAAGGGTTGTGTTTATATGTTGTTATGTGAGGTTCTAGCATATTGGCGAAATCAATCAATCTCGAAACATTCTAATAAACACGAATAAGTGATACAAGTATTCCTTTATTAGTTGCCTGGGGCAATGTTTGTTTTAATTAGAAATATTTTGTTCGAAATTATAATTTTCAAACCTTCTTCATTTAGGCGTTGTAGCTTAGCTCATAGTGGTTCTGTACACAAAGCCAAACCGGGCCGGTTTGTATCCCATCTCCGGCATATCTTTTTTCTTAGTTACAGCTGAATTTGTGAAAGAAACCCGTTGCCTAATGCAAGCCTAGCTCAATATCGTTGGTTATCCGGTTAAGATTTTTGTAGTCACAAATGGTCATCCTAAGTACGCCAATACTAACAAAGGGAGGCTAGGAAAGGATTAGTTAGGATACCACTTTCAAACCTTTCTGATCTTTAACAAACAAAATAATTTGAAATAGATATGTAATGATTTAGTCATTTAGGTGATTGAGAAAATATACGGTCTATAGTGGCTAAATGGAACAATAGTCCAGTTATTTGCGCTCATACAACTTATCCCAAACATCCTCTGTATTTTCATGAATGTTTCTACCACGTAATCACGGTTTAAAAATAGTTTTTTTGCTAACCAGTGGTACGTAATTCTGACAACTCATCTGCAATGCTTAAATAGACAAAACGTTGACGGGTCATTCTCTTCTTATTTTAAAGTTCTTCTGTGCTTTGTTAGTTACTAAAGTGATCTAACAAAGAAACTTACGCGCGGTCTAAGAATGGTTTTGTAGATGTTATGAGCGAACATGGAGCTGGCAGACAGAACACTGGAGTCGACGCTTGACATGACAGCAGCAGAGACAGCACCAAGCCCAACGAAGGATACAGCTGGAGGCGTCAGGTACTGAAGTACCAGAGGCATTGTTTTTTGAAAGTCAAACGCTATTGATCCGTTAAACTTCTTGGCATAGTGCCTGTATTCGGTCTTTTCCCATGCTATAATTAAATCTGGTTTTGAAATTCACGCAGAAAATAAAGGTTAAAACTATCTGAATGTATATATATATGTATTTATGCTGTATATCCATTCGCATTTTACGACTATAATAACCCTTGGAAACTGTGAAGCTATGATCATATTCAGTTTGAGTACAATGCTAACATTCAAGTAAAAGCTTACTTGTAGACGCGCCAATTGCACCAATCAAAATTGAGGGGATGGACATCACTAAGCAACCTAAAGCCGCTGCAAAAGACAGGTACTGTGCACGGGAGTGACTTTTACTTGACAAAACGCGTTGAAAATAAACTTGCCATGGTATACCACCAAAGATCTTAAAGAAAAGAAAAATAACAGAAATCAAAACCTTTTTATAGAACTTTACGTTTTGTGTTGTACACTCTTCAGCTATACTGAATTCAAAGTACACTTTCTATCTTTGAATTTAAAGCGAGATTCAAAAAGATCTATTTTAATTCGAAGAAGTTGTTACCAGGAGAAAAGCGTAGTCTATCCAAATCCCGCTTTCATTCCAATCCCAACCTCCTACCCAGGACTCGGTTGTCGATGATATTGAGACCACAGCGTCGTTTGTCAATGCGAACGGAATGGTGAGCCACTGTGGGATGAAAGCAATGTTGAGGGAATTACCTTTTGATGAAGTTTGTAAGTACCGGGATTCTTTAGTAAAACATTTTAAATATATTAAGTGTTACTCACTGAAGACCCAAAAAACTATAAAAAATATATAGAATAAATATATATATAAAAAACGAATATACATATATCAAAAACTGTTTTAGATAGAATTTGATGTAGTACCATTCCAAAGAACATGCAGATAAGTTGAGCTACATCAGTGTAAGCCACCGACCACAAGCCGCCAAAGAATGTATAGAACAAGGCGATGCACGCTGACGCGATAACGGAGATGTTGATATCAAGGTTTAAAACCACGCTGATTGTGGCACCTAAGCTATTTAAGGTTGCAGCTGACCATAGTAACTCGCCCAGAAAAGCCGGCAGGTACATGATGCCACCTATGCGTGAACCGTACCGTTCTTGGAAGGGATCCAATAGGGTTACGTAGCCGCGTTTGCGCATAATCTTTGCGAACAAAGCACCTCCTAAGGTGATTCAGAAAGGGTTATTTCAGATTTCATTATATCGCCCGAAAGAACACATAATTTCTTTTTCAAGCGATCTTCGTTGGTAATCAAATTAAAATAAGATAGGAAAGAGTGCTTACTCATTTAAGATGATGGGACAAATAATTTCTATATTAATGCATTGTATATACAATCGCCGGACCATCCAAGCGACCGAGTATAATAGTTCGAGCCGTTTGAGTTATGCGGAGTCTTTATTGGGACAGAAACACAGTTTTAGTTATTGCGATTGTACTGTATATAATTCTGTAATATTAGCACGTGAATTTCTCACCCAAAACCAAACTAAGGGAATAGCCCCATGACGATTGAGCCCACGCCAAACCGCTACTATTGACAGCTTCTGATGTTCCATTGATATAACCTCCTCCTACCCATGTTGCTGAAATAAAAATAACATGTCTTGAATTAATTTCTTTTCTATTTACTGCGAAACAGTGAACAAATTTGATGAGAAGTTGTTTAATTTGTGTTTATTTTTGACGAAGAAATTTGTTTTGGGTATACATATTTTTATTTCTATACGATTTGCTATTTGTTTATTGGGCCTTGGATATATTCTGCGCCTTTTCGGTAAAAATTTGATAGAAATACCAGCAGTATAATCTGATTTTCTGATTATTCTGTACTTTATCCCAACCCGTAATACCCATGAGAGTGATTATACGGTCGAGGTTGTTCTCTCTAGTAGGTGAAGAATAATCGTTCACAGGACACCCTCAGCCACTCATATTGTCATCTATTTCTACCATTTCTGTATTCTGGGAATCTTCTACCTCAAAATATTTTCAAGTCAATAAAATGGTGCCGTTAAGAGCGGGTCGCTTACTCCCTACTTTCCGTTAATTGTTTCAATATTATTTTTAATGAAGCCTTCATTTATATCCTCTGACGGAATTACCTTTACTCTTGGATTAAATGAACTTGATGAAAATCGTATTGAATCGTATACATACACAAGCTTATAGGTAAAGAAGAAATGTTGTCCAACTCAACCGAAGAAGTTCTTTTTCTTTATTACTTATGGCTTGTGGAGACGTTCAACTAAACCCTGGTCCGTACAGACATGTAAATGAGTTGGACCATTTATTTTAACGGAGGGGTATGCACATATTTCACCAGAATGCAAGGGGATAAGGTATTAACTTTTTGCATGGTAATTTAACTACCGACGTTTTTGCATTAAGCAAGACACACACACGCAGCCCTCTGAAAATACAGACGTTTATAATATACCGGAGTACATTTACATTGATAGAAATAGAGTTTACATAAATGACAGACTCGACCACATACGAATGGAAGATCGAGAAAGTGACAATCGAGAGTCACTGTGGATCGAAATCCGAATTAAAAACTCAAAGAACGGACTATTTTGTATAATGTTTAAACTCCCGGATTCATCAATACATCTTTCAAAACATTTCGTAAAGTTACATCAAAACATGTTGACATTAGCAACCAAAGAGAAAAAAGAACATTATCTTAGGGCACTTCAATATAAAATGGACTATACCGTTTTGAGCACCAAGTCACATCAGGTCACACCAGGTCACACCAAGTCACACCAAGTTACACCAAATCACACCAAGTCACACCAAGTCACACCAGGTCACACCAAGTCACACCAAGTCACACCAGGTCACACCAAGTCACACCAGGTCATACCAAAGTCACACTAAGTCACACCAGGTCACACCAAGTCACGCCAAGTCACACCAGGTCACACCAAGTCACACCAGGTCACACCAAAGTCACACTAGGTCACACCAGGTCACACCAGGTCACACTAAGTCACACCAAGTTACACCAGGTCACACCAAGTCACACCAGGTCACACCAAGTCACACCAGGTTACATCAAGTTACACCAAGTCACACCAAGTCACACCAGGTCACACCAAGTCACACCAGGTTACACCAAGTCACAGTTATTTTTCAAGACAATATACATGACGTCTCAAGAGACAATTCTCAAAGAAACAAAAGAAATTTTGGACCAAAAACGTAATCTAATACTACAAAACTACAACTCTAAAATTTTATTTAATACGTTGACGTAATTTAAATGAGGAAACAGTATCTTTGCAAATGATGTCTTTCGATTGCTTTTGTTTATTGTAAAAAACCTGGTGTGACTTTGGTGTAACTTGGTGTGACTTGATGTGACCTGGTGTGACTTGGTGTGGCCTGGTGTGACCTGGTGTGGCCTGGTGTGACCTGGTGTGACATGGTGTGACTTGGTGTGACTTGGTGTGACCTGTTGTGACCTGGTGTGACTTGGTGTGGCCCGGTGTGGCCTGATGTGACTTGGTGTGACTTGGTGTGACTTTGGTGTAACTTGGTGTGACCTGGTGTGACTTGGTGTGACCTGGTGTGACTTGGTGTGACTTGGTGTGACTTGGTGTAACTTGGTGTGACTTGGTGTGACTTGGTGTGACCTGGTGTGACTTGGTGCGCAAAACGATATAGCCCAGTATAAAATACCTTCTCAAAACCGACCATAGGAAAATAAAAGAGTTTTTTTTTATTGTACGGTTTAACACAAATAATTAGAAGTGATATTTGTTACGACTTCGACAACATCAAACGTCGTCATTAATTGATGTCATTCTCGTCAAAAATAAAGAAAAAAAGTAAAAAGAAAAATGATTTGGTGCCTGTTTCATGATCTCAGCAAAGCGTTTGACACCATAAACCACAATAAGCTTTGCAGTAAACTAACAAAAAAGAGATGAAGAACTAGAATGGTTTAAAAAGTATCTGTTCAATTGACACATACAAGTTTATCCCGACGGTGTACTTGCGCAAAAACAACCAGTTTGCACAGGTGTTCTTCAAGGATCAATCATGTGTCCCCTTCTCTTCGTTTTATTTTTTAATTGTATTATTGAACAGCTGAATAACTGGAAGATTATCAAATAGGCCGATGATACTGTGATCTTTTGTGCAAACAAATATATTCATACCATTGAAAACTGATTAAAAAGGCCTAAAAGCTTTTCAGCTGGTTCAATAAAAATGAACTCCTAATAAATTTAAAATCTAGAAAAACTGAAATTCTACTGTTTGGTACAGCCCAACGTATCGCCAGGACGAAGAAAGAACGCAATATAAAATACAAAAACCAGCAAATCGAATCACAAAAACTTACAAATATCTTGGTATAGAAGTGGACAGCTCCTTAAATATGAACAGTCACTTTGACAAAACTTATAAAAAGATGTCGGGAGACTGAAGCTTCTTGGAACTACAGTACAGAAGCAGCATCAAATATTTTTAACACGGGCATCGTTCCGCTGTTCACATACTTTAGAAAACATAAAAATTTGAGAGACATGACCAACACGAAGGTTTTCTTTCGTTTCTTTTCTAATGCCACGTAGTTTCATACAAATTTAAAAAAAACACAAAAACTGGCACTAGCGCGTGCGCTAAACACTAACACGTTATTTTTTACATACTCCTGACCGTTGAACTTCCAAAGAAGTTTAACAATAACGATCTCTCAGTTTTCGTAAAAGATTTTTTTCTTTTGCTGCTTTTCGGGAACTACGCTTCCGAACACCTACGCCAGACCGAGCCTCTTCATTTACATCATTTCTTTCTCCTACAGCTTTGTCTTTTTCCATTACGTCAGTTTTTTGCATATAATCTGCGATCTCGAATGGTATAAGTTTTGATGTTGGTCGATAACATACTGTTGATTCTCCGGTTGTTGAGATTGCTTTCAACTTTGCCCCTCTGATCTCTCCATCGTTGCCAACAACTAGTTCATCAAATTTTCCCAGTTTCCAACGATATCGGGGCAGGCGTCCGTCATCCATAATCAAAACTACGTCACCGGTACATAACAGTTGCTTACCCGATTTTTGTTTGCGATAAAGGTTAGCTTGACGAAGTTCGTTTTAGTAAGTTTTGGAAAAGCGTTTCCAAAAATGTTTAATCAACTGATCTAAGTACTTCAGTCGATTCTTCATGTTGCTAGGTACTTTTGTCAATTCTTGCATACGGGAGTTTTTTGTAAGTGGTTCCATAAAATCATCGTCAGATATGTAACTCAACGGATGATTATTTATAACTGATGCAATTCGATAAAGTTCTGTTTCTAGTTCTTCGTACGACAAAAGTAATCTTCCCAAAGATTTTCGTAATGAGGACTTGACGAATCTTACTAAACGTTCATAAAATCAGCCCCACCATGGCGATGCAGATAATATGAACTTGTGTTGGATCTCGTTAACGACGAAAAAATGTTTACCCTCGCGTGATTTAAATCTCTTGGCATTGTCACTGACATCGATCGTTGGTTTTCCCTTTCGACAGATAAACAGTTGGAATGCTCGAATGCAGGATGTCTTCTCCAAATCGTGAGTGAGTTCAAGATGTATAGCTCGGCTGGTAGCGCAAGTGTACGGTAAAACATAGACCTTAGAAACAGCGTCCTTGTTAAAACGTATATATAAAGGTCCTGCGAAATCTATTCCGATTGAATAAAAACTCTAATGTCCTTCGACTCTATAACTTGGCAAGTCCGACGTTTTTGGGGGCACCATGACTCTCCCCTGATGACGTTTGCAAATAACGCATTTTCGAACGATACCTTTAACTGCTCTTCTTCCCCGTACGATCCAATACTTTGATCGTATTTCAGCCAGCGATGATTCGACTCCATGATGCATAACTTGATGATGAGCTGTTCGAATGATTAAACGTGTGAAGTTACTCTCTCCTCCTCGTAGTAAAATTGGGTGCTTCTGATCAAAATCCATAAATGATGTTCCAAAACGTCCTTTCAATCGCCACACTCCATCTTTATCGACGAACAAATTAAGCGAAGATTTGATTTTGTTAAAATCTTCCCGTTGTTCCATTTCGTGTTGTTCACTTTTGATCCATAGCGTTGTTGCGGAGTTTCTTTCTTCGATAGTCAGTGTTTCGTCGACTTCAAGCTTTCTCTTGTGATGCGTCTCTTTAATGCGTTAACAAAGCGCAAAACATACAAAATCACACTGATCAGCTTAGTGAACGACCTGAACTTGTTGAAATCAATGACATTGTTCACGACAGGTACACGTCTCAAGTTAGATGGCGCTAAACACACTAACGACTTCACTTCTTCGACAATGACCTCGACAATTTCAAACATATCAAATCCATTAAATCCTTTTTCTTACATTCCCTAAACTCCGACAAAACATCCTTTACAACAGCAACCTTTCTACATTTTACATACGCCTCGAAAATAAAATCATATTTTTGTAAAAACTCCGATCCATAAAACCAAATTTCACTCATCGCACCTTTACAACTTCTCAATCTCGTCCGCACGTCAGCAGGATTACATTTACTCACTACGTGATTCCACTTCTCCTTCAGCACTACCCGTCTACACTTCACAACTCTGTTTTCCACCCATGGTTTCCAAGACTTCGAATTTTCTTTTAGCCGACAAACAGCCACCTCCGAATCAGACCAACAGTAAACATCTAACAACCCAAATGAAGAATTTAAAGCATTAAGCACATTCGAGATAAGATCACTTAATAAAACACACGCTAGAAGTTCTAATCGAGGAATACTTAATTCTTTAAGAGAAGCAACTTTAGTTTTAGCACAAGCAAGATTAACCGTAACACCAGAAGAATCAACCATTCGAAAATAAACAGAAGCGCAAAAAGCCTGCTTCAAACTGTCGCAAAATCCGTAACTTGCAAGTTATAACATCTTTCTAACTGTGCGCTACAAACAAATCTGTCTATTATCACCTCCGATACTGATTCTAATTCTCTCAAAAATTCCTCCTAAATCAAAACCAACCCTTCCGGTATTTCTTCATCCCAAGAGACACTATCCTTAAATAAAAGTTGAAATATTATTTTAATACGGACAGTCACAGACGAGGTAACCCCTAGCGGATCATAAAAAGATGCAGCTACCTTCAAAATGTTTCTTTTGGTAGGCTTAATCTCACGTGCCATTCGTGTAAAGTCACTAAATCGAAACACAAGTTGATCACAAGTGGTGTCTCAATCGATTCTTAACACTTTCCTTGACGATTCCCGACTGTTATTGAATTCCGATTCAATAAATTTGAGCTCCTCTGCGATGTTGTCTTGTACTGAGTGATTTCCACGACGTTCTTTTGCGTTGATCTCAGATTGCAGTACCCCGTCATTTGTAATTCCTTTTCGTAGGTTGAAACCGGCTTATCGGAAATCGTAAAACGTAATTTTTTCAGTAACGGAATCGACACCGGTAATATCGTTGACATATAAATCGCAGAAGAATTTCTCAACAAATTCTCTTTTAGATTCTAGATGCTTATTGAGATGATGACGGATTGTAGCATTTAGTAGAAATGGGCTGCTCGTGACACCAAAAACAACTCGTAGGAAACGATATGTTTCGTTATCGGAAATCACTTCGTACCATAGGAACCGTAAAAAATCGATATGTTCAGGCGCGATTTCTACATTTAGAAACGCCTTTTCGATGTCTGCTATAACTGCAATGCCGTTGAATCTAAATCTTAATATGATGTCGAAGATTTTTGTCAAAAGATTCGGACCTGGATGAACACAGTCATTTAACGACGGACCAAAAGATTTACACGACGCATCAAAGACGGATCGAATTTTTGTCGTTTCCTTGTCGTATCTAATCACGGGACGATGTGGCAAATAATGAACTGTTCCTGCAGGTTTTGACAGTTCGCGTTCCGGTACACGTTCAATGATTCCCCTTGTTTAGTAGTCTAAGGCCTCCTTATAATTCTCGCTACTAAGTGATAACCCAGAGACCACATCTAAAGCCTTCCCACTCAGGGATTTCCTCAAGTAATTAAATCGATCGATGTCCGAAAACTCTTCGTTAAAATGGACAGACGCATTGAACTGCATTGAACGCATTGAATCAAAAAACCCTAGCCAATCTAAGGGGTCCCCCTTGAACACACCTAATTCTAGTTTAGGTAGCTTGCAATTATGGCATGATAGATTGCTAACACTACTGTTGGCTCTCTTATGACTATCTATGCTAAACGACTCTAACTTCAACGTTAATTCCGCTACAGACAATCAGGCCCAGACAATCAGCCTTTGTACTTTCCTCCTCTTTAACACAATCGGAAACATTCTTTATTACATTCCCCAAATGCGTGCGTAAACCATCGCGTCTCCCTATTTTTTTATTTTTTTTTGTAAAGACGTAGCCATTTCACAGTTGAAAAATGATAAAGAACTATGCAATCGAAGAAATAAGAGCACAAAGCAAAGCAATAAGGAAAAAAATAATTTCCAACACAAACCTTTTTCATAAGAAGCGATAACCAAGCAAGCAAAGAAAACAAAAGGAGCATACAACAATGAGTAATTATGAGTATGAGATTCATTTCTAATGCCACGTAGTTGCAAACAAATTTAAAATAACACAAAAACTGGCACTAGCGCGTTCGCTAAACACTAACACGTCATTTTTTACACATACTGACCCACTGACGTCATTGATAAGTCGAATCAATTCAATGGAACGACGAGCCAACAAAATAGTTTTGAAGAAAACACACAAAAGAATTTAAAATCGATCTGGGTTAGTAATAGAAAAAGAAAAGTAATTCGGTTTGTACACGTCACGATATCATTAAAAAGTATACGTGCGAACATTTCTGCGTACATGAAACGAATAGAAGCACGCAAAATAATGGATATATCTCATTTCGCTACCAAAAATACGGTCGTAAATCTGTGAAATATATATGGGAGCAACGATTTTTAAGGAACTCCCGAAAAAAAAGCCAAGATATCAATTTTAAGGATATTTTAAAAAAACATTTGTTTTATTAAGTGTTTCTATTTCACTAATTCTTAACATTTTGCAGATTTTTTACACATTGAGAACAGCAATTTTAATGATTTTATTGTTGAAATTGTTGACGTGTTCCTTCCTGTATAAAGATTTTTAAATAAATACGCGGATGGTTATACCTCATGATAGGAAAATAGGGAGAATATCTAAAAACATAATGTTTCCATACTAAAAATTCACAGTTTTACTTTTATCATCGTGAACGAAAGCATACCTGTCATTGTAAAAGATCCTACAATCATTCCGATGCTTCTCCCGGCCAGTATCACCTCCCCGCTATCGCCCTGCCCGCTATCCTCACTGTGTTCACGACTAAGAGTCGAACTGCGTCTTCTGGCGGCATACAAACCTATCACTAGAATAACGATGTAGAAAATGATGATGCCCGAAAGCCCAAGAATATTTACAACCATCACGTAAGCAACCTCAAGCAAGCCAGTTATTCGAGAAGTGAGTTTGAAAATGTGTAACCTCGATGATACAGCTGCCGTGTTGGCACGCCCAAACCGCCGACTGAGCAAAACGCGATTTTATATCAAAGCTTAACGAACACCAACGCAATAGAATCAATACCGAGAGGCATGCACTTCTGCAAATGCATTTCCTACCACGTTCATTGTATACGGCAAAGGAAACTATTATTCTTACCCCTTTAATTTTTCATGGCACCATTTAGAGTACATTTAAATGTTTTTATGGTATTAACAAAATTCACTTCTATTTTATTAGCGAGAATAGCGAAAACATTTATATTTAAGCAGATGCCGAGGAATTGGCACAGGAAGCATTAGATGAGAAAATAGAGGCGTTAAGACGCAATTCATCTTTCCACCATATAATACATTTTGACATTTCGGAATATCCGTGCGTCAAATGTTCGCGCTTCGAGAGCCACGTATTCTTCTTGTTTCTGCGTTCAAACGGCAACCTTCACATCTCTCCGCATTGCGATATAACAACGGACAATTTCGGACGGTTGTTCGCCCCAACACCAACATTCTTAAGGATAAAACACACATTTAAACAACTAATGACATTACGATTAAGCAAATCAACTTCATCAATACAAAGGTTTCGCTGAAAGCAACAAAATATCAAAATTAAATTACAATTGAGCACAGTAGCACAAATTTACAAAGCATTTTAGGAAAAACAACAACATTTTTGATTGATTTTGATTTTTCAAAATAATTTGCAGTCAAATCGACGACAACCACATTAAATTCCCGCCATATTGTTTTCCCACTAAAACTCATTAACCGCCAAAACGCAGATTTTGTCCACAACCAAAAAAAAGTCAAGACTTCATCCCATGATATAAAAATAACTCTAAATTTAATTGTTGTCATGGTTACCTCTATTTTGCGCATGACAAGTAGGCCATCGATAACTTTTCCTAAAAAGATTCAACTGCTAGAAGAATGTCCCAAGGAAAAGGATTGACTTACCAAATACCACGTGTTTACCATCGAGAAAGTCGCACTTTGCGCACGTGATAAAAAACTAAAATGATTGAATTAATCAACGCTGAAACCTCTATTATAGATATTAACACATAATCAGTTAATTTCCTACAATAAATGACAAACGGGTAGATTGTAGAAACAATATTTTGTTTAAATTTGCCTACCTGACATCCATTCGTATCCACCCCACTGTTTGCCTGGAGTCAAATGATTGTACAAGCAAAGAAATTTTAAACCACAAAATATTATATATTTAAATAATCTCAATTAAATTTATAATAATTATATTGTGGAATGAAAATAAGGAGCCTTTCAGAAACAGATTCTATTGTTGGATTTGCAGACAAATAATTTAATACTCACTCAACGAAAAACATGATTTTGGTGTATGTTCATATTTCGAGTAAGTGATGATAAAGCTTACGTCATTGTTCTGAGCAGCACTTACCATTGATAGAAGACCTGGTGCATCATGCTTCAGTTTGAAATTCTCGTCATGGAAAGCCACCCCTCCGTAGATGCTACAAACCCCACTACCATCACCCTGCAATCATTCTTAAACAATGCGAGGCAACAGTGAACTGACCTATGAACTGACCTTCACGAAATCTCCTCCCTGTATCATGAAATCTTTAATAACTCTGAAAACGCGAAAAGGGGAAAGTTGAAAAGAATGAGAAGCATTGTATACCATATTTCCGTATCTCGTATTTCCTCAAATAAATGCTTAGACAGTGTTAATTAGAGGGTGGCGTTTTATGGGAGGGTGACATTTATTTAGAAAAACAAAATGAGGGGAGAAGCAGAAGTTTTCAATCTAGTTTTTCTGAAAAACAAAGATTTTTTGTGCAACAAAAAAATTATATAAAGACAAATTCAATATCATCCGCAACCTCGTCAATTATGTGAAAATTCTCACAACTACATTTGGTATCAGACTCAACAACTACTCATTTTTATCATTATTCGTTAAAAAATTTGTTGAAAGGAAGCGACCAAGGTTGTTATAAAGAAGTTGTGTGGTTTTAGTCTCATTGGTATGTTTTCTAATAAACATTTGCTGATGCGTCGTTTATTAGGAATCAGCGTTTACTGGAGGACGGCATTTATTATCCTCCAGAAGTGCAGCGTTCATTTTAGAGGGCGATGTTTACGAGAGGAAATACGGTATATTATTTCATGACATATACTTTACTTCAAATAATATAACATTTCTTGACCACTTTTCAAAAATCGCCATAAATCGGAAAGTGATTTTTCACACACAAACATTCTGAGTAAAACATATTCTTTTACCTGTGGAATGTGGCGCCTTTATACCCAATGGGGATTTTATCTTTACTGACAAAAAACAAATATATGTTTTAATGGTATATCATTCATAACCAACAAAGACAAAAATATTTCAGGCTCAGGGATGCCAGGGTGATTTGAAGGGCCACAGAAGCAGAGGGAATCCTTACATTTCAAACTAAATGTGATCTAATCGCTAAACGTATACACAATGTATTTTTTTACTTTTCCGCTTTGTGAATATGGTTCTAAACCTGGAGTTTCTGAACAAAAATAATAACATCTGAAGAGTGATTTGCACTTCAAATTTATAAATTCAAATATATATATAACATTTAAAATAATATACCATTCTATTCCTTAATGAAAAATTTACTATTTTCCTGTATTTTTGCATTGTGACATTGCTGTAAAAAAATAGATAAATAAACAACTAGATACTTACGTATATTCTCCTGTACAAAATTGTCGGAAATTTTCGGCTGTTTTAGGAACAATTTTGGAAAACAGTTCAATTTTCAACCGACCAATATCCTTTGTGAAAGAAAAGTTAATTCGCAAAATCGTACATCATATTGTAGATTATACCTGACCACCAATTGCAATATCAAGAAATACTACTGGATTCTCTGTTTCAGACATCTTTAATATTTTTGAATTGCCTAAAATAACTAAAACACAATAGTGAATTTTTACATCTTTATTATTTTTAGACAATTACAGTATATATATATAATATATATTATATAAAATGGTAAAAGGGTCTTTTAAGATATAATTTCATAGGTTCATGGTGAGCAGGTGTGTCTTTAAACGACACATTTAACTATAAGGTCTTTGTTCTAAAAAGGTATTGTAATACTCAAATTAGTACAACATTTTGTGATATTTACATTATTCTTATGTTTATTCTTTTAGAGCATAATCAACAGAATCTCCAATGGTGCAAGGACACATTGCAAAAGACACTATTTCTGAGGAAGAGCTTGAAGATCAAGAAGTGGTACTGACACTTCAAGGAGTTACTTGGGAAAGAAACTGAAGTTATCGGTGAGATCGGAGAAATTACACCAGTATTGAAGAACCTGAGAATCTCTGACGCACTCTTTACACCGCACTCACTCACAATACAAGAAGTCACTAATTGAGGGGAAGGCTTTCGAATCAGATTCCCCGGAAGTGCTCAAACATTGCTAACATTCCAACCCTCCCGATATGAAGTAAGATCTCCCGCCCTCCCGATCTTGTAAAAATTCTCCCGATATTCGGCCGTGTATAAAAAAATGTATTTATATCCTAATACGCTAAGAGATTTCCCTGTTCAAACTTTCTACAATAAAAAACCCCCAGAAATAATTCTTTTTCCGTGTGCTTACGTGTCAAACAAGACGTCAAACGTTTTTTGGAAGCACAGAGAAAACTTCTCATGAAAAGGAGAAAATATTGTATATTTTCGGTCGCCGTCAACGGCGATCTGAGGACCTCAGAATCTAAAAAATTTTCAAATTTCTCCTCAGGGCCAACCATGGTAGCCCTTCGGAGAAGTTTAGAACGCTAACAGGGCTCTAAAGAAATCTAGGAAGTACTGTTCTGCGCATGCAAAACTCAGAGGAAACCCCTTTTGTCTCCATCCTCGTATCACAACATACGTGAAACTGGGGTATCTGCCGTAGTAAGATAGAAGAAAACGTGAGTATGACGTCATGAAGCCATCCTAGTTGCTCTCCCGTCGTGTTTGCTAAAGCTCGGTACTATATAAAAAGGAACCTCCCGATATTGGAACACCAAAGGTTGG
Organism: Candelabrum cocksii; assembly: GCA_963930725.1. NCBI lineage: Eukaryota > Metazoa > Cnidaria > Hydrozoa > Anthoathecata > Candelabridae > Candelabrum > Candelabrum cocksii. Next base: position 10,215,303 of record OZ005667.1, on the reverse strand, counting down.
AATGTCTGACATTGCAACCTAGATGACATCATGCTAGGCTACGTGAACAAGTTGATGTGGTCAGTGGTCAGAAAGTGACATAAAGACCTTACCAAAGTCAGGTGTTCTTGGTTATATTGACAATTACAGGGGGATAGCATTATCATCCATCGCAGCCAAGTTAGCAAATCGTATGCTCCTTAACAGAATTCGAACAAATTATGTGATGAGACAAGCTATCCACGGCAATGAGGTAAAACTGGGATTCAAACTAAATAGAAGGGGAAGCAGTTATCACTGACACAGATTTTGCCGATGACATCGCCTTGATCACAGCGGACATCAACCAAGCTCAAGATCTACTCACTCGTGTGGAGGTCAAATCAGGCAAAATAGGATCGCATCTCAACGCAAAGAAGACTGAAATCATGTACTACAATCAGACAGATACACCGTCAGTTCTTGCTAAGGACGGTTCAACAATCAAAATAGTTGAGAATTTTAAGTATCTTGGAGTGTGGATGCAAAGCTCACGCAAGGACTTTGCAGTTAGAAAAGCTTTAGCATGGTCAACATGTCACAAGTTAATGAAAGTATGGAAGTTCTTTCTAAACCAACACCTATTTCAAACCCTACCACTATTAAATTTGATGAATTTTGGAGGTTAACATTTGCAAATTGGACAGTGTCATCCAATAGAATTTAGGGTATTAAAAATCTTTTGACATTTAGTTTGGAATTTACAGTACTATATGTTTCTTGCAATTTATATAATATATACAATATAAATGGATTTGAGATGATTTTGTGAAAAGATGAGAGAAGGCAGGTGGCAAACGAGCATTAAAGTAATCATGCAGTAATTACATAGTTATTAACTTTAATTAAGTAGCTAAATTTAGGAATAGAAAGGTTTTTATACATTTTGTTGGAAGGTAGTTTAAAGAAGAAAAGTTCATTAGAATAACCTTGTAGTGTATTTATACATTATAATGTAACTCCCACTATCTCCATAATAAGCTTTCAATTTCACAAAACAGTTTGTTATCATTAAAAGAAAAGTCTAGCTACACTAAGAAAGAATTCCTTCTCACTTTGTTGGGTTTCAGTGTTTTTTTTTTAGCTTAGAGACCTGAAGAGTAATTAATGGTATGTACTATCTATGTACTTCTAAGTTATGACTAACCTCCAACCCAAAAGTCTGTCGTCAACTCAACATTCTGATATTAGTTTTCATTTCACAATCATTTCGGATCAATTTTAGTTCAAGAAAAGCATAGAATTAGGGGCAGAATTTTATTTACGTACTGATGCGAATACTAGGGTCTTCGCTGATGTAAGCACATTTGTCCCGTCTAGTCGGTCAAGACTCTGATACTTACTGAAGTCCCCACCTCCACTTCAGGACTGGAATGTCATGTCATTATTTTGCACATGCAAATAACAATTTCAAAAATCTTTCGCGCCATTCGAACTAAATATGTCGAAAATATAACTTTATTTTATCAGGTGTATCGATAAGCATTGGTGGTTCAGTGGTAGAATTCTCGCCTGCCACGCGGGAGACCGGGGTTCGATTCCCCGCCAATGCATGATGCTGTTTTTTCTTATAACTTTAATAATCGTTTCTATTTGCCGATTATTTTATTAAAATCAAGTTAAAATCAAAAGAACATTCTTCGTCAATTGAAATTATGAATCATTTCGAAACAAAGTGCAAACACTTCCGACTCTGTGTGCTCCCACTTGACGGATTTTTCCCCATTTTAAGAAAACCTTAACTTCATTTCTAATCCGCCTTGTATTCATCGATAGACTGTTTTTCACCGCGGTGGTAGTCACTACTATTACTGATTTTCATTAATATACTCTTATTATTATGAAGTTTAATTGGCATATTTGCTTGTCAACCTTTGACGTAGAGAATTAATGTAGCTAGAGTAATGGTAGTAGTGTTTTATTTCAAATTTCATTATTTCAAATTTCAAATTTTGTTGTAAAAAATTAAGATAAGGCGCATACTGTAGTACGCTTACAGTAAGTTACCAAGAAGTATTGCATGTAAAATTATAAGAGAGAATTCCAAAAAGACGTAATTTTGTGTTTTCCTCGTCGAGGACTCAAAAGTCTTTTCACGGAACCGCTGTTATAAACGATATCATACAAAATGACTGTATTTTTTTTTTATTTTATTTTTTTTTTTTAAAAAACAATGTACATTTTTTTTTAAAACTGGGTGCAGTCCCGTACGCCAAATACATATTCTACATAAAATAAAACAAACTACTAACAATACGATGTCTCTTGGTTCTTAATTTTTTCAGTTACCGGATATCAACGATTTCGTTTCGCTGGTCTCCGGGTCAGGATCAACTACTGACTTTGTTAGATCACTGTTGTTCTTATGGAATGGGGAACGACTGCCTCGCAAGCAGACCCCAATTGAGTTCAATAGAGAAAAAGACAATTTCCTTCTTAGCCACGTGATGGTCTTGGCGTAATCGAGTTTACGTTTTTCAGCAATGATCTCAGCGAGATGACAGTAAAACTTTGACGCCTCTCGTCCCATGCCTCCTGTTGCCGAGAAAATTAGGGGCGTGAACGTTCCATGTTCTACACGCATCACCCGCTCATTGTACACACGTTTCTTCTCTCTCTCATTGATGTCATAAGCCTTGTCAAGTTTCTGGTTTGCATACCACATAGCCATTGGGTTAAAAACCCTTACGTCAAAAAATGCTTATTGGCCTGCTTGCCAGAAACCTCTTGCTTTGATGTCCAGTCTCGCCTCTTGAGATATCGAAGATGATGAGTGTTTGAAGGTTTCGTCATTCAACTCGTTCAGTTGTGGTTCAATGGATACGTCCTTGCATGCTACATTTAGAAGCGAGCTGGTGATGTTACGTAGATGGTTATGTCTAAGAGACACAAATCCACCTTTCTTACATGAGAGCGCATGTTGGAGGTTGAATTTTTCGCCACACTCACAACGATCCGGAAGACGCTTGAGATTCCAACCACATCGCATCCTGATGAGGTCCCAGAAGAGGTTCTTCTGGATCTTGTAGCCCTCTTCCGATATAGGAATCGTTGTTAGCCAGATTGAAGCACCTTTTTCGCGGTTGAGTTCATTCAGCCTCAGTTTCTCATCAGTAAAGTGTTTCTTCAGATTGTTCAGTACTGCTTCTTTGATTTTGCGTCTGGTGGCTCTCATTTCATTCTTCAATATCAGGTTATTGTTGGATCCTTCAAGCATTCGGTGTTGGTTTCGGATGTCTGATGATAGTTTCTCGGTCAACTTTACCGAGTTGTTGTATTCTCTATCGGCTATTTCAGCAAAAATTGGGATGCCCAAACCCCCCAATCTCACAGGTAACGCAAGGAGCTGTTTCTCGAGATCAGAACATCGTATGCCATCTGTTAACGCTGGTATGAATTCATTTGCAATGACACTATCCAACAGACGTAGGTGTTCTTTGATGTCGGGAATTGTGCGCATCAAGTACGATGGTTTGTGCTTGAAACCAGTGACAAAACAGGCATAGGCGGCTTGGGGTTCACAATGGGCTATTTTTGATAGAACTTGTATTTGTTTTTTCAGATCGTTTATTTTGTTTACGACATAGCCTGTTTTGAACTCCTTTGAACCAACTGTTGCTCCTAGGTGACGTTTTCCTTCTGTCATTATTTAAATTTCCAATCCATTAAAGGCGGTTTTGGCTTCGGCTTTAAACGGATGCTTTACAATGAGCCATGATTTCGTTGCTTCGGGAAGATGTCCAAATGCAGGGCCTATGGAGCATAATCTGTCCCACCATTTACGCAGTTCTCTCACTTTCCCTGAAGCTGTGATATCGTCAGCATATCCCGCAGTTATTGTGTGCTCATTTGAAGATACTGTAGCTTCTACAAGCATTAGAATTAGCGGGATGATAGCGACTGCATAGATAGCCATGGCAACTGGGTCGCCTTGTGTCGTTCCTTTTGTAGAAGTTATTTCAACTCCACCAGTCACGAACAAGCGTAGGTGTGCACTGTAGCAATTCTTCACAAAAGTGGCTAGAGGGGAACATATGATGGTGATGTTATGCATGAATACTTGACGGTTGATGGTGTTGAAGGCATTTTTAGCGTCCACGAGTATAACTGCTTCGGTGTTTTCTTCTTCAAACATCGAACGCATTGTATGGATTACGGATTCACAGCCAGATTCATGTTCTGCGCATGTTTGAAGTGGTCCTACTGATGCGACAATGTTGTCTCTGATTGCTCTTGTGACGACCTTTCCTGCTATTCTTCGCAAGATTTCTCCAACTCCAATGGGTCGTAAACCTGGATCTTTGTCTAAAGGTATCAGTCTTGAGGCAAGGAAAGCTTCCAGGGATTCCGAGTTTGTTTTCTGCGTGCAAAGTTTCTTTATGACTTTCGCAAAGGCTCGGCATAAATCATTTGAGCTCGATCCATAGCTGTTAGATGTGAGGATCCAACACCATCCATTTGCGTCGAGACCCGATGGTTCTGCTCCACCTTTTGTATTGAGCGCAGCACGCCTGACCATTTCAGCATTGATGAAGCAGATTCCTGTATCGATACAAAACCGTTTATCAAACTGTCATCGAATGAAAAAATATTCAACCAAGCAACCCGTTCTACGCTGCAGCACTCCGGAGATCCGGATACGACCACAAATTTGAATACACACCAACGGTTACAAACCAACGACCGAAAAACCGTAAAAGGAATATAATATGGTTCAATCCACCATTTAACAACAACATCTCCACCAACATCGGTAAATTTTTCCTCAACTTGGTTCAGAGGCACTTCCCCCGACAACATAAGTTCCACAAGATATTTAACAAAAACAACGTTAAAGTCAGCTACAGCTGTATGCCAAACATGAAAGCGGTTATAAACGGACACAACAACAAAATCTTAACACCACCACCCGTGAACCCTAACAGAACATGCAATTGTATAAAAAAAGACAGCTGCCCACTAAACCAAAACTGTCTGGTGAAGAATATCATATATGAAGCCACAATTACATCCAATTTGCCAAATTATCAGGAGAAAAAATACATTGGACTGTGCGAAAGTACTTTCAAGAAGCGGTTTGCAAACCATAAATCGTCATTTTTCAATGAAAGATACAGAAGCAGCACTTCACTCTCTGTTGAAATATGGAAAATAAAAGAATTGAACGGCACTCCCACTGTCACCTGGAGAATCGTTAAGAAAGCGAAACCTTACAGCCCAGAATCGAAATAAAGCTCACTGTGCTTAACCCTTTCATTACCGAAGAAAAACACCCCAATTTCCCGAGGCGTGAAATTGGAAAAATACCTTTTCTTACTCAATTGATCAGAACTTTTGAACCAATTCTTCAATGTACTCCAAATTTGGCTCCTTTTCTTCTTATAATTTTTGGAACAGAATTACAAAAAAAAAATCAAAAAATTCAAAATTGCGGTGTTCATGATTCAAAATGGCGGATCTGCAAACAAAGAATAATTTGAAATTTTCAAATCAATTTGTCGAGAAAATATATTTTTATCGAAAAAATGGCTCAAAACCTACTTTTCATGGAACTATAACATATAACCTATAAATCTGTGAAATTTTATAGAAAAAAAACAATCTGAACAAAAGTTATGCGTAAATAAAAAATTACTGTAAATTTCATAAATTTACGCGATATATTGTAATATATATAGTATACATCTAAATAAAAGTAGGTGATAGAGAATATGCCTTTAGTTATTATTTCCATGTAGGAAAGAGATTTTGGCATACCTTGGAACCAAATATTATCAGAGTAGAATTTCAAAAATTTCAAAAAACTGCTAGAAAACGCTTCTAATTTTGCAAAAAAGACTTGAAAAAAATGGATAGAAAATCTTTTTTAGCAATTCAATAGGCCTATAAAACAATAAAAACATCAAAAGAATCAAAACTATTATGAAAAAAGGTAGAACAAAGAAGAAATGTTAACAAATCCCTAAAATAAATAAAATGCAACTAAACATCAACCTCCGGTAGATGGTCGTAATCTAGCAAGGTATGGTAAATTACAAACTACAGCTTAGATTTGCATGTGGTTTTTTTTGCCGTGACTGGAATTTTATCTAGTTTCTAAACATAGTCGGCTTCTTGTCTAACTCGAACTTAAACAAATGTAAAATTGATTTAAGACCGTACCCAGCGGTGCTGGGTACAGGGAAAACGGCGCAAGTTTTTATACCCAGCCACGCTGGGTACAGGTAATGAAAGGGTTAAAAGAAAAATTTGAAATAGTCAATTATCCTGGGAGAAATCTTCTCAATAAAAGAACTGAGATTAATCGCTAAATGCCGCCATCGACGAAAACATCTCCTAATGCTCCACAATCCTGACGATAACACTTAAAGGATTGTGACGCAAATAATGAAAACATGCTAGTGTCGTATTTATATTTTTAACGGTTTTTTGTATTGACAATTTATTTCTAGCTGAAGATTGTCCAGAACGGGCATGAAACTTTAAGTTCATCAACTAACTCGCTCTTTCTGCAACGCATATATATATATATATATACATGTAACATCCTCAGCCTTATGGATATAAGAACCCATTCCCTTTATCCTCAGCTGCTACAGAGTTCAAAATATAAAGTTGGTCTCTCGTGGGTTAACCCACTGTTTCTCCTTTTACTGGAGTTGGTGTTAGGAAGGACATCTAACGGTCAAAGATATGCTTCAATAAACCATCAGATGATTAAACAGTGTTTTGACAGACCAAAGATAACCTAAAATGCATAATAAAGAACCTCAGACACCATTTTGACAATTATCAAGAGCCTCTTGCTTAACTGATAAAGAAGATATCAGTCCAGCTTTCAGACAGCAATCTTCAATACAGAAAAAAACTGAATTAAAAACACCAGGATGGTTATCGAAAGCAGGATGATTAGAATAATACTTACCGTTTAAGAACAACTCTATTGAAGTCAAAGCTCTTAGATCTTTAACCAAGGATTTGTTGCCAGTTAGAAGTGACAATATTGAACTGTATAGACAATTTCCTGTGACTTGAGACCTAAATGGAAAAAAATATGAAGATAAGTTAAATAAAATAAATAAGAATTGTCAATCTGCAAATTGCACCATTGCATTAATAAACATCATAACCTTCACAAAATAAAGATTTTAACATCGAACTTGCATAGTCATGCTTTCAGACTTGCATGATGGAATACATATAACAACAAAAGTTAAATTTTAATTCTACTGCGCGAGTTTTAGAATTTAGCTGTTTTCAGAGACCGATAAAAATTGTTGATTTGTTTAAAATTAATTTTGACCAAATAATGGCAAATATGTAATTTAGATTCAAGGCTACTCATTAACTACACTATTCTTTAACAGATAGGATAAAACCATCAAACAACTATCTTTCAAAATTAATTTATATATATATATTTTAAAAATTCTTTAAAATTTGTTTGTTGGAAAAAAACGCAATGTTATATATATATTAATTAATAAACGTTGAATGACAATGAATGGAAATAAGAAAGAAAATTGTAGAGAATTTCCATATTTGAAATCAGAACCACGTCAACCTCTATAATATAATAAACGTGACGTCATACCTATCAAAATACTATTATTATTATTAATTTAAGCTTTCAATTAGATGAAATTGCATAGGTAGAATAATTAATTACCTTTAAGAGTTTTTTTTTTTTAAAATAATTTGCATATAGCTAGCTCGCTACCATTCAACAAAAATAGTTTTTGAAACCACTTTTCTTGAATAAAAGACACAATCATTGACAACAAAACAGAGTATATATATATACAGGAATGTCCTTAGGTATATAAAGTTATTTTCCTTGACATTTGCAATATGCAACCCCCTTCAAGGGGAAACGTCACGTAAAATGAGTGATGATGACGATAGCCTACCAGCCGCTAACCACACATCTCTTTTTGTTTTCATTCATACGTAATAAATAATGCCAAGAAGACACATTGTTTACATTTTTATGAAGTCAATTAAATAACAGATTTACCATTTTCTTTCAATTCTCAGAGTAAAATCAGCAGTTTTGTAAAAACTAAGCTAAACTGTTTGATAAACAAATAATTGTTTGATAGTGCACTAATAAACATATCGTTATAATTACCTTCTTTAGACGTTCTGCAGGGAGAAACATCTCAGCATTTCTATGCCTTAGAAGAACAGCAGTGGCCACTTTAGAAGAAAGCCTTTTAAAAGCAAGTTAAGAGAACAATTGTTTTGAACCATCGATTATTCATCGAAAAAATAGTTTTCCTCAATTCCTCAACAGAATTGGATTCTAAGGCCAGACGAGTTTACTCAAGAACTGTTGACACAATCATAGCTTAAAAAAATGAGGGCCGTCATTAAACAAGCACGCGCACATATTTCAGCAAAAACATTTCTCGCTTGATCATAGTAAACCAGTATACCGGATCCGAAGATGGATTATTAGTATTTTCTAACGGCAATAATACCAAAATAAAACCTTTTCGGTCTCGGGTATTTCTTTTTGGGTGATCATGGGTGATCAAAATCACTTTCTGACGGCATCCGAAAGAACACTACCACAAGCATTTAGCTTCAAAATTTGAGAATAACAGTCTTTCGGTATCGGAAATTTGTCTCAGAAAGATCATGAAAGTGAAACGTCGCGCGCGCGTAAATATCATTGTGCGTGTTGTAGAGTGTATTGCAGAGACTACGCCATGTGCAACGGGCCGCAGGGAACATAAAATAATCGCTCGGATGAAAAATAAATATCTAAGTAATATGCCCGGGCGCCGCTGTGCTTACTCAAAATTCATGCATGATCACGCGATCCGTTTGATCACCCGTCAATACGCCCCTGTTATCGTCTCGTCACGGTTCATCTTGAATACAATCCTAATTCTCTCCACTCTCAGGTTTTCAAACATTCTTACAAAAATGATGTCTACGAATGTCGGTAAAAACTCAACTCTGAAAAACATTTAAAGGCTGCGTTCTTACCACATTTTGTCCAGTGTGTCCGTTTACATTCAATTTATTTTTTCCTTTTTGCAACATTCAAATTTGTAAATTTCCGCTTTCAAAACATTCGATTTATTTATTACAGTACCGTAAAGCTTAGATTAAGCGCCCCTCCTCGAATAAGCGCCCTTCCTAAAAAGCCAAAATATTAAATAAGCGCCCGGGTGCTTAATCGAAGCATTACACGGTATGGTAGCGATTAATTTATCAATGGATGGCACTAATGAACGAACGCACGAGCGAACGAGGAAGAAATGTCGTATAAAAGCAAAAAGGTTCATTCATACGCAGTAAAGATGAAGATAGAATCTGTTGCATATACTGAGATAAATGGAAACAACAGCTGGGCGAAAATTTTGATTTAACGAGAAAAGAATTCAGGAATGGTGAAAAACTACAAGAAAACTCGCCAGTCCTGAAGCATGGAAAAACGAGGAAATGGTTGGATGGTGGTGGAGCAAAGCCCTTAAGTAAGAATCTCGTATTATGGATTTGATTACTTTTCGGAGTTCAAAAGGATTAAGAGAGTGTCACGAAAACTTTTTATGAAGAAAGCGCAATTGACATACCAAGAAATGAAGGCACGGGTGGAAATAACGAATTAAAAGCATCCCATCGAGAGGATGGATTGAGAAGTTCATGCGTCGTAATAAGTTTGACAAGTGCAAGAGGCAAATGAATATGAGAGCGCTCATATAATATGTAGCCTTGGAGAAACTCCTGAAATGGAGTGACATGGTGTCCCAAACAACAATAGATGCTAGTGAAAAGAAAACGCTCACTATGAACGCCACAGGCCACGAAAAGTGCCGAGTGTTTTGGTAGCAAAGGTAGAAGGAACGAAGCTTAAACCGATGATTGTATTCAGAGGTGTCGTAAGAGAAACAAATGTTTTATCGCAAGAGTGTAGAAGTCAAGCAGTCATTGCAAGTTCGCCACACGACTGGATGAACACTGAACTAATGCATGTCTGGGTTGATAACGCCCTAGGAGCCTTTCCGTTTAATCGTAAATTAGTGTAGGATTTCTATGAGTGCCACCTAGTAGATACCGTTAAACAATCGTTACTTGCAAAGAAAATCGATACTATTATTGTGCCAGGGTGTTGCACAAAATATATGAAGGGGCCGGATGTTGTGTAAAACAAAACGTTCAAAGCGAATTGCACGGAACGGTATGATGATTGGTTGGCTGTAGAGGTAATTGTGAGACAGAGGAAGGAAGTATACAAACACCGCCAAGGAAAAGGATAAAAAAATAGATTCTTAATGCATGGACGACTCTTCCTTCAGAAATGATCAAGGAGTCATTTATACATTGCGCTTTGAATCTTCCAACTGATGGGTCACTTGACGATCGAGAAAAATCTAGAAAAACTGAAATTCTACTGTTTGGTACAGCCCAACGTATCGCCAGGACGAAGAAAGAACGCAATATAAAATACAAAAACCAGCAAATCGAATCACAAAAACTTACAAATATCTTGGTATAGAAGTGGACAGCTCCTTAAATATGAACAGTCACTTTGACAAAACTTATAAAAAGATGTCGGGAGACTGAAGCTTCTTGGAACTACAGTACAGAAGCAGCATCAAATATTTTTAACACGGGCATCGTTCCGCTGTTCACATACTTTAGAAAACATAAAAATTTGAGAGACATGACCAACACGAAGGTTTTCTTTCGTTTCTTTTCTAATGCCACGTAGTTTCATACAAATTTAAAAAAAACACAAAAACTGGCACTAGCGCGTGCGCTAAACACTAACACGTTATTTTTTACATACTCCTGACCGTTGAACTTCCAAAGAAGTTTAACAATAACGATCTCTCAGTTTTCGTAAAAGATTTTTTTCTTTTGCTGCTTTTCGGGAACTACGCTTCCGAACACCTACGCCAGACCGAGCCTCTTCATTTACATCATTTCTTTCTCCTACAGCTTTGTCTTTTTCCATTACGTCAGTTTTTTGCATATAATCTGCGATCTCGAATGGTATAAGTTTTGATGTTGGTCGATAACATACTGTTGATTCTCCGGTTGTTGAGATTGCTTTCAACTTTGCCCCTCTGATCTCTCCATCGTTGCCAACAACTAGTTCATCAAATTTTCCCAGTTTCCAACGATATCGGGGCAGGCGTCCGTCATCCATAATCAAAACTACGTCACCGGTACATAACAGTTGCTTACCCGATTTTTGTTTGCGATAAAGGTTAGCTTGACGAAGTTCGTTTTAGTAAGTTTTGGAAAAGCGTTTCCAAAAATGTTTAATCAACTGATCTAAGTACTTCAGTCGATTCTTCATGTTGCTAGGTACTTTTGTCAATTCTTGCATACGGGAGTTTTTTGTAAGTGGTTCCATAAAATCATCGTCAGATATGTAACTCAACGGATGATTATTTATAACTGATGCAATTCGATAAAGTTCTGTTTCTAGTTCTTCGTACGACAAAAGTAATCTTCCCAAAGATTTTCGTAATGAGGACTTGACGAATCTTACTAAACGTTCATAAAATCAGCCCCACCATGGCGATGCAGATAATATGAACTTGTGTTGGATCTCGTTAACGACGAAAAAATGTTTACCCTCGCGTGATTTAAATCTCTTGGCATTGTCACTGACATCGATCGTTGGTTTTCCCTTTCGACAGATAAACAGTTGGAATGCTCGAATGCAGGATGTCTTCTCCAAATCGTGAGTGAGTTCAAGATGTATAGCTCGGCTGGTAGCGCAAGTGTACGGTAAAACATAGACCTTAGAAACAGCGTCCTTGTTAAAACGTATATATAAAGGTCCTGCGAAATCTATTCCGATTGAATAAAAACTCTAATGTCCTTCGACTCTATAACTTGGCAAGTCCGACGTTTTTGGGGGCACCATGACTCTCCCCTGATGACGTTTGCAAATAACGCATTTTCGAACGATACCTTTAACTGCTCTTCTTCCCCGTACGATCCAATACTTTGATCGTATTTCAGCCAGCGATGATTCGACTCCATGATGCATAACTTGATGATGAGCTGTTCGAATGATTAAACGTGTGAAGTTACTCTCTCCTCCTCGTAGTAAAATTGGGTGCTTCTGATCAAAATCCATAAATGATGTTCCAAAACGTCCTTTCAATCGCCACACTCCATCTTTATCGACGAACAAATTAAGCGAAGATTTGATTTTGTTAAAATCTTCCCGTTGTTCCATTTCGTGTTGTTCACTTTTGATCCATAGCGTTGTTGCGGAGTTTCTTTCTTCGATAGTCAGTGTTTCGTCGACTTCAAGCTTTCTCTTGTGATGCGTCTCTTTAATGCGTTAACAAAGCGCAAAACATACAAAATCACACTGATCAGCTTAGTGAACGACCTGAACTTGTTGAAATCAATGACATTGTTCACGACAGGTACACGTCTCAAGTTAGATGGCGCTAAACACACTAACGACTTCACTTCTTCGACAATGACCTCGACAATTTCAAACATATCAAATCCATTAAATCCTTTTTCTTACATTCCCTAAACTCCGACAAAACATCCTTTACAACAGCAACCTTTCTACATTTTACATACGCCTCGAAAATAAAATCATATTTTTGTAAAAACTCCGATCCATAAAACCAAATTTCACTCATCGCACCTTTACAACTTCTCAATCTCGTCCGCACGTCAGCAGGATTACATTTACTCACTACGTGATTCCACTTCTCCTTCAGCACTACCCGTCTACACTTCACAACTCTGTTTTCCACCCATGGTTTCCAAGACTTCGAATTTTCTTTTAGCCGACAAACAGCCACCTCCGAATCAGACCAACAGTAAACATCTAACAACCCAAATGAAGAATTTAAAGCATTAAGCACATTCGAGATAAGATCACTTAATAAAACACACGCTAGAAGTTCTAATCGAGGAATACTTAATTCTTTAAGAGAAGCAACTTTAGTTTTAGCACAAGCAAGATTAACCGTAACACCAGAAGAATCAACCATTCGAAAATAAACAGAAGCGCAAAAAGCCTGCTTCAAACTGTCGCAAAATCCGTAACTTGCAAGTTATAACATCTTTCTAACTGTGCGCTACAAACAAATCTGTCTATTATCACCTCCGATACTGATTCTAATTCTCTCAAAAATTCCTCCTAAATCAAAACCAACCCTTCCGGTATTTCTTCATCCCAAGAGACACTATCCTTAAATAAAAGTTGAAATATTATTTTAATACGGACAGTCACAGACGAGGTAACCCCTAGCGGATCATAAAAAGATGCAGCTACCTTCAAAATGTTTCTTTTGGTAGGCTTAATCTCACGTGCCATTCGTGTAAAGTCACTAAATCGAAACACAAGTTGATCACAAGTGGTGTCTCAATCGATTCTTAACACTTTCCTTGACGATTCCCGACTGTTATTGAATTCCGATTCAATAAATTTGAGCTCCTCTGCGATGTTGTCTTGTACTGAGTGATTTCCACGACGTTCTTTTGCGTTGATCTCAGATTGCAGTACCCCGTCATTTGTAATTCCTTTTCGTAGGTTGAAACCGGCTTATCGGAAATCGTAAAACGTAATTTTTTCAGTAACGGAATCGACACCGGTAATATCGTTGACATATAAATCGCAGAAGAATTTCTCAACAAATTCTCTTTTAGATTCTAGATGCTTATTGAGATGATGACGGATTGTAGCATTTAGTAGAAATGGGCTGCTCGTGACACCAAAAACAACTCGTAGGAAACGATATGTTTCGTTATCGGAAATCACTTCGTACCATAGGAACCGTAAAAAATCGATATGTTCAGGCGCGATTTCTACATTTAGAAACGCCTTTTCGATGTCTGCTATAACTGCAATGCCGTTGAATCTAAATCTTAATATGATGTCGAAGATTTTTGTCAAAAGATTCGGACCTGGATGAACACAGTCATTTAACGACGGACCAAAAGATTTACACGACGCATCAAAGACGGATCGAATTTTTGTCGTTTCCTTGTCGTATCTAATCACGGGACGATGTGGCAAATAATGAACTGTTCCTGCAGGTTTTGACAGTTCGCGTTCCGGTACACGTTCAATGATTCCCCTTGTTTAGTAGTCTAAGGCCTCCTTATAATTCTCGCTACTAAGTGATAACCCAGAGACCACATCTAAAGCCTTCCCACTCAGGGATTTCCTCAAGTAATTAAATCGATCGATGTCCGAAAACTCTTCGTTAAAATGGACAGACGCATTGAACTGCATTGAACGCATTGAATCAAAAAACCCTAGCCAATCTAAGGGGTCCCCCTTGAACACACCTAATTCTAGTTTAGGTAGCTTGCAATTATGGCATGATAGATTGCTAACACTACTGTTGGCTCTCTTATGACTATCTATGCTAAACGACTCTAACTTCAACGTTAATTCCGCTACAGACAATCAGGCCCAGACAATCAGCCTTTGTACTTTCCTCCTCTTTAACACAATCGGAAACATTCTTTATTACATTCCCCAAATGCGTGCGTAAACCATCGCGTCTCCCTATTTTTTTATTTTTTTTTGTAAAGACGTAGCCATTTCACAGTTGAAAAATGATAAAGAACTATGCAATCGAAGAAATAAGAGCACAAAGCAAAGCAATAAGGAAAAAAATAATTTCCAACACAAACCTTTTTCATAAGAAGCGATAACCAAGCAAGCAAAGAAAACAAAAGGAGCATACAACAATGAGTAATTATGAGTATGAGATTCATTTCTAATGCCACGTAGTTGCAAACAAATTTAAAATAACACAAAAACTGGCACTAGCGCGTTCGCTAAACACTAACACGTCATTTTTTACACATACTGACCCACTGACGTCATTGATAAGTCGAATCAATTCAATGGAACGACGAGCCAACAAAATAGTTTTGAAGAAAACACACAAAAGAATTTAAAATCGATCTGGGTTAGTAATAGAAAAAGAAAAGTAATTCGGTTTGTACACGTCACGATATCATTAAAAAGTATACGTGCGAACATTTCTGCGTACATGAAACGAATAGAAGCACGCAAAATAATGGATATATCTCATTTCGCTACCAAAAATACGGTCGTAAATCTGTGAAATATATATGGGAGCAACGATTTTTAAGGAACTCCCGAAAAAAAAGCCAAGATATCAATTTTAAGGATATTTTAAAAAAACATTTGTTTTATTAAGTGTTTCTATTTCACTAATTCTTAACATTTTGCAGATTTTTTACACATTGAGAACAGCAATTTTAATGATTTTATTGTTGAAATTGTTGACGTGTTCCTTCCTGTATAAAGATTTTTAAATAAATACGCGGATGGTTATACCTCATGATAGGAAAATAGGGAGAATATCTAAAAACATAATGTTTCCATACTAAAAATTCACAGTTTTACTTTTATCATCGTGAACGAAAGCATACCTGTCATTGTAAAAGATCCTACAATCATTCCGATGCTTCTCCCGGCCAGTATCACCTCCCCGCTATCGCCCTGCCCGCTATCCTCACTGTGTTCACGACTAAGAGTCGAACTGCGTCTTCTGGCGGCATACAAACCTATCACTAGAATAACGATGTAGAAAATGATGATGCCCGAAAGCCCAAGAATATTTACAACCATCACGTAAGCAACCTCAAGCAAGCCAGTTATTCGAGAAGTGAGTTTGAAAATGTGTAACCTCGATGATACAGCTGCCGTGTTGGCACGCCCAAACCGCCGACTGAGCAAAACGCGATTTTATATCAAAGCTTAACGAACACCAACGCAATAGAATCAATACCGAGAGGCATGCACTTCTGCAAATGCATTTCCTACCACGTTCATTGTATACGGCAAAGGAAACTATTATTCTTACCCCTTTAATTTTTCATGGCACCATTTAGAGTACATTTAAATGTTTTTATGGTATTAACAAAATTCACTTCTATTTTATTAGCGAGAATAGCGAAAACATTTATATTTAAGCAGATGCCGAGGAATTGGCACAGGAAGCATTAGATGAGAAAATAGAGGCGTTAAGACGCAATTCATCTTTCCACCATATAATACATTTTGACATTTCGGAATATCCGTGCGTCAAATGTTCGCGCTTCGAGAGCCACGTATTCTTCTTGTTTCTGCGTTCAAACGGCAACCTTCACATCTCTCCGCATTGCGATATAACAACGGACAATTTCGGACGGTTGTTCGCCCCAACACCAACATTCTTAAGGATAAAACACACATTTAAACAACTAATGACATTACGATTAAGCAAATCAACTTCATCAATACAAAGGTTTCGCTGAAAGCAACAAAATATCAAAATTAAATTACAATTGAGCACAGTAGCACAAATTTACAAAGCATTTTAGGAAAAACAACAACATTTTTGATTGATTTTGATTTTTCAAAATAATTTGCAGTCAAATCGACGACAACCACATTAAATTCCCGCCATATTGTTTTTCCACTAAAACTCATTAACCGCCAAAACGCAGATTTTGTCCACAACCAAAAAAAAGTCAAGACTTCATCCCATGATATAAAAATAACTCTAAATTTAATTGTTGTCATGGTTACCTCTATTTTGCGCATGACAAGTAGGCCATCGATAACTTTTCCTAAAAAGATTCAACTGCTAGAAGAATGTCCCAAGGAAAAGGATTGACTTACCAAATACCACGTGTTTACCATCGAGAAAGTCGCACTTTGCGCACGTGATAAAAAACTAAAATGATTGAATTAATCAACGCTGAAACCTCTATTATAGATATTAACACATAATCAGTTAATTTCCTACAATAAATGACAAACGGGTAGATTGTAGAAACAATATTTTGTTTAAATTTGCCTACCTGACATCCATTCGTATCCACCCCACTGTTTGCCTGGAGTCAAATGATTGTACAAGCAAAGAAATTTTAAACCACAAAATATTATATATTTAAATAATCTCAATTAAATTTATAATAATTATATTGAGGAATGAAAATAAGGAGCCTTTCAGAAACAGATTCTATTGTTGGATTTGCAGACAAATAATTTAATACTCACTCAACGAAAAACATGATTTTGGTGTATGTTCATATTTCGAGTAAGTGATGATAAAGCTTACGTCATTGTTCTGAGCAGCACTTACCATTGATAGAAGACCTGGTGCATCATGCTTCAGTTTGAAATTCTCGTCATGGAAAGCCACCCCTCCGTAGATGCTACAAACCCCACTACCATCACCCTGCAATCATTCTTAAACAATGCGAGGCAACAGTGAACTGACCTATGAACTGACCTTCACGAAATCTCCTCCCTGTATCATGAAATCTTTAATAACTCTGAAAACGCGAAAAGGGGAAAGTTGAAAAGAATGAGAAGCATTGTATACCATATTTCCGTATCTCGTATTTCCTCAAATAAATGCTTAGACAGTGTTAATTAGAGGGTGGCGTTTTATGGGAGGGTGACATTTATTTAGAAAAACAAAATGAGGGGAGAAGCAGAAGTTTTCAATCTAGTTTTTCTGAAAAACAAAGATTTTTTGTGCAACAAAAAAATTATATAAAGACAAATTCAATATCATCCGCAACCTCGTCAATTATGTGAAAATTCTCACAACTACATTTGGTATCAGACTCAACAACTACTCATTTTTATCATTATTCGTTAAAAAATTTGTTGAAAGGAAGCGACCAAGGTTGTTATAAAGAAGTTGTGTGGTTTTAGTCTCATTGGTATGTTTTCTAATAAACATTTGCTGATGCGTCGTTTATTAGGAATCAGCGTTTACTGGAGGACGGCATTTATTATCCTCCAGAAGTGCAGCGTTCATTTTAGAGGGCGATGTTTACGAGAGGAAATACGGTATATTATTTCATGACATATACTTTACTTCAAATAATATAACATTTCTTGACCACTTTTCAAAAATCGCCATAAATCGGAAAGTGATTTTTCACACACAAACATTCTGAGTAAAACATATTCTTTTACCTGTGGAATGTGGCGCCTTTATACCCAATGGGGATTTTATCTTTACTGACAAAAAACAAATATATGTTTTAATGGTATATCATTCATAACCAACAAAGACAAAAATATTTCAGGCTCAGGGATGCCAGGGTGATTTGAAGGGCCACAGAAGCAGAGGGAATCCTTACATTTCAAACTAAATGTGATCTAATCGCTAAACGTATACACAATGTATTTTTTTACTTTTCCGCTTTGTGAATATGGTTCTAAACCTGGAGTTTCTGAACAAAAATAATAACATCTGAAGAGTGATTTGCACTTCAAATTTATAAATTCAAATATATATATAACATTTAAAATAATATACCATTCTATTCCTTAATGAAAAATTTACTATTTTCCTGTATTTTTGCATTGTGACATTGCTGTAAAAAAATAGATAAATAAACAACTAGATACTTACGTATATTCTCCTGTACAAAATTGTCGGAAATTTTCGGCTGTTTTAGGAACAATTTTGGAAAACAGTTCAATTTTCAACCGACCAATATCCTTTGTGAAAGAAAAGTTAATTCGCAAAATCGTACATCATATTGTAGATTATACCTGACCACCAATTGCAATATCAAGAAATACTACTGGATTCTCTGTTTCAGACATCTTTAATATTTTTGAATTGCCTAAAATAACTAAAACACAATAGTGAATTTTTACATCTTTATTATTTTTAGACAATTACAGTATATATATATAATATATATTATATAAAATGGTAAAAGGGTCTTTTAAGATATAATTTCATAGGTTCATGGTGAGCAGGTGTGTCTTTAAACGACACATTTAACTATAAGGTCTTTGTTCTAAAAAGGTATTGTAATACTCAAATTAGTACAACATTTTGTGATATTTACATTATTCTTATGTTTATTCTTTTAGAGCATAATCAACAGAATCTCCAATGGTGCAAGGACACATTGCAAAAGACACTATTTCTGAGGAAGAGCTTGAAGATCAAGAAGTGGTACTGACACTTCAAGGAGTTACTTGGGAAAGAAACTGAAGTTATCGGTGAGATCGGAGAAATTACACCAGTATTGAAGAACCTGAGAATCTCTGACGCACTCTTTACACCGCACTCACTCACAATACAAGAAGTCACTAATTGAGGGGAAGGCTTTCGAATCAGATTCCCCGGAAGTGCTCAAACATTGCTAACATTCCAACCCTCCCGATATGAAGTAAGATCTCCCGCCCTCCCGATCTTGTAAAAATTCTCCCGATATTCGGCCGTGTATAAAAAAATGTATTTATATCCTAATACGCTAAGAGATTTCCCTGTTCAAACTTTCTACAATAAAAAACCCCCAGAAATAATTCTTTTTCCGTGTGCTTACGTGTCAAACAAGACGTCAAACGTTTTTTGGAAGCACAGAGAAAACTTCTCATGAAAAGGAGAAAATATTGTATATTTTCGGTCGCCGTCAACGGCGATCTGAGGACCTCAGAATCTAAAAAATTTTCAAATTTCTCCTCAGGGCCAACCATGGTAGCCCTTCGGAGAAGTTTAGAACGCTAACAGGGCTCTAAAGAAATCTAGGAAGTACTGTTCTGCGCATGCAAAACTCAGAGGAAACCCCTTTTGTCTCCATCCTCGTATCACAACATACGTGAAACTGGGGTATCTGCCGTAGTAAGATAGAAGAAAACGTGAGTATGACGTCATGAAGCCATCCTAGTTGCTCTCCCGTCGTGTTTGCTAAAGCTCGGTACTATATAAAAAGGAACCTCCCGATATTGGAACACCAAAGGTTGGAATGTCTGACATTGCAACCTAGATGACATCATGCTAGGCTACGTGAACAAGTTGATGTGGTCAGTGGTCAGAAAGTGACATAAAGACCTTACCAAAGTCAGGTGTTCTTGGTTATATTGACAATTACAGGGGGATAGCATTATCATCCATCGCAGCCAAGTTAGCAAATCGTATGCTCCTTAACAGAATTCGAACAAATTATGTGATGAGACAAGCTATCCACGGCAATGAGGTAAAACTGGGATTCAAACTAAATAGAAGGGGAAGCAGTTATCACTGACACAGATTTTGCCGATGACATCGCCTTGATCACAGCGGACATCAACCAAGCTCAAGATCTACTCACTCGTGTGGAGGTCAAATCAGGCAAAATAGGATCGCATCTCAACGCAAAGAAGACTGAAATCATGTACTACAATCAGACAGATACACCGTCAGTTCTTGCTAAGGACGGTTCAACAATCAAAATAGTTGAGAATTTTAAGTATCTTGGAGTGTGGATGCAAAGCTCACGCAAGGACTTTGCAGTTAGAAAAGCTTTAGCATGGTCAACATGTCACAAGTTAATGAAAGTATGGAAGTTCTTTCTAAACCAACACCTATTTCAAACCCTACCACTATTAAATTTGATGAATTTTGGAGGTTAACATTTGCAAATTGGACAGTGTCATCCAATAGAATTTAGGGTATTAAAAATCTTTTGACATTTAGTTTGGAATTTACAGTACTATATGTTTCTTGCAATTTATATAATATATACAATATAAATGGATTTGAGATGATTTTGTGAAAAGATGAGAGAAGGCAGGTGGCAAACGAGCATTAAAGTAATCATGCAGTAATTACATAGTTATTAACTTTAATTAAGTAGCTAAATTTAGGAATAGAAAGGTTTTTATACATTTTGTTGGAAGGTAGTTTAAAGAAGAAAAGTTCATTAGAATAACCTTGTAGTGTATTTATACATTATAATGTAACTCCCACTATCTCCATAATAAGCTTTCAATTTCACAAAACAGTTTGTTATCATTAAAAGAAAAGTCTAGCTACACTAAGAAAGAATTCCTTCTCACTTTGTTGGGTTTCAGTGTTTTTTTTTTAGCTTAGAGACCTGAAGAGTAATTAATGGTATGTACTATCTATGTACTTCTAAGTTATGACTAACCTCCAACCCAAAAGTCTGTCGTCAACTCAACATTCTGATATTAGTTTTCATTTCACAATCATTTCGGATCAATTTTAGTTCAAGAAAAGCATAGAATTAGGGGCAGAATTTTATTTACGTACTGATGCGAATACTAGGGTCTTCGCTGATGTAAGCACATTTGTCCCGTCTAGTCGGTCAAGACTCTGATACTTACTGAAGTCCCCACCTCCACTTCAGGACTGGAATGTCATGTCATTATTTTGCACATGCAAATAACAATTTCAAAAATCTTTCGCGCCATTCGAACTAAATATGTCGAAAATATAACTTTATTTTATCAGGTGTATCGATAAGCATTGGTGGTTCAGTGGTAGAATTCTCGCCTGCCACGCGGGAGACCGGGGTTCGATTCCCCGCCAATGCATGATGCTGTTTTTTCTTATAACTTTAATAATCGTTTCTATTTGCCGATTATTTTATTAAAATCAAGTTAAAATCAAAAGAACATTCTTCGTCAATTGAAATTATGAATCATTTCGAAACAAAGTGCAAACACTTCCGACTCTGTGTGCTCCCACTTGACGGATTTTTCCCCATTTTAAGAAAACCTTAACTTCATTTCTAATCCGCCTTGTATTCATCGATAGACTGTTTTTCACCGCGGTGGTAGTCACTACTATTACTGATTTTCATTAATATACTCTTATTATTATGAAGTTTAATTGGCATATTTGCTTGTCAACCTTTGACGTAGAGAATTAATGTAGCTAGAGTAATGGTAGTAGTGTTTTATTTCAAATTTCATTATTTCAAATTTCAAATTTTGTTGTAAAAAATTAAGATAAGGCGCATACTGTAGTACGCTTACAGTAAGTTACCAAGAAGTATTGCATGTAAAATTATAAGAGAGAATTCCAAAAAGACGTAATTTTGTGTTTTCCTCGTCGAGGACTCAAAAGTCTTTTCACGGAACCGCTGTTATAAACGATATCATACAAAATGACTGGATTTTTTTTTTATTTTATTTTTTTTTTTTAAAAAACAATGTACATTTTTTTTTAAAACTGGGTGCAGTCCCGTACGCCAAATACATATTCTACATAAAATAAAACAAACTACTAACAATACGATGTCTCTTGGTTCTTAATTTTTTCAGTTACCGGATATCAACGATTTCGTTTCGCTGGTCTCCGGGTCAGGATCAACTACTGACTTTGTTAGATCACTGTTGTTCTTATGGAATGGGGAACGACTGCCTCGCAAGCAGACCCCAATTGAGTTCAATAGAGAAAAAGACAATTTCCTTCTTAGCCACGTGATGGTCTTGGCGTAATCGAGTTTACGTTTTTCAGCAATGATCTCAGCGAGATGACAGTAAAACTTTGACGCCTCTCGTCCCATGCCTCCTGTTGCCGAGAAAATTAGGGGCGTGAACGTTCCATGTTCTACACGCATCACCCGCTCATTGTACACACGTTTCTTCTCTCTCTCATTGATGTCATAAGCCTTGTCAAGTTTCTGGTTTGCATACCACATAGCCATTGGGTTAAAAACCCTTACGTCAAAAAATGCTTATTGGCCTGCTTGCCAGAAACCTCTTGCTTTGATGTCCAGTCTCGCCTCTTGAGATATCGAAGATGATGAGTGTTTGAAGGTTTCGTCATTCAACTCGTTCAGTTGTGGTTCAATGGATACGTCCTTGCATGCTACATTTAGAAGCGAGCTGGTGATGTTACGTAGATGGTTATGTCTAAGAGACACAAATCCACCTTTCTTACATGAGAGCGCATGTTGGAGGTTGAATTTTTCGCCACACTCACAACGATCCGGAAGACGCTTGAGATTCCAACCACATCGCATCCTGATGAGGTCCCAGAAGAGGTTCTTCTGGATCTTGTAGCCCTCTTCCGATATAGGAATCGTTGTTAGCCAGATTGAAGCACCTTTTTCGCGGTTGAGTTCATTCAGCCTCAGTTTCTCATCAGTAAAGTGTTTCTTCAGATTGTTCAGTACTGCTTCTTTGATTTTGCGTCTGGTGGCTCTCATTTCATTCTTCAATATCAGGTTATTGTTGGATCCTTCAAGCATTCGGTGTTGGTTTCGGATGTCTGATGATAGTTTCTCGGTCAACTTTACCGAGTTGTTGTATTCTCTATCGGCTATTTCAGCAAAAATTGGGATGCCCAAACCCCCCAATCTCACAGGTAACGCAAGGAGCTGTTTCTCGAGATCAGAACATCGTATGCCATCTGTTAACGCTGGTATGAATTCATTTGCAATGACACTATCCAACAGACGTAGGTGTTCTTTGATGTCGGGAATTGTGCGCATCAAGTACGATGGTTTGTGCTTGAAACCAGTGACAAAACAGGCATAGGCGGCTTGGGGTTCACAATGGGCTATTTTTGATAGAACTTGTATTTGTTTTTTCAGATCGTTTATTTTGTTTACGACATAGCCTGTTTTGAACTCCTTTGAACCAACTGTTGCTCCTAGGTGACGTTTTCCTTCTGTCATTATTTAAATTTCCAATCCATTAAAGGCGGTTTTGGCTTCGGCTTTAAACGGATGCTTTACAATGAGCCATGATTTCGTTGCTTCGGGAAGATGTCCAAATGCAGGGCCTATGGAGCATAATCTGTCCCACCATTTACGCAGTTCTCTCACTTTCCCTGAAGCTGTGATATCGTCAGCATATCCCGCAGTTATTGTGTGCTCATTTGAAGATACTGTAGCTTCTACAAGCATTAGAATTAGCGGGATGATAGCGACTGCATAGATAGCCATGGCAACTGGGTCGCCTTGTGTCGTTCCTTTTGTAGAAGTTATTTCAACTCCACCAGTCACGAACAAGCGTAGGTGTGCACTGTAGCAATTCTTCACAAAAGTGGCTAGAGGGGAACATATGATGGTGATGTTATGCATGAATACTTGACGGTTGATGGTGTTGAAGGCATTTTTAGCGTCCACGAGTATAACTGCTTCGGTGTTTTCTTCTTCAAACATCGAACGCATTGTATGGATTACGGATTCACAGCCAGATTCATGTTCTGCGCATGTTTGAAGTGGTCCTACTGATGCGACAATGTTGTCTCTGATTGCTCTTGTGACGACCTTTCCTGCTATTCTTCGCAAGATTTCTCCAACTCCAATGGGTCGTAAACCTGGATCTTTGTCTAAAGGTATCAGTCTTGAGGCAAGGAAAGCTTCCAGGGATTCCGAGTTTGTTTTCTGCGTGCAAAGTTTCTTTATGACTTTCGCAAAGGCTCGGCATAAATCATTTGAGCTCGATCCATAGCTGTTAGATGTGAGGATCCAACACCATCCATTTGCGTCGAGACCCGATGGTTCTGCTCCACCTTTTGTATTGAGCGCAGCACGCCTGACCATTTCAGCATTGATGAAGCAGATTCCTGTATCGATACAAAACCGTTTATCAAACTGTCATCGAATGAAAAAATATTCAACCAAGCAACCCGTTCTACGCTGCAGCACTCCGGAGATCCGGATACGACCACAAATTTGAATACACACCAACGGTTACAAACCAACGACCGAAAAACCGTAAAAGGAATATAATATGGTTCAATCCACCATTTAACAACAACATCTCCACCAACATCGGTAAATTTTTCCTCAACTTGGTTCAGAGGCACTTCCCCCGACAACATAAGTTCCACAAGATATTTAACAAAAACAACGTTAAAGTCAGCTACAGCTGTATGCCAAACATGAAAGCGGTTATAAACGGACACAACAACAAAATCTTAACACCACCACCCGTGAACCCTAACAGAACATGCAATTGTATAAAAAAAGACAGCTGCCCACTAAACCAAAACTGTCTGGTGAAGAATATCATATATGAAGCCACAATTACATCCAATTTGCCAAATTATCAGGAGAAAAAATACATTGGACTGTGCGAAAGTACTTTCAAGAAGCGGTTTGCAAACCATAAATCGTCATTTTTCAATGAAAGATACAGAAGCAGCACTTCACTCTCTGTTGAAATATGGAAAATAAAAGAATTGAACGGCACTCCCACTGTCACCTGGAGAATCGTTAAGAAAGCGAAACCTTACAGCCCAGAATCGAAATAAAGCTCACTGTGCTTAACCCTTTCATTACCGAAGAAAAACACCCCAATTTCCCGAGGCGTGAAATTGGAAAAATACCTTTCCTTACTCAATTGATCAGAACTTTTGAACCAATTCTTCAATGTACTCCAAATTTGGCTCCTTTTCTTCTTATAATTTTTGGAACAGAATTACAAAAAAAAAATCAAAAAATTCAAAATTGCGGTGTTCATGATTCAAAATGGCGGATCTGCAAACAAAGAATAATTTGAAATTTTCAAATCAATTTGTCGAGAAAATATATTTTTATCGAAAAAATGGCTCAAAACCTACTTTTCATGGAACTATAACATATAACCTATAAATCTGTGAAATTTTATAGAAAAAAAACAATCTGAACAAAAGTTATGCGTAAATAAAAAATTACTGTAAATTTCATAAATTTACGCGATATATTGTAATATATATAGTATACATCTAAATAAAAGTAGGTGATAGAGAATATGCCTTTAGTTATTATTTCCATGTAGGAAAGAGATTTTGGCATACCTTGGAACCAAATATTATCAGAGTAGAATTTCAAAAATTTCAAAAAACTGCTAGAAAACGCTTCTAATTTTGCAAAAAAGACTTGAAAAAAATGGATAGAAAATCTTTTTTAGCAATTCAATAGGCCTATAAAACAATAAAAACATCAAAAGAATCAAAACTATTATGAAAAAAGGTAGAACAAAGAAGAAATGTTAACAAATCCCTAAAATAAATAAAATGCAACTAAACATCAACCTCCGGTAGATGGTCGTAATCTAGCAAGGTATGGTAAATTACAAACTACAGCTTAGATTTGCATGTGGTTTTTTTTGCCGTGACTGGAATTTTATCTAGTTTCTAAACATAGTCGGCTTCTTGTCTAACTCGAACTTAAACAAATGTAAAATTGATTTAAGACCGTACCCAGCGGTGCTGGGTACAGGGAAAACGGCGCAAGTTTTTATACCCAGCCACGCTGGGTACAGGTAATGAAAGGGTTAAAAGAAAAATTTGAAATAGTCAATTATCCTGGGAGAAATCTTCTCAATAAAAGAACTGAGATTAATCGCTAAATGCCGCCATCGACGAAAACATCTCCTAATGCTCCACAATCCTGACGATAACACTTAAAGGATTGTGACGCAAATAATGAAAACATGCTAGTGTCGTATTTATATTTTTAACGGTTTTTTGTATTGACAATTTATTTCTAGCTGAAGATTGTCCAGAACGGGCATGAAACTTTAAGTTCATCAACTAACTCGCTCTTTCTGCAACGCATATATATATATATATATATACATGTAACATCCTCAGCCTTATGGATATAAGAACCCATTCCCTTTATCCTCAGCTGCTACAGAGTTCAAAATATAAAGTTGGTCTCTCGTGGGTTAACCCACTGTTTCTCCTTTTACTGGAGTTGGTGTTAGGAAGGACATCTAACGGTCAAAGATATGCTTCAATAAACCATCAGATGATTAAACAGTGTTTTGACAGACCAAAGATAACCTAAAATGCATAATAAAGAACCTCAGACACCATTTTGACAATTATCAAGAGCCTCTTGCTTAACTGATAAAGAAGATATCAGTCCAGCTTTCAGACAGCAATCTTCAATACAGAAAAAAACTGAATTAAAAACACCAGGATGGTTATCGAAAGCAGGATGATTAGAATAATACTTACCGTTTAAGAACAACTCTATTGAAGTCAAAGCTCTTAGATCTTTAACCAAGGATTTGTTGCCAGTTAGAAGTGACAATATTGAACTGTATAGACAATTTCCTGTGACTTGAGACCTAAATGGAAAAAAATATGAAGATAAGTTAAATAAAATAAATAAGAATTGTCAATCTGCAAATTGCACCATTGCATTAATAAACATCATAACCTTCACAAAATAAAGATTTTAACATCGAACTTGCATAGTCATGCTTTCAGACTTGCATGATGGAATACATATAACAACAAAAGTTAAATTTTAATTCTACTGCGCGAGTTTTAGAATTTAGCTGTTTTCAGAGACCGATAAAAATTGTTGATTTGTTTAAAATTAATTTTGACCAAATAATGGCAAATATGTAATTTAGATTCAAGGCTACTCATTAACTACACTATTCTTTAACAGATAGGATAAAACCATCAAACAACTATCTTTCAAAATTAATTTATATATATATATTTTAAAAATTCTTTAAAATTTGTTTGTTGGAAAAAAACGCAATGTTATATATATATTAATTAATAAACGTTGAATGACAATGAATGGAAATAAGAAAGAAAATTGTAGAGAATTTCCATATTTGAAATCAGAACCACGTCAACCTCTATAATATAATAAACGTGACGTCATACCTATCAAAATACTATTATTATTATTAATTTAAGCTTTCAATTAGATGAAATTGCATAGGTAGAATAATTAATTACCTTTAAGAGTTTTTTTTTTTTAAAATAATTTGCATATAGCTAGCTCGCTACCATTCAACAAAAATAGTTTTTGAAACCACTTTTCTTGAATAAAAGACACAATCATTGACAACAAAACAGAGTATATATATATACAGGAATGTCCTTAGGTATATAAAGTTATTTTCCTTGACATTTGCAATATGCAACCCCCTTCAAGGGGAAACGTCACGTAAAATGAGTGATGATGACGATAGCCTACCAGCCGCTAACCACACATCTCTTTTTGTTTTCATTCATACGTAATAAATAATGCCAAGAAGACACATTGTTTACATTTTTATGAAGTCAATTAAATAACAGATTTACCATTTTCTTTCAATTCTCAGAGTAAAATCAGCAGTTTTGTAAAAACTAAGCTAAACTGTTTGATAAACAAATAATTGTTTGATAGTGCACTAATAAACATATCGTTATAATTACCTTCTTTAGACGTTCTGCAGGGAGAAACATCTCAGCATTTCTATGCCTTAGAAGAACAGCAGTGGCCACTTTAGAAGAAAGCCTTTTAAAAGCAAGTTAAGAGAACAATTGTTTTGAACCATCGATTATTCATCGAAAAAATAGTTTTCCTCAATTCCTCAACAGAATTGGATTCTAAGGCCAGACGAGTTTACTCAAGAACTGTTGACACAATCATAGCTTAAAAAAATGAGGGCCGTCATTAAACAAGCACGCGCACATATTTCAGCAAAAACATTTCTCGCTTGATCATAGTAAACCAGTATACCGGATCCGAAGATGGATTATTAGTATTTTCTAACGGCAATAATACCAAAATAAAACCTTTTCGGTCTCGGGTATTTCTTTTTGGGTGATCATGGGTGATCAAAATCACTTTCTGACGGCATCCGAAAGAACACTACCACAAGCATTTAGCTTCAAAATTTGAGAATAACAGTCTTTCGGTATCGGAAATTTGTCTCAGAAAGATCATGAAAGTGAAACGTCGCGCGCGCGTAAATATCATTGTGCGTGTTGTAGAGTGTATTGCAGAGACTACGCCATGTGCAACGGGCCGCAGGGAACATAAAATAATCGCTCGGATGAAAAATAAATATCTAAGTAATATGCCCGGGCGCCGCTGTGCTTACTCAAAATTCATGCATGATCACGCGATCCGTTTGATCACCCGTCAATACGCCCCTGTTATCGTCTCGTCACGGTTCATCTTGAATACAATCCTAATTCTCTCCACTCTCAGGTTTTCAAACATTCTTACAAAAATGATGTCTACGAATGTCGGTAAAAACTCAACTCTGAAAAACATTTAAAGGCTGCGTTCTTACCACATTTTGTCCAGTGTGTCCGTTTACATTCAATTTATTTTTTCCTTTTTGCAACATTCAAATTTGTAAATTTCCGCTTTCAAAACATTCGATTTATTTATTACAGTACCGTAAAGCTTAGATTAAGCGCCCCTCCTCGAATAAGCGCCCTTCCTAAAAAGCCAAAATATTAAATAAGCGCCCGGGTGCTTAATCGAAGCATTACACGGTATGGTAGCGATTAATTTATCAATGGATGGCACTAATGAACGAACGCACGAGCGAACGAGGAAGAAATGTCGTATAAAAGCAAAAAGGTTCATTCATACGCAGTAAAGATGAAGATAGAATCTGTTGCATATACTGAGATAAATGGAAACAACAGCTGGGCGAAAATTTTGATTTAACGAGAAAAGAATTCAGGAATGGTGAAAAACTACAAGAAAACTCGCCAGTCCTGAAGCATGGAAAAACGAGGAAATGGTTGGATGGTGGTGGAGCAAAGCCCTTAAGTAAGAATCTCGTATTATGGATTTGATTACTTTTCGGAGTTCAAAAGGATTAAGAGAGTGTCACGAAAACTTTTTATGAAGAAAGCGCAATTGACATACCAAGAAATGAAGGCACGGGTGGAAATAACGAATTAAAAGCATCCCATCGAGAGGATGGATTGAGAAGTTCATGCGTCGTAATAAGTTTGACAAGTGCAAGAGGCAAATGAATATGAGAGCGCTCATATAATATGTAGCCTTGGAGAAACTCCTGAAATGGAGTGACATGGTGTCCCAAACAACAATAGATGCTAGTGAAAAGAAAACGCTCACTATGAACGCCACAGGCCACGAAAAGTGCCGAGTGTTTTGGTAGCAAAGGTAGAAGGAACGAAGCTTAAACCGATGATTGTATTCAGAGGTGTCGTAAGAGAAACAAATGTTTTATCGCAAGAGTGTAGAAGTCAAGCAGTCATTGCAAGTTTGCCACACGACTGGATGAACACTGAACTAATGCATGTCTGGGTTGATAACGCCCTAGGAGCCTTTCCGTTTAATCGTAAATTAGTGTAGGATTTCTATGAGTGCCACCTAGTAGATACCGTTAAACAATCGTTACTTGCAAAGAAAATCGATACTATTATTGTGCCAGGGTGTTGCACAAAATATATGAAGGGGCCGGATGTTGTGTAAAACAAAACGTTCAAAGCGAATTGCACGGAACGGTATGATGATTGGTTGGCTGTAGAGGTAATTGTGAGACAGAGGAAGGAAGTATACAAACACCGCCAAGGAAAAGGATAAAAAAATAGATTCTTAATGCATGGACGACTCTTCCTTCAGAAATGATCAAGGAGTCATTTATACATTGCGCTTTGAATCTTCCAACTGATGGGTCACTTGACGATCGAATCCACTGTTTTTAAGAAGGAGAGCCCTGCTTTCAAGGTGGAGAAATCTTCACGACGACCATCCTAATCCCTTTGAAGGAACAGAGTTGAATGTAAAAGATGCGTATGATCCATGCCAGCTACTGGATCCCGATGGAGGAAGAAGATGATAATATTGACATTTTAATTTTGTAAAATCCGGTTTACATGCTAAACGAAAATATTTATTTTGTCCGCCGTCGAATAAGCGCCGAACCAAAAATCTTGAGTTTTGAATAAGTGCCGCGGCGTTTAATCGAGGTTTACGGTATAAACACAAAATATAAACCGACTGTTCGCCCGTCCAGCTTCTGATATGAAATCGCAAAATTCAAAAACATTGAACCTTTTCCCGTCGCATGCAAGTGAACATTCAAAAGCGTTTAGCGATGAAGCACATACTAAGTCATTCAACAGATATGAAAATGAAACATGCAAATGCTCCATTGATCAATAATTCTGACCGAGAAGAAATTCTGACCGTGAAACGTCTGCTCTCTACATATACCAGAGTGTTTTCGCATTTGTAGTAAGAATGGAACCCCAGTATTGGCTTATACTCCTTCAGGGGATAGCTTAATGGGAATGGCGTTCGGCTCTTAACACAAAGGTTCTGGGTTCAAGATTATGCTATCACAATGTTGTTTAGTGAGCGGTTATAAATAAACAACGCCATATTTCATCAAAAATAATTGTAGCACAAATGGGAGCAATTAAATACACTAAAACCCCGGGTCGAGGTCTTCATGAAACGTTTTTCAAACCAGGAATCATTTTCGATGCACAAATAAAACGTTCTTGATTTGACGTTTATATCATGTAGAAGGCGGGGGCTGCATCCCGTTCTGCAGTATTCCAGATTAGGGTGTACCAACGAGCTAAACAGCTTTTCCAAACCCCATTTCTTGATTTTTGAAGGAATGATCTCGAAGAAACGCGTATACATACCACTCGAACCAGAGCCAAATCAAGATTCTATCATAGGAGTCCAGAGATACTACACAACATTGAAAGCCAGTAAAAACTATAAGAAACGAGTCACATGGGTCACGCAAGTTCCTGCATCACTGCCATGTCAAACCATCAACTACGCAATTATTGAATATATTGGTGAATTCCCCGGACTTTCAACACACGGTCTAGGCCGAAAGTCCAATACAGACTACACGAGGACCATAGGAGTCACTATGGAACGCATTGCTGAGTCAGTGTAGATGAAGAAGCCAAGACGAATGTATGACCAGCTCATCACAAAGATGGACATCGGGGACGCACCGATAGACCTACAGCAAATCCGAAACAAACAGCATAGCGAGAAGAAGAAGGCATCTGTAAGCGCAGTCAGTGCCCAAACAAAGAATCTTGCGGACGGATTTAAGAATATCAGCATTGCAACATGCAGAACCGATACCCAATGATTAGAATTCAGAAGAACGGTATTTAGCGACAAACAACATTTCTGCTTCACGGGGAAAACACCTTTCGGATTCAATAAAACCATCAACTTAGGAGAGGTATACGTCACTGTCAACAGCTACAAAGAATTATCAATAATCAACAACAAAAATAAACAGCATCCACTCATGTTCAGACCTCTCCTTCTACACCGCTCATCACCTTTCAATTCCCGCCATCCGTTTTTTTGAAGTTGTAGCGCCCCACCTCCGCGCCACTACAGACCTCGTAATTGGCTTCGACGCGCTATGAAGTTCACTGCACCTAAGAAACAACTTCTTCTCGACGATTATTTGAAGAACGAACTAGGATTGAAACATATAGCATTCTATCTGATGCAACGCATCCTGCAGAAAGTATTTGGAGTAATTGGACTAGTGACCGCAGATGATGCCATGAGCTATGATATTCAATATCAAAGAATCCCCGCCACATCTTTGTCATTTAAAGAATACTATGAGTCAAGAGTGGTTCCACTGACGAAAGAAGTCACGACGTTAACACGCAGTACCTCAACCGTAAGCTCAACATGGACAAACAACAACTATAAAATCGCGTGTTAAAACAACTGGTTGACTGGAAACTCCTCCTTACACGAAACAACTAGTTGACTGGAAACCACTCCCTGCACGAAACAACTAGTTGACTGGAAACCACTCCCTGCACGAAATAACTAGTTGAATGGAAACCACTCCTTGCACAAAACAACTAGTTGACTGGAAACCACTCCCTGCACGAAACAACTAGTTGACTGGAAACCACTCTCTGCACGAAACAACTAGTTGATTGGAAACCACTACCTGCACGAAACAACTAGTTGACTGGAAACCACTCTCTGCACGAAACAACTAGTTGACTGGAAACCACGCCCTGCACGAAACAACTGGTTGACTGGAAACCAATCCCTACACGAAACAACTAGTTGACTGGAAACCAATCCCTACACGAAACAACTAGTTGACTGCAAACCCCTCCCTACACATGAACTTGTGGAGATACTAATCAACCACATCAAAGAACGACATTGCATCTTCGCAAAATTCTTAAAAGGTTTAACGGCAAATGAAACACAGTTATTTCAACGGATGAATTTTTCACCATACCAACGACACCATCGGCTGGAAAGAAACCGCATCGAAGTACACGTAAGAGACCAGCACGAACAAGTATTTGCACCAAGAAGCTTTCCACACTACCATGACGCTGTACCATTTTGATGTTTGCACCAAGAAGCTCTCAACACTACCAAGACGCTCTACCATTTTGATGTTCGCACCAAGAAGCTCTCAACACTACCATGACGCTGTACCATTATGACCTGCTGCACTTAAATGCTTTTGCAACGATGTCATTTTAACCATGATTTTGTATATGGAGCTAATACATATTTTAACCAAGTGCCACTGATAAAACGTTCAAAATTTGTAACGAGAGAGTACTCAAATTGCCCCATAAAATGTCAAATCGGTCTAAATTATAATGAATACGAGAATAATTTTTATTGCAACCCTTGAGTGACATGCACACCATGTAATGCTGAAAATATCAATATTTTGTTCCGTTTTGACCATTGCTATTTACGGTACTTGCGGGATAAACTTGCAAGACAAACTTGTAATTCTGGTTAAAAAAATTACGCATCAAAACATTTTATTCTCAACAAATTCAATAGAAGATCGACACGTGACATGTAGCAAATTCTGGTAAGGAGTTATTATAGTTCTGAAACAGTTATTATATGGTTTATTACCCGATTTTTATAACATCAATAATTCACTTTTTTGAGCAAAATAATACATAGAAATGCTGTGTTTTACATAGAAAAAGAGTATATTTATACTGCACTTCAGTCACTCTCCTCACCTGTTATTTTAAGAAACAGACACTGACCCAACTCTATAGAAGCCTGCTTGTAAATTTAAATGATTTAATCTTAAATATAAAAAAATACAAACCTGTTTTGCAAGTCGGTTTCCAATTGTCGTTGGTAAAGGAACCTTTAAAGAAACTATCTTTTCGGAAACCTGTTCAATTGGGAATTGATTGAATCGAATGCACATTGAACATCTTTTTTCCTGTTACACGCAACTTGACCCAAGCTTTTGTTAATGACGTGCTTTAACTCACGTTCGCTACTTTTTTCATCGATAAAGAAACTGTCTGCAGTAACATCACTAAAATGACACGATAAAGCTGGTTTCGTTATGACATTGAACACTTCAAGAGATGTTTGGGGTATTGCTATTAGAACGTTGGTTCGCTCGCATGCGTACCGTTTTTATTGTACTAGATATATTATTTCCAAACTGACCATATTGGTAGATTACAGTGTTTGTGAGATGCTGAGAATTATTTTCTTGACCGTAATCAGCATTATCTGGAGCAGCATGTGAAAAAACACCAGGCTGAATATTTGAATGAACGATGTCATAACCATCTTCATCTTCAAATTAACTCTACTGTCCAAGTTGTATCGATTCGCAAAACATCATCATAACTTATGGAGTGTCCTAGACTCTGGAGTAGAGAAACCTTTGAACGTACAGTATTTTTTAAGGACAACCTTAAGCCCACATGTTTTGACATTTGTTTTTACCATTAGAAGATACTACGATAATGTCTTGAGATATAGAGTATGCTTTTCTTTTATCGTTTATTTATTTATTTATCGTTTGCGTTAGTAATAATTGTCTGATAAGATTTGCGTCGTGTATACATCATACTGCTGGTAATATTCGGCATCTAGTAAATTTTTAAACTGGTTAAGTAAGCTAGTTAACGTAATAGCACGCCCATATTTCAAAAGTGGTTCAAGTGTTTCGATAAGTTGTTTAACCCAATTGTCATGGATTGAAGATGCATTATCGGTTTTTGACGACATTAACTTATAGCAACCAGCGTGATACTTTGCGTCTAAAGCAGGTTAGAGTTTGCTAAAATCTTCACCGATTTTTCTTTGGAACTCCTTGTCATATTTCTTCTCGCATTTTATTTTTAAATTTTGAATAACGTTTTCATACTGCAACAGTATTAATTTTGTATCCTTCTTAAGTTTTTTGTATCCACAAAATAAACAACTTGATGAGAGGTTTGGTACAACGCAACGGGAAGCGTTGCTGCTGGTTGGTTCTTTACACAATGCATCCTACTCTATAGGGTTAGAACTAAGACTAAGGTTTCGTTTAGTAAAACAAGTGGCATAACAATTTGTGTGTCATCTAACTTGAGATATATCACTTGTCCATGCCTTATTTTCAAAGTCTATATGATTCATGTATATCAAAACCATTACAATTTTTCCTGACCATTAATGCTTCAATCTTAAGTCCTTTTTCTTGCTGCTGTCTCATTGTATCTTTTTTTACCTTGTTTCCCACATATCAAGCATTTGTAAGTACATACTTCAAGAACAGCATGTTGCCTTTTATATGAAAGTTTAACAGGATTTGTCGTTTCTTCCATGATTTTTTATTTTCTATAAAAAGAGAACATATGCAACTGAATAATGGTCTCACTGTTACAAGTGCATCCGTTTTATAATGATTGTTTTTGTTTCTGTTTGCTCTTAACTTGTGCCCATAAAGTAACGAAAAAAAGGTAAACGTTTTATATTTATATTTTTTTAAAATATCAATGTCTGGTATAACGATTTCCCGTGAGTTTGTTTACAAAATCTCAGTTTCGAACGTTGATAACAAAAATTATTCACATTTTTTTAAAATGCCTATGGAGGAGAGCAATTCCTAAACTAAAAATTTTTTGTTAATTCAATTAGTGTTGTTTACCAAATTACAAAAAAATAAAAATTTAATGAATAAAAATAATAGTATAGATAATAAATAACAATACAGTGGAATCTCCCTAAAACGGACACGGTATAAAGCGGACACCTCTATAAGGCAGACAGTGGCGCTTGGAACGGATGGTTCTTAGGTTAAACGCCTATAACGGACATCTCTATAAAGCGGACAATTTTTTCTGCACCAAATGAATTTTTTTACTATAAACGCTCTCTATAGAACAGACACTGCAAAAATAACATGACGACAAAAATTATTTATCAATTTTCTTTTCTTCGATTGGCGACAATGGGTAAGAGAAGACGGCATTAATGCGATTCAGGATCCAGAAATTGATCAGGTCGAAGAGATTTTCGATGATGACGGGAGAAATGATGAGTTGGAACAAGAAAGCATGGGTTGATAATCACAATGCTTGACAAAATGAAGCGATGCACTGTCTTTGACGGTGATAGCCAAGATATGTTGCCTACCATCACGAAAAGAATTGAAGACCTTCAGCTGAAGAATCGAAAGCAATCTTCAATTAAAGCATATTTTAACAAAAGCTTGTAAATATTTTTGAGTCAATTCTTTGTCAAGGAATTCTTTATTATACGTGTACAAGTACTTTCTCATTTACAATCCTCGTAAACAAAAGTATGAAAAACTTTTTTTGATCAAAATTACGTCCAATACTGAATTTTGGTCAAATCCCTATAAAACGGACATCTCTATAAAGCGGACAAATTTTTTTGCACCGATGGTTTCCGCTTTAGGGAGATTTCACTGTATAATATTTATAATAGTATATATTAATATTTAGTTTCCAATTTATATAAAAACACAATCTTTCGTAAAAAAAGAGATAATATTAATCGATTTTCGGACAAACGTCCACCTTTTTTGTACAACTCAATGATTCATGTTCCTGAAGGTCTAAGCTTTCCAAAAATGTATAGATACCCCATTCACAAAGTGGGTTGAGTCATATTGCTATTTCGTGATTCTGGTCCCTTACTATAATTTGTGTTTCTTGTAGGGCGGTGCTAAATGTATGAATGGGTGATGCCTCGTTTGGAATTCCTTTGGAGTCAATTTTCTAGTTTGTAGAGCCGCCTTTCAATTTCGAGAGAAAATTCCACTTAGCGAAAGTCCCACTTATCGGGAGTATACTGTAATACCGCAACGCTATATGCTCCGAACTCGCATTTTAGACACTATTCAATTGACTGTCCTGTTTTTGAGGTATGTATAGATATTTTCTCTTTGTTCAGAAAACATTCGTTTCATCTGCAACTGATATTGCACCTTGCTGGAAGTAACCCGAAAGATTCACTAGAAGGAAGGCAGTAAATATAAAGAGTCTAATATTAGACTCTGAGGGACACCACACTAGACGGTTTACACATTTTTGTGGTCGGTTTGTTGAATAGGTTTTAGTGATTGATGAAAACGTCGTTAAATCTGTAATATCTAGCATTTATAGAAGTAGTAGTTGAAATTGTTGAAAAATTAGTTGAATTAGTTACGCTTGGGTGTAAGACTGTAATACACTCAGAATTCAAATATATTTCCCACACATCATCAATATCTCCATGACTACCATCTCGTAGAAACCTTTGACAACGACATTTCGCCTTTGTATAGAAAAAGGATTTTCAGTGAAGAAGGAAAAGAGCCAAATGAAAAGGATTATAAAAAGATTGTCATATTTAAATGATGGTGAAAGAAATACCATCCTTTCCTGACGATTAGAATTGTTGTTTTAATTTTAGAAAGACTGTCGTCAAGTCGTCGCTATCGTATTCATATATTCACGATTGACAGGTAATCTCTGACAGTTTGTGGTTTCAGGCATTGCTGGGCAGGATTTGACACAGCTAGAACGGACTTTTTATTATTATTATTATTATTATTATTATTAACTTTTAAGCGTATACGACAATTTTATAAATATATATTATATAGGTATAGAATATTTCTTGATTGTAGTCAATAAAACTTGCAGAATCAGAGTGATATTTATTAATATATTTATCAGTATTAATATTAGTTATTTTTAGAAAATTCACAAGATATATGTTATTAAAAGTTAGATTTGCACGGAGGCAGTCCCTGTGCTTTGAGACTTTTGATTTATTCAAAGTGCTGAAGCATTTTATGTTTCCAGTAAATGTCAAGAAGATTTTTAAAGCTGTTTGGTGCAGGAGCATTAACAATGTCACTTGGAAGATTGTTCTAATTGTTTTCAACTTGCACTGTAAGAAATGATCTTCAATAAACGATATAGAATACTTGTAATATTAACAATTACGTAGACGGTCGGTGTAAGATAGATTACGAAAACCGGAACACAGTGTTGCTGCTCGTCTAAGGATATTCTATATCGCAATATTCCAAAATTGGTCTAACTAGAGTAGGGAATAGCAGTCTAAATAAAACTGCGCCAAGATGGACGAACAACCTTCTAAATTACACCAAGAATTTTGATTTCATTTTTGATTTTGAATTTGTACTTCTAAACACGTTGCCATGTTGTAGCGATAATAGGATCTTTGTTTGTTACTGTTAGTGTCCAAAGTGCACAACTTTACATTTAGAAATATCGAAAGGTCATTCTGTAATTGTTGAACAGAGTAAGGATCTTTAATGAAGTTTAATAACTTGGAATCATCTGTGAAGAGAAGTAGCAAAGAAATAATTAGATTAGTCATTAATGAAGATGAGAGAGAGAACAGTGGTTTTGAAACTGAACCCTGTAGAGCACCGTTGGTTACATTACATGAAGATGACTTTACGCCCTTTACTAAAACTTGCTGTTTTCGATCCTTAAGAAAGCTTTCTATCAATTGTTAGGTTTTTTCCTTAATACGTTAAGGCTTTAATTTGACTAGAGTGTTTGTGTGGTACTATGTCAAATGCGTTAGCAAAATCCAGGTAAATACAATCAATATTTCCCCGCAATCAATGGCTTTTGACCAAGTCTCAATAGCCGTCAGTAGATTGGTGAAACAAGAACGTTTAGGAAGAAAACCGTGTTGAGATGTGCTTAACAAGTCGTTAGATAATAAGTACGACATAATTTCATCACGCAAGATCGACTCAAATACCTTAACGAGTCATGCTAATCGGTTGGTAATTATGTGGAGAAAACTTTTTACCTTTTTTAAACTACGACGTTATCATTGCTTCTTTCAAATTTGTGGCAAGCTGTCCTTTTTTATATATCTTGTCAAACAAAATCGCTACCGGATTTGCTATTTTGTTTGCTATTCCACATAAGATACGTGGGAGCATATCATCGGGACCAGGAGATTTATTGGTGTGGAGCTTTAAACAGGTTTTTCTGATAATGTGAGGTGTTAGATCAACATCTTCAGAAATTGAAGCGTGTACTTGCTCTTAAAATTATTTGAATCCGATGGTAACATTTTCTTGTTGAAAACGCTTGCGAAAAATTTATTTAGCATTTCAGTTTTTGATATATCGGTAGTTGGTTCTACGTTATTCTCATCAATAAGGACTGGGATATTATTTTTCGCTTTTCGCGTGTGAATAGAAAGCTTTTGGATTAGTTTTTATATTTTTTGTTAATGACATTTCAAACTCACGAACTGCTTTTCGATAGACAGATTTAGTTTGATTCCGTTAGTGTAATGTTCGAAGTCTTTAGCAGTTTTAGTAAGCAGATATTGTCTATATGCGCCTCACTTTTCCTTTAATTTTTTTATCCGTCAGAAACAGAAATCATAAACTTTTAAAATAAAATGACACGGTGTCAATACCGAGACGGAATTTTAACTATTAAATTTTAATTTCAAAATCTGTCTTGACGATCGCTGCATTCATTTTCAATCAATGTTTTCTTCAATTGATAAAGTTGTTAATTTAAAGATCGCTATTAGTAACTAAGATGAAGATTGCATTATGGAAGAAATACCAAGCAGATTCAACGTTTAGATCGTTCAAAGCATGCCAGTAATAGATGAAAGGACCTTTTAGACATGTTAAATATCAAATTGTTTATGAGGGCATTGTTTTGTGCATTGGTGACCGATATAAACCACCAATCAACGATTGTTGTTACTGAATATTTCACACCAGACGGACAAACACGTGTTACACATTTGTACGGACAAGAGTCGAATCAAAAGATTTTGTAATGCAAATCATGACACCCCGATGACAAGAGGTAGTGTCGATGCTGTTATAGCAAGTGAAATATTTCAACTGAAACTCGCATGATCAGACAGAACACAGTTTTTCGGTTGAATTTTTACGAGAAAAATAATATCAACGTTGGAATATAGAACCTTTAAAGAGCGTGTACTTTTTCATTATTCACTTTTCGACCAACTATTATTAATGACAGCTCTTTTTTCTATCGATAAATGCCAAGGGGGGCACCTTATTTTGAAATCAAATCCCCGATTGATCATTTGCAATTAATTGTTTCCGTTCGTTATATATTAGTTGGTTATTTATTTCTTTAAAGTGGAGTCGTTCTTTTTTTAGATCCATCCGTCCTGATGTATATTGGTAAGATCTTTGATCTAAGGTTTCACGCTTTAATTCAATCGATTTGAAGTATAGAAGAAGTGGTCTAGCTAACCAACAGACTGGTGGCCTAGAAGTTGAATATTGGCAATTTCATTTTCTTCAATTGCAATATTACAAAATTTATTTATGTGACCTGGACAAATTTCCATGTCGGATTCAGACATAACAACCTTGTATCCAGACAATAGAAACCGTTCAAGTTTGATATTTAGTGGTAATTCACGGTAATTAAGTAGTCGGTGAATATACAAATGGTGATGAGAAAATTGATTTTGTGGTGTCGTCGTGAAAGCCGAAATAACTATACACGTTTTTTTATATAAGAAACTAAGCAAAGACCATAGTAGTTGCAGTTTATTAATTTTGGGGGAGGTTAAGTATCAAATGTTTCTTAAATAGTTTCATAAAATTGGTTGGTTGGTTGATTGGTCTTGCCTTGACCTAGGTGAGGTGAGGTAAATAAAATGATAAAAGTATAAGTGTTAGTTATCATTAACAGACGTGTGTTAAAAATGTGTTCCTGTATCTATTTGGTTTTTGTTGAAAGGCATGTACCTTATACTTATATTATTCAGACAACAATGTCTGCTCATCACGTTAAAACATTCGATTTCCAGTTAGCATGTTTACGTTATTGAGAACAAGACTAAGGTTTCTTAGGAAATATTTTGGTAGTACTATAGTTTCTTAAATATTTGAGGGCATCTAGATCTAGTTTCTTATAAAAAAAAATACGTGTAAATGAATTGTTTGTAAACGTTTTAGAAAAATAAGCGTTTTTGTAAAATCTTGAGTATCCTTATTTTATGATTGTAATACGCTGCAACGGTTCGTTTGTGAGCAAATCTTACTAAATGTTGAATTCAAATAAAAAAAGGAAAGATAAAACTTATTTTTACAGCTTATGAGCCAGTCTCCTAGGATTACCCAGAATGTTTTGTAATCCTGAAGGGAACTGAGGAGAGGGCACTTTTGCGCATAATATCCCCGAAAAACTTTTTGAAGTATCAAAATGGTTACTATTATTATGGCGATCACTTATGCAATGATGTTACTTCCGAAACAACTTTTGTAGTTTTAAATGGAAATTATGAAAATTTCGCGCTTGCGCAAAAGCAACAATACAATATACAGTTAAATGCACATTTTCATTTTTGAGTTTTTAATTGTCCATTATTATCTTAATTAATGATGATGGTTACTTCTAATGGAGAGCACCTTTGTTTATTGTTTAATTATACTGCTACTATCATGCTAAAACCACACGGAAGTCACCATTCTTTTTTGTGAACTATTAAAAACTGTTTTTAAACGCAGACATGCTTGTCACACTCATGATAAAGAAGCTGCATGATCTTCTACGAGTTAACCATGCTGTTTAACGAACATATCACGTTTTAATGTTCATATTTTTAATATATGAAAGGAAAGGAGAAAAACAATGTGTTGATGTTAATTACTTTTGTTTAAATAGGTGTGGTTCGGATTTGGACTCACATTTTTCGCCATCTTACTAGACCAGAAAAATGTCACAAACAGTCACACAATTTCATCATTTTGTATCAGATTAAGTCCAAGTAGAAACCCATCTGGAAAATAGGCGTAGGAA
Organism: Candelabrum cocksii; assembly: GCA_963930725.1. Taxonomy (NCBI): domain Eukaryota; kingdom Metazoa; phylum Cnidaria; class Hydrozoa; order Anthoathecata; family Candelabridae; genus Candelabrum; species Candelabrum cocksii. The sequence goes on along the minus strand of OZ005667.1, from coordinate 10,173,703 downwards.
AAACGTCCACGGAAGTGACAGTTTGCGTTGTTTGATCTCCCTATGTTTCTCACTAAATGTGACATTAATTTATGGTTTGTTCATAATTTTTGAAAGACAATCCTTTTTCCTATAATAGAAGGATAGTTGGTCTACAGCCAAATTCCTGAATCATGTCCAACATACAATACAAGTTTGTATTAAACAGACGTTCCAAGTGTGTTTTAATAATCTGAATTGACTGGTACATTTTTCCTTTTTGAGGATTTCAAGAGACCTAGAATATTTAAAATTTCCATAACAAATACATCAAATCTTACATTTAGCACAAAAACATACTTTAACCCTGTTCTGATCAAACCTCAAATATACATACTATAACATTACGGTCAACTTCTGTGTATTTACATACATTTTGGCAAGATTTCGGCACCATAGCGCCAGAACCCATCAAGGTATGTTTTTTTGTCGGCTATATAGTAAGCTAATATGATTTGATATTTTACTCTTTCAAGAACGATTCTGTGTATCCGTTATACCTGGATTTTATTTTATGCAATGTCATAAATAAACTGTTGTCGTCTGCAATAATTGAAGCAAACCATAGTGGAAATATATATTTTAACTATATTTGGTATCTATTTTCAGATGTCTCCCTTTATTCTAAAAGATTTTAGGTAGAGATGGGGAAGGGTGTTTTCATCTCGCTGACCCCTTGATCAGCACAGTGTTAAGCGAATAAAATATTCTTCCCTTTAATGGCTATGTCATCGTGCTTTCCGAGTATCGATATCACTAAAGAGATTTTTGTTCGGTGAGGACCTTGTTTGTGGTACAGTGTTCGGCGGCGTGCTCTTTCAGTGATATTGGTCTGTTCCTCTTTAATTATTTCCGAGTCCTCTCATGCAGGAATTTGTTTAACGACGCATTTTAATCTTCCTTCTGTTGCTCTCTCCCGACGGGATGAAAAACTACCAGAGATTTTTTTCTTTTAGTACTTTAATTATTTAACTCGGTAAAGATATTGATGATGTCAATTACGACAATTCCAATTTGGTTATATATCGCTAATTCGTTCAGCGACCGCTACATCCACCGCTAAATTTTTTGCATGGTAACGGAACAATTGCCACGAGCTACACAAATATTACGACCAATATCCACAGCCCTAATATCACAATTGCGTGATTCAAGCCATTTCTCCTTCAATTTTTGATCAAATGTGCTCGTAAAGGACATATGTAAACACATCGATAAACAGTAACTTGGTAATTAATAATCTACTTATTGACAAATGAACTTGTGAATGTGTACGTGGATTAAGCAAGTAGCTTGATATTATTATAAGTTTCTTTGTTCCTTTAAACGGTTTTACATTGAAAGAAAAGAATACATAATAATACTGCCGCATTTTTTTCTTTCAAAGTACTGTTTTTGTCTCCTTCACATTGCAAGGAAATTAAATCCTTTCTCAAATGACCTCAGTGACTTTTGTTTCGACGCACTGTGGAAATTTGAGACAAATTGATTATTCAAAAAATAGCAACAATGCCAACGCGAAATATGTGGACTGCCACTGCGCACAAAAGAAGCTCATACTAGAGTCAAAGTTAAATTAATTCTTACTCTTATTTTACTTCTTTTGGGTGGCCTTCAGATATATATACATCTTTCGCTATATTTCGTTATTTACTGTTATGTTCTGATTGAAGATATTATTGTGTAAGTTGCTTAAAAATATCAAGGCATTTCAAAGAGATTAAAATTCGGAATTAAAGTTGATTCAAAATCTTAAGGGTAATTTTAAATTCTAGTTAAGTAAAGTATTTTATGGCGTCACAAAAATAGGATTAGACAATGATAAGTTTGTTAAACTTGTCATGCTTTATCTGTGCGCCAAAAATTACTCAAGATGGCACATACAATACAAACACAAAAATAAAGCACAAGTGCTTATTTTTTGTTTCATACAAACAAAACAATATTGATCTTACAGAATTTAACCTTTATTTCGAATAAGGGAGATTGCAAACAAGGTATTATTTATAATTTACTTTTCTAGGCTTTTGAAAAAAAAATGTTTCCCAGTTTGTTTATTATTTGTGTTTGGTCTGTATTTTTGTCGTGGAATGCAGTCTCGTAATCATGTTTTTAAAGTAAATCTATGCATGAATTTTAAAACATTATTACCAATTTATGTCTAGTAGCGTTTTACTATGTGTCATTGCTCGTTTTGCATATAGGTAGTTAAATGTCCAAATTTAACGGTTTGAGTGTGAGCGTTTTCGCAATAATTTTTCCTACATAGCTGGAATTTTCTACTGTGTTGGATCGCTGTTGTGCGGTAGAATGGAAATACCGACAATTAATGTAGAATTTGTGGAACCTTGGCCGGAGAATTGTGTCAATAATGCGTTTTGTGATGATGAGAAGGAGAAAGTTAATGAAGTTAATTTTAAAGATAAAAACGGATACAACTCTAATGGCAAAATTGAGGAATCGATAAATGAAACTTCAAAAAGTAGTGCTGAAGACAATGAATGTGCTAATGATATTCAAACTGGAGAAACTTCACGGGAAATTCTTTCATCAGAACATAAAGTTAATGTTACAGACAATCAAAGTAAACACAGTGAAAAAGTTTTTGATCATTCTTTTTTGCACAATATCAAGAAATTACCTAGTGATGATGAAGACGAAGAAGAAGATGTTGGTTTGTGGTTCAAAGGTCATACACCAATACCATCTGATGAGGTTTGATACAGTTTATGAAAATCTCTATATATGCTATATATTGTATGTTATCCTACAATGAATGGTGCAAGGTTAACTCGGCCAAATGCCAGCTCAGCCTAAGTCCGATACCAGTTTGGCCTAACTAAGAATTTGACGTTTCCTTTACTATATTCTTTATTTATTTTTGCCTCAATATGTTTATATATTATTGTTCAATCTATTATGTGAATATCAATACATTTGGTCTGCTAATGATATCTTTAGAAGACTTTGTGTTGGTATATTAGCAAGATTTCCGAACGCCGGCAGCCATATTGATTTGGCTGTGTCGGTTACATACAAAATGAGGACTCGTCTGTTTGCTCAGCGAAACGAAACTGCGTGTTCCAACTTCGAGATCACCCATAACAGTGTTTGTCATATGGTAGGCAAAAAAATCTATCTAGTAGACCTAGGTCCTAATGTTAGGAAAACTTAACAAAAAAAAATGAACTTGCTTTCTTTATTTCATATTTTGTCTAAATGTAGACAAGGCCAAATTTTTTTCCTGAAATAAAATTCTGATGTATCTGACCAATCGGGACTTTATTCTTTATTAATTCCATCCATCTTGGTCTAGAAACCTCAAAAAAATTGATGAAAACTTAGTTTGTACAAGAAACGCAACCGTCATGACCAGTTCCCGCTTCCCGCCCAAAGCCCTGAGTCCTCAATTTGTACGTGAATCGGAAATCTAGGCCAAGTTTATAGGCCGAGTTGGCCTGTAACCCAATGAATGACCATTGGAAATTTGTCCTGTTTGTGTCCAAAAAGTGCAGCTCAAATGTCAGACAGGCGGTGAAAATTGGGTTTTTAAAACAAAAACAATATATAATTTACAATCAATAAAAATAAATATATATACTCTCACATATATTTGCTCCCACGGGAATATCGTGCATTATTAACTCAATCTTAATAAATATAATATATATAACTTTTTCTCACAGCAAACATGCAACAAAATCATCATCATCATCATATTTCTTTATTAGGCACTTTGTGCCACTTAAAGTGTCTCTAATGAAAGATATTTTTTGATAGAGACTTGAACTGTTTTTTGTTTTCCATCATAGTTTGAATTTGCATTTTCGAGATGTTTAGTTCTTTTTCAAATTTTATCCAGCGGTCGTGAGCATATTTTTTGTGGTCAGTTGAAAAAAGCAATTGTTTCTGAAAAGAATCGTTGTCCAGTCTAGTAATGTGAGCAATATAACTCATATGTTGTGTTTTACAGAAATTGGTGATATCCTTTGTTTTAGTTATTTCTTTAAGCTTTTTATTACTGAAAACATAAGACCAGTCCAGATCATCTGGTTTAGGTACAGGGCGTTGGGGTTCTTTCTGACTGCGCTTTTTTGATTGTTTTAGTGCTTTTAAATACTCTGGTGGAACATTTCTACGTTTAAAACCATTTACAACCATTCTTCGAAGAAGATTAAACCAGATGGATTCGACTTTCTTTAATTCTCGCTCAGTTAACTCCTAAGCTTGTACACTATATAGAAGACGACTACGTACATAAGTTTCAAGAATTTTTGCTCGGGTTGACATGAATATCCTTCGGTCACATAAAATATGCTTGAGCTCATTCCACTTTTGGAAAGTTGATGAAATACGGAAATTTAGAAAATGTGATGGGTCTTCTTCAGTATTTTTAATCATATGTCCCAGATATTTAAAGGATCGTACATTTTTTAATGCGACATCTCCTATGGAAATGAGCGATGGTTTGGCTTTAATTTCTTTGTCCGCATTAAAGGCCATTGTTTCGGTTTTATTGGTGGAAATTTTCAAACCAAATCTGGCAAATGTTTTATCGTAAATCTTGACAATTTCCGAGAGCACATCGATGTCATTACAGAGTAGAACAATATCATCGGCATAAAGTATCATTCTAAGGCACTGAGTGCCACAAAGACGATGGATGTTACGTTGTTGACGGGTCGAGCAGTGTCCAGGGATACAAAAGGAGTACTGCAAACCGGTGTGGGGGAATTTTTGCAGAACTTCATGCTCTACACACCTTAGAACAAAATCCAAATAAATGTTGAAAATTACAGGGGATTCAACTCCACCCTGTCTGCAACCAGAAAACGTTTTGAAGAAAATCTTAGATCCCTTAATTGCTATCGATGTGCCAGGGTAGAACGCTTTTAGTATATTTACCAGTACGGGAGACTTTAGTCGTATATGATTGAATAATAAAAAAAAGTCATAACACAGCAATTTTCCCTGACTTTGGCAACGCAAACAGGACATTTTTCCAGCAGTCTCTGTGACAATAGAAACATCCAATAGAATTTGTTTGTTTGTTGTTTTTAACATGGTTTCCTGAACGTTCATTAAGCATTATGAAGACCACAACCCGGAGTTTTAGTGTATTTAATTGCTACCATTTGTGCTATAGTTATTTTTGTTGAAATACAATGTTTTTATTTATAACCGCTCACTAAACAACTTTGTGATAGCATGGTCTCGAACCCAGAAACTTTCAGTTAAGAGCCAAACACCTTGTCATTGCGCTATCACCGGAGGAAAGAATGCCTATTTCAACACCCAAGAAACATTCATTTGTATAGCCAAATAATGCCGACTTTAATAAACTATTTATGTATCCTTTCTGAATGTAACATCCGCAAACAAGATTTAGCAAAAAATATTTTGTTTATAAAACTTTCAAATAAATTGTAACTTTATATGTACGTCTAAAAACACTTGAAATGTTTGTTCATTGGAAATATCTGAATTTTTTTCTTTTACCCCTTAAAAAATGTTTTACTTTTGGACTGAAATATTGATATAAATAAATAACTAACATATTAAAAGATTTTCTTGGTGTTTTTGCATCAGCATTATGGCCATAATATAATTTTGATATGACCCCCTGAAATCAAGGTATAAACCTTTTAAAAATATAAAAGATCATGAAATCCACATTTTTCATCTTCATGTGATTTCAGGGAGGATATGGGTAGGGAAAAGCCCTAAACTTCATTCTTTTTGTTCCCTCTTAGTGTTTACAAAAAATCACTACAACATTTTTTAAAAAGTCACACAGTCCAAAATTTTATGAATTCCCTGAACTCTATCTAAAAAATTTTTACCTCCTGAAATGTTTTTAAGTCAGGAGTATATTTGGCTAATATCAATTCCTCAAAATTCTGTAATGATATAAAAGTATATCTTGAAATTATTAGGCTCCAAAATGCAAAATTTAATCAAACCATGTTGCCAATGAATTTAAAATACATTTAAGGGTGAAAATGAGATACTATTATCCTGTCATTTTCAATTATCCAGCCATATTTTCTTGTGCCCAATACAACCGAATAATTGAGGTACTGTATTGTATATTCTCTAGAAATAGCAAATACTTATGCTAATATTTTGCTGTTTTACAGATATACTCCATGGAGATAATATGATAATTAGTTTAATCATATAATGAATATAAAAGAAGCAATTCCGTTATTTCTGAATGTCTTAAATGTAATTAAATGCTAGAAATGACAGGAAAGTATTTTATGAATCTTTGAGTCTTTGGATCAATCAATTTGTTACGCTGTCTGTGTAACAACTTCAGCTATGATGTCACTTAGGGCAATGCAAGACAATAACACAGCAACAGACATGAGGTCATGATTAAATTTTATTGCGTTCTTGACACGGAGTCGATTTGTGTCATCAGAAAATTGATGCATGGTATAATTGATGAGTCAGACAATTCATCCACTCTTATGACTTTTAAATGATCCTGGTTCAGCCCAATAATTGTTTTCTACCTTCAACGTGTTATCAACAAATTAATCTATATAATACGGAGTTCCTGCCGTACATGATACAGTCTTACCATGAAATAACCTACTATAAAATTGTTTTATAAAATTTTTAAATTGCCAACTTTTTCTTTCTCGTATTATTTTCTTATGAAGTAGCATAAAAAGATGAAAACATGAAAATGAGAAAATTGCTAAAACACACTAATATAATTAAAAGATGTGCATGTCAGAAAACAAAATACATGACATGTTTCTAAAAAAAGATCTGTATTTTAAACACACGCAAAACTTTTGCAACTTACTATTCAATCACTGCTTAAATGTGTGAAATTTCCACGTTCATTGCAGATAGTTAGTTATAAGTAAAGTAGGCTTTCAAAAGGTTTTTTTGACTAGGTGATGATTAGATACAGATATATATTTATATAAAGATGCATAAAGGCGACCGACTTATTCTTGGTCATAGAATTAATTTCCCTCAAAGACATTGTTGAGGGTGTCTTTTGAGCATAAGATTGTAATCTCTGAGTGATTAGGTTAGAGTTTCTCAATTAAGAAACTGATTTTGTAATTTATTGTTAAAGCGACATCTTTTTATTTTCAGTCAGGTGATGATGGATCTGGTAACAAAATTCAAATGGAGAAAATACTGGCATACGAGCATCAGTATGCCCTACCTGTAATTACCGAACCAATCAACAATCTGTCCAATCAAAAGCTTGTTCATAATGATGTCAGTTATGATGAAAGTGACTTCAGCAGTAGGTTTCTTTCATATTCAGTAGCTCATTTTATTTGCTACAGTATAGGCAGCACACCAGCGTCCATGTCCTGTCGTGTTTATCAATAAGGTAGTAGTACTTTTGCGTAGGTCCTTCTTGTTCCTGACTTCACATCCCAAATACAAACTAGATTGAAACCTCCAATGCTCATTTTGAAACTAAGAAAACTTCCGGGCAATGAAGGACAACTAGACTTTTACTTCGCTAATATCTACTACTTACTGATGTTTTTGACAGGGCATAGAAGCTCAAGCCAAAGTTTACGTGAGAAGGGACATTCTCATAAAAAGAAGAGAAAGAAACATAAGCGAAAAGAAACACATGCTAGTGTTACAACTGAGAGTGGCAAAGATGATATATCTAGTTTTAGCCATTCACCAGAGAAAGAGGATGCAATGAAACGAAGAACCATGACACTTGACAGCATCATACCACCAACTTATCTACCAAAGATCAAGGAAACAAAAGAGTCAATGTATTATGCCTTTGTTACTTAAGTTTATGGATGTCAAAGATTATTATTACCTTCCTTCGTAACTATCACATGTTTTTATTGAAATTTTTTCTTTCAAAACTAGTCTTTTAAAGGTCCTTGTTATATTGGTTTAGCGAAGAATTAGATGTCTCAGACCGCCGTCCGTCTCTCCCGACTGTTTTAACACCCAAACTCACAGAGAAACAAACACCCAAGCGTCACCACCACCACAAGCACCATCATAAGCATCGTCACCGGCGACACAAAGGCATGCAGCTTCAAGACACATTGGAGTCAAGAATCCGCACCGGCATGCAGACGTTGGAGGATGAGCGTCGGGCCATCAAAGAACTGCAAGAGGAAATACAGCATGATTTTAGAGAAGAAGATATTAACGATATTAAAAGTAATCATTCATTTCTTGTTACGCAGGCATTTATTGTGTGGTCTTGGGAATCACATTCCTTGACTGTAACATTCCCTTCTTACCCATCAAAGGTCTTCAGTTGCTTGTATTTAGTGGCCTATCTTTCTAATAATTATTGAAAACAAAGGTAATTTAATATTAGTAATCAGTGCTTTTGTGCATACATTATCCCCCTTCATTGTTTGCAACAGGTCATCGCCTTGGTCATTTCGGCGGCATCAGGCGGCAATCGAAACGTCACCGATTCGTGAAATCTGGCATGACAACGCACATGAGCCTTGAAGCCATTCCTCAAAGTAGTAAAAAGGAAATGCCACATGTGCACATTGATATGGACGGAGATCAGTTACAGTTTGCCCCGAAAGAGGTATTGAAGTCACACATGTTTCTATACGTTATTCACATTGCATCTAAAGTTTTTTAGTCGAACTTGTGTTTGAAGTGTTTATTATTATTGTTATATTTAACCAGGTTGACCACGTCAGAAAAATTACAATTTTCTGTTATAAATGTAGGACCTGATAAATGAATGGAAAGTGGGAAATAAAAAAAAGAAGAAAATAGAGAGTCTTGTGTATTAAAAACTAGATAAAATCTTTGTGGGCGCTTGCAAAGGGAGGGGAGTAAAAATGAGATGAAGTAATATAGTGTCGCTAAAAATCTGAAAATGGTAGAAAAAAGTAAAAGTAAAAAAGATTAAAATTTCTGGATTTTGATAAAACGTTTAAAATTAGTTAGGGAGATTTCACTTCTAGCATTCGCTGGCAAAGTATTGGAGATACTTGCACCTTGGTAGTAGGAAGATTTTCTACTTGCTTCAGTTCTTATCTTTGGTAGACAAATTGTTTGTTTATTTCCCCGAGTGTTTATGTTGTGAGAAATTATGTCGTATTCTGGTAAACTTATATTGTCTATACCATGTTATGTTTCATTTGTACTAAAATACTAAAAATTTTAGGTATCATTTCTAAAAAGTATTTGTGTTACGACTGTTAACTTTGTGTTAGGGTTTTGTGGAACTGGAAGAGTTAGTGGCGACTGAAAACAATGAGTTTCAATGGAAGGAACGTGCTCGATGGATTAAATTCGAGGAGGATATTGAGAAGAATGAACGGTGGGGTAAACCGCATGTTGCTTCACTCTCCTTTCAGAGTTTACTTGAAATGAGAAGAGGAATTGAAAATGGTGGGCATTTCTTTTAGCTGTTGATCAATTTGTTTTTTTGGCTATGATCTTTACAAAAAGATATGTTTTTCTTTGATTGCTGATAGGTTTGTACACCTTTGTTTCTGATTAGGCACGGTTCTACTAAACCTGGAGAACTACGACCTGCCAACAATTTTTGAATCTGTGGTTGAGAATATGATCATCACTGATCAGGTGCGCTTTGCCAACCGCGAAAAACTGATCATGGTCTTACTTTCCAAGCACTGTCATCAACATCAACGTACTGGAAGTGTGCTACAGAGACGGTTCTCCATTACAAGCCTCTCGATGAGTGAATCGGGGGAGAAAGATGGCAGGCAAAGCGAAGAAGAAGGTGAAGAGGGGATTGAAATGACCAAAGTGCAACGTCAATGGTCCACTGACAGTTATGGTTTGTCAAAGAAGCAAGGTTCGATCGAGTCAACTAATGATATTGATGGCACATTTTTCCATAAACAACATGTAACGGCATCCAATAATGGCTTTAAAGCCTCACAAGATGATCATTTCTTAGTAAGTAGTGTGGCTTCCTTCAGTCACTAAAATCCTGCTCATCATCTCGTCTCATTTCCTTAGAAAGTACCAAACGTTAAATTCGCTCCGATCATGGAAGCTCCTAAGGATGACAATCCTACCAAAGTGTCCGATGTCAAAACTAAAATTCCTCAAGGTGCTGAAGCCACTTCTGTGCTTGTTGCAACTATTGAAGAACTCGACAAGCCTGCAATGGCTTTTGTTCGGCTTGCTAAAGGTTGTTTCCTTGGCAATCTAACAGAAGTCAAGATTCCAATACGGTTTTTATTTGTAATAATTGGTCCGCCGTCCAATCACGACAACTATGAGATTGGTCGCTCAATTGCAACGCTGATGTCTGATAAGGTTAACATATAAAACAGTCAATGGTCGGTGTTGATATTATATTGCTTAAAAATATTTCATCTAATTCATAGAATTTTTTTGCCCTTTTATGTTGTTTTTTTCAGTTTCATTCTAAAATATTGTTTTTGGTGTAATGAATTCACTTATTACTGTTGCGCTGTTTTTAGTGTTTAATCCCATAGTTACATGCAATATACATGCTTTTACTTGTTACAGATATTCCATGACTTGGCGTACACGGCAAAAACCCGTGACGATTTGTTGGCCGCCATCAATTCCTTTCTGGACGACAGTATTGTGTTGGCGCCTGGGGACTGGGACCGACATCTACTGTTGCCATTGTTACAGGCGGAGATCACAGAGAAAAAGAAACAAAGAATAAAGTTGCTCAGAGAAAAAGGTAATTTATGCTTACATATAATAAAGTTACTTCATATCCTTTTGATTCGTTGTAGCAACTTTCAACCCACCGGACGATGAACCATTCCTGCGAACCTCCAGTCCGTTTGGTGGTTTAAAGAGAGACTTGAAGAAGAAATCTAGATTTTATATGTCAGACTTTGTTGACGGTTTTAACTTAAGGTGTTTTGTCACCATCATTTTTGTTTTCTTTGCCACACTGGCCCCCACTATTACGTTTGGCGCGTTGCTAAGCAAGAAGACGGACCATAACCTCGGCGCCATGGAAACTCTCATAGCAACATCAATATGTGGTATATTGTTCAGTCTATTTTCTGGTCAACCGTTGATTATATTAGGAACCACGGGCCCCATATTGGTTTTTGAAGAAGCTACTTACATGGTGAGCATAAATGGCCGTCTTCCAATCTGACTAGACTATGTTAGATCTAAACTCAAATTTCTCTGTAGCAAATCTTATTAACTCTTGCTATGTCTTTCTCTGTCTACCACTAGGTTTTGCACCAGGAACATAAAATCTCTACACTATCTTACCCAATTATCCTTCTCCATTCTTTCCAAGCGGCCCAACCAACTCAACCTCCTGATCTGAATATCATCTTTGATGCTATGAATACCTAGTCTACTTCTTAGCTCATCTGAACTTGTTTCTGTCTCTCATGCCGATGTTACACATCCACCTTAACATTCTCATGTCAAACTGAAATTAGAATGTTCCTATTGTCAAAATTCGTACTAAGTTTACATTATTTCGTAAATTCAACTATTTTTTTTTGCAGCTTTGTCAGTATTTTGAGATCGATTTCCTCATATGGCGATTGTACATTGGCCTAATGGTGATGGTGATCCTGTGGGTCGTGGTCGCACTGGAGGGATGTTTTCTGGTCGAGTACTTCACGAGGTTTACTGAGGAAGTGTTTTCCGTTCTTATATCGCTACTCTTCATTTACGAAGCGTTTAACTTTGTCATTGCGGTAAGTTTAAAATAACGTTTTATGGCATCTGGAAATTGTACACAAATCTTAAACTCTTATCAGACATTTTCATTAAATTTTACGCTGGAGGGTAAAATCTTCTTCATAAGCTGAACTATTAGCATCTGAAAATCGCTAAAAACGCGTTTTGTTTGTTGAGGTTTGGCATTGAAAAATTCATTCGAAAAACATCTTAAAATCACGCGTTTTTGAATATTTTTTTCTCTGTAGCATTGACACAACCAGAAAACAATTTCTTTTTATTCAAGAGACAGTTCAATAATAAAAGTTGATCAATATTTAGTGCTAAAGACGCAGAAATAAACTTTGTACGTGATCTTAATGTGATTTTTGAACCGTCCAGTTAATCGTATGTGCGGTTTGTTTAGAGTTTCAAAGACAACAAACTCAAGAGTGGTGTAGATAGTTTGGGTTTCAACACAAGCTCGCCTTTGGTGTCTCAGGTTGGTCCCGCGTGTCACAACCAGGCGAACATCGCTCTCATATCCAGTCTCCTTGTCATTGGAACATTTTTCATCGCTCACAAGTTGAGGCAGTTACGAAACAGTCACTTTCTATCCAGCAAGGCGCGTCGCGTGTTGAGCGACTTCGGTGTGCCGTTCGCAATGATCGCAATGGTGCTGGTGAACCTTTTCACGCACGACATCGATGACGTGCCAAAAATAAAAATGCCGCACGGCATCCGGCCGACGTCGAGAAATCGCACCGTGTTTTTCGTCAATCCCGTCGGCGGCAACATCGGCCCCGGTTGGATAGCGTTCGCCATACTGCCGGCCATCTGCGTTAGCATTTTGTTGTTCATGGAGACGGAACTCACTGGCGTACTGTTGAACAAACGGAAGAACAAATTGAGAAAGAGCGGCGGATACAACCTTGATCTGTTTGTTATGGGCGCACTTACCGGCTTATGTTCGTTAATGGGTTTACCGTGGATGTGCGCGGGGACAGTGCGGTCAGTGCAACATCAAAATGCCCTCGCCATACTCAGTCGCACTCACGCGCCTGGCGAACGCCCTTACTTAGTGCAGATCAAAGAACAGAGGTTGACCAATCTCTGCATACACATACTGATAGGTAAGTAAGGAAAAATAAGAATTCCATTCAAAATTTGGTTTCAGAAATTTCACAGAAAATAACATTGTTTTTTAAAAATAGGAATAAAGGCGTTTGTATTTGAATAAATTCCTTAAATCTGTTGCTACGTTTCATTCCAGGGGGTTGTATATTCGCCGAGCCTCTCATCACGAACATTCCATTGGCCGTGTGTTTCGGTGTGTTCACGTACTTGGGAATCTCATCGTTATCCGGGATACAGTTCATCGAACAGCTCAAGCTTATCTTTGTTCCAATGAAGTACCATCCGAACAGGAAATACGTCAGATGCGTACGTGCTTATTTTCTTGTATACGTCATTTTAAGATTCTGCTCTTCCAAGTACTGCTGATGTTAGGAGAGAACATTGACTGTGTCGTTTGAATTAGGTGCGCTTTCGAAGTTTGGTGACTTACACTTTGATTCAAATATTGTGTCTTGGTGTGCTGATCGCGATCAAGTTGAGCCCCGCCGCCCCCATGTTTCCCTTCTTCATCATTGGAATGGTATTCCTCAGGCGCTTCATAGAGAAACTGTACAACGAAGACGAGCTGCAAGAAGTAAGTTGACCACTACTGTGATTTATAAGCAGGTGAAAAAGATTTTCTAATAACCGTGTTCGATTTCTAGCTTGACAATGAAGATGATGACGATGAATTCGAAGAAATAGACGAATATGGCACATCCTTGCCCATGTAACTCGTCCTCTTTATTTCGGAATTTTATCTGAATCGCGTTTTTTTTTTAGTCATTCTAAATTGTATTTAATACATTTTCACTTTTGTAAATATTTAAATATTTTTGGAATATATAGCGCTAACAACGGCTGTTCAAACCCCTGTTTTATAAGCGAAGATAATGATGACTTGATATATATATATATTTTTCGATGGATTGGAATTTAATAGAGATTTAGAATATACTGTATATATATAAATACATACTAGCAATATTATGGCCTCTTTAATTTCGTGGCGTTTCAAAGCAGATAGATAGATAACATCTCTTGTCTCGACTTGGCATTGACAGCCCTGGTGTGAAAAACTTAAAGGCAATACTTTGGTAATGCCTCCGCACCCCATCGTCTTTTATATTGTCGTTTTTATTTACGTGTAAGTTAAACATTCTAAAATATTGACCAAAATTTTTTCTAATAGTTCTAAATAAGTTATTTAAATAGTTTTTACATTATAAATTAGTTTTTACATAAACAATAAATTTTTCATTATTACAAAATAAGTTATAAAGATCCTGAAGCACTACAGAGAAATTGTTCGAGGACACTAATACATAAAAATCTTTATCTCCAGGTGAGGTCTAGAAAATCTAAGGGTTTGCATAATCCGATTTTCTTTCTTGGTAGAATTTAATTTTATGCATTATTGTTGTAAAGAATAACTAAATTGTTTCATTTGCACCAGTCTGTAACATTCGAAATAATTCAATCACATCATCAATAAAAGTAGATTTTGAATAAATAGTTTAGGATCAGGAAGTTTCTCACACGAGCTTTTGCGAGCATAGACTATTCAACAAGACAAGCAAACCAAGAATATGCGGAAGATAATTTCAAAGAAAAACTACGCTAATGCTTTGTCGATAAACGAGGAGGCTGTCTAAACAATACAAGAACAATAGGTATTGTTTGAAATAAATAACAATTGTAGATATTAATTACACTTTTAGGTGAAAAAGTCGCAGGTAGTAACTGATTTTGGATAAGATAGGACTTGTATTGAGTGTAGTAGTCAGGGAGCTAGTGGGCAAAAAAATGAGTTTCAAAACATTTTGGGGGACAAAATTTTAACCATGGAATAACGTTTATTATTTGTTTATAATCATAAATTCACTTGTTGGCCACTTTTTAGCAAAATAAGCTACAATGATCAAATATTTATATATCGTATTGTCTACAATTTTTTGTTCAAACAGAGGTTTCTGATTTTACAGAAGGAGCTGTAGATGTAGTAGGGGCCATACATTTATGACATCCACAAAAAAGGGCTGAAAATTCAAATTTTGATTGTTCTCAGAGGCGGATGTAGACACCAAAAATTTGAAGATTCGAGGTTTAAAGAATTATCTGTGTTGTTGTGATGTAATAGAATAAATCGTAAATCTGATATCTGTATTAGAAATTAAGGTTTGAGATACATTTTAAGAAATCTGTATCAGAATTGAAATATAAAGAAAGACAGTTTTGGTAAAATAAGTTTTTTCTTCTTTTTATAAAAATAACTCTTATTCGTCATCTTCACCATCACTCGCGTCCAAAATAGGTGAATTGGAAAGAATCTCATATATATTGAGGACTGGTACTGACTCTTCCGCTTGTTTCACGCTATCTTCTTCTTAACTGTCAGTATATTTCCAGCGCATTCATCACCTTTGGTGTGATGTGTAACAGCAGCCATGCTAGGAAAATAAACGTGACAATCCTTGAAGATTTGTTTGCCTAGATCCTTTTGCACACTTGGAAAATACAAATCGTATGGCATGTGTACATAATCACATTCTGAGACCAGTCTTTCGAGTGGCGTTATTTTCTAAAGATCTGGAAACTTGTTAGAAGATTTGACGTTTTTAGGGTTTGGTATACATGATCGTTACGTGTACGTTACTTCGCTCCGGAATACAGACCAACAAATTCAATAGCCCTTCTTTATTTTCCTTCTCTGGCATCAGATTATTTGTTGCAAACGTCTCCCCATAAAAGGATTTGCCCCCCCCCCCATATAGCATCCACATCCACCACATCCATCCACATTTTCAGCCAATTTTTTCCGACCACTCCCCCCCCCCCTCTCCGTGTGGACGTCATTACGATTGAATGTAAAGGTATAGGTCTCAATACATTTTTTATTCAAAATTCAATTATCTTTCCAATGATATAAAAAAATTTCATTTATAAAGATTTTGACGTCATCAAAGCACAATTAGGGCCTGGGACGACTATTTTGCTAATTTCAGACCTGTCACATTTTATTTTCCCAAATCTGGAGATTTAAAAAAACGTCTTTAAAAACCTTGAGATTAGTGCAAAAACTTTGAGGAATACGAAAAAGAGAAAAAAGACATTTCAGCTGGTAAACCAAGGTGAATATAAGTAATAAAGCATGTTAAGAATGATACAAGACACCCAAAACATCAAAGCATTGATGTAAAAATACTAAAAAAGCTAAATAGAAAGTTATCTAACTTCAATAATGATACCATAAAGCCTTGGATTTTTAAAAATAAAAATTTTACAAGAGAATGTTTTGTTAAGGTAATAACATTTGTAGTACTTTTCTTTCGCCGCCATGTTGTTTGTTTACTAATCGCAAACACGGTCGCATACTAATGTTTGCGTATATACTAATGTTTTATCACGTTAACACTAGAAGCCCGGAGCGGTCATATTTGACCGCTTTTGGATTTTGATCGGTCAGATTTTTGGCGCTGTTGCTATTTGCGTCGTGCCACTCCTTGAGTTTTCCTAATTTATGACCAAGATTTAGCAGATGTAAAAACTTTTTCTTTAGAGCGTTTGTGAACTGAACAATTTATATACCTACCTATAAATCCTAAAGCGGCCAAAAATGACCGCAGCTTATGAGGAGATTATTCGTCTATAAAAGTGGAACAAAAATTCTTGTTGTTGCTAACAATGCATTTAGGCAACAATGAAGTGACAATTGACCTAATTTGTAACGGATTTCAGAGAAGTGGGAGCTAGACTGATTGTTTCACAGACTTGACCAAAAAAGAACTAAATTTTAGTCAGATGAAAGCTTTATAATTTTGAATTTTTTTGGGTAGCAGATCTAATAGTGGTAGTGCATGCAGCTAGAATAAGTGGTGTATTGTAGAGTTTTGAAATTGCCTACTTTTAAATTATGTCATGTTTTTCTTACTGACTTGAAGGTTGTTCAGTGTGTAGCCTATTGCAAAAAGAATCTTTGACTTTCTCACATATAAATCTTGTTAGGCTGTTTTTAGCGATTTTGAGATACTGTTTTCTCTTGTTATGGCTCGAGGCAACAACCTCACTGTACAACAAGCACTTGAACGTTTGCAAACCGATCAGATAGACGACTCTTGTGATGAAGATGAAGAAACTGAAATGCAAGATGAGGAGTTTATTCCTACTCACAATGCTGAAGTAGGAAGTTCTGACAGTGACACAAGCTCTGATGAAGCCGAGCAAGACACAGTTTCTGCTCCAGTAGATGTTCATTCTGTAAGTGATACTCTTGCACCTCAAAATGATAGCATGGACTTGAAAGCACGAAACGGAACTGTATGGAAAAACATAACAGGTGCTCCAAATTTGGGGAGAGCTTCTTTGGCTAATGTGTTTTCTGAATGTCTTGGTCCAACATCGTATTGTCATAGATCTGTCGTGCATGGAAGTCCCTACAGTGCTCTCCATCTGTTTATAGATGAGCCTATGCTCAGGTGTGTTCAAAAGCACACTGTCAATCATGGATGGAAAGATGATGAAAATTTTGATTTACCCCTTGAACAGCTAGAAAGTTTCATAGGTCTCCAAATTGCTCGGGGAGTGTTAGTTGGGAAGAACATGCCTGTAAAGCAACTTTGGAGTAACGAATGGGGGCATCCAATCTTCAGAAAAACCATGGGTCGTGATAGATACCAAAAAATTATGAAGCATTTGAGATTCGATAATGTCTCTAGTCGGAGACAAAGAAGACAAACTGATAAATTTTGCTTGATTTCTGAGGTATGGAATTGCTTCATAGAAAATTGTAAGAAATGCTACGTGCCAAACTTTGATTTGACTATTGATGAGCAACTTTTTCCATGCAAAACCAGATGCCCTTTTACACAATATATGGCAAACAAGCCAGATAAATTTGCAATTAAGTTCTGGCTTTTGGCTGATGCTCAGTCAAAATACCTGTGCAATGGAAAACCATATTTAGGAAAAGATCTAAGCCGACCAAGATGTACCGATGTTCCTGGTGATGTGTGCTTGTACCTTCTGCAACCTTATTACAAGAAAGGCTGCAACGTAACAACGGATAATTTCTTTACCAGTCTGAAGTTAGCGGAAGAACTCAAGGTGAGAAAGACAACAATAAGGAAAGAACGACGAGAGGTACCAAACGCTGAGCTGGTGATGAAAGACAAGTCGTTACATGCTTCTGAGATTTTTTCTTCGCCATCTGGTTGCAGTTTGACAATGTACAGAGCTAAGAGAAAAAAAGTTGTATGCATCCTGAGCTCAATACATAGAACCGTAAATGTCAATCAAAGCCACAAAAAGAAACTTCCAGAGACGATAGAGTATTACAACAAATCGAAGGTAGGCGTGGACGTGCTGGACCAGATGGCTAAATACCACACCTGTAAAAGTTCCACTAGACGATGGCCGGTAGCTGTATTTTTCAATATTGTCGACTGTGCTTGCATAAATGCGTACATCATTTACTGTCTTACTACAAAATCGAAGTTGTCAAGGAGACAGTTTCTGCTTGAGCTCATAAAAGAACTTTGCAAGCCAAAAGATAGTGTGGACCCCATAACTTCCAACCGAGAAGTGGCTCAAATATCCCCCAGGTCAATGCCAGTAATCAGTGGTGAAGAACACCAATCCCGAAAAAGAAAGCAATGCCAGTTTGAGTCATGCAGAAACAAATCAAACTCCTTCTGCCAAAACTGCTCAAGGGTCTGCTGTGGCCAACACACATCTCAAAAAAGAACCATTGTGAAGTGTAGAAATTGTGCTGATTGAGTGTATATTTTTCTGTGATTTTTGTTTTAGTTTTCAGTTTTTCGGGTTTTTGATTTCTTAATAATTAAGGTTCTGTGTTTTTTCAGTCGTAGAAACCGCAAAAATTATTGCCTGTCTTGTATCGATAATTGAACGTAACTAAAAGAAAACGTAAAACAGGATTAAAAATATGCGGTCAAAAATGACCGCAGCCGTCCTTATAGGTAGGGAAATGTTTCAGGGCTTCTAGTGTTAACTTGTTATAATATTAAGGAGATAAAATTCACGGCAAGGTAGGTTACACACTGCGCCCATCATAACTGAAATGCCATTCTTTACCCGAGCGCGTTGATGGTGAAGAGGAACAAGTAAAGGAAATTGTTCTCAACATTTATAGTTATTGGATTTTTTTGAAAAACCGTGAGAAATAATTTACAAACCGTGAGACCGTGAGATTTGTATCGAAACCGTGAGCCTCACGGCAAAACCGTGAGACTTGGCAGGCCTGTAATTTAAAATTGGTTTTAAAAAAAGTGATTTTGTACTCAGAGGGTTGTAACCTACCAATTCCAACCATAAATTTTTGATCCCCTCCTCGGCCCTCTGCCAACTTTTTTTGCCCACTAGCTCCCTGACTATAAAGTATTGTAGCGAGAGCTGTGAACGCAAGATTTCTTGATGCAGTTCCTTGGAACCCGCCCTGATCCCATCCACATCAGCAAAACAATAACAATACTTTTCGCCGCAAATATAAGTATTGTCTGTTTCTGCCATGTTGTTCTATTTGTTTTTCATATATATTTCGTTTCTTAAAATCTGATGTGCAGCTGAATGGTATATTTTTTAGCAAAATAATTATCTTGTTCGCCCAAGATCTCCGTAAACCATACTTTACTGAATGGAAATTTTCATTAACCCAAATTAGGTTGTATATACTCAGAAAATTTCCAGATTTTAATTCTATTTTCATGGATCACACGCAGAAGGCTGATACTTTAAATGATTGTAAAAGATCTATTTCGCCATGGGCTCAAGGCGATAATTTACGAAAGATTGAAAGTGATGTTGTTATACCAAATATTATGAAGAAAAAGGCTAAAATATTATGTAAAGATTACATGAATGCTTTTGAGGCTTGTGCAAACGGAAGAATGATATCTCTGGCCTGGTCGTGTCGAAGTGAGCTTAGCGCTTTAAAAAAATGTCTATCACTAGAATTAGATAGACCAGAACTTTACGAAGAATCAAAATTAACATATTTGAAGGACAGGCAAGTTTTTCAAAAAGAATACCTTGAGACTGGTAAATTAAAGAAAAAGAAGGATTAATAAATTCTGTTAATTGTTAATATTTGATGTATCAAGTTTTATAAAGATTTATATATATAGTCTTTATGCTTTAGCATCATGTTAATAAAGAAAGAAATCACTTCATAAATTTGCTCATAAATTACAAATCCCACTTCTTGAATTCCCTAGTAGAGTCCCTGTCTTGTTGTTCTTTTGTAGAGTTCCTGCCCTGTTGTTTCTTTATCCAATGCTACAGCTTTTTGATAGACATATATCTCTTCTCAGGACATGAAATGTTCAAAACTGGGTCATAAAACTGTTTTTAGTATATTTCAAATCATCATCATCCCTGTTTAGCGTCCGTCTTCCCTATGCATGCGACTTGGACGCTTTCTAAAGATGATACACCCCATAATTGTATATATATATATATATATATTAATATATACGTAACGTTTATGATTGCAGAGTGCTCAATGTACAAGTTCAATGAAAAAATTCAGAGCGATTGAATATATATATGTATAGTATCTCCAAGTAAAACTACACCATTATAGCAACTTAAAGTTTCTTGCGTGAAGCATTTTTCAAGCTATATATACACTATGATGATAAATGTTTACAAGCACTTCTGTAAAATAGATTTTAAACGTTTATAATGTGTCACTCTCTTACAATCTCGGTTGCTATCAGTAAAGCTGTAACTTGTTATTACCGTAGCTTTTTTGCACTGATTTTGATTCATCCACAGTTACCAAATAGTGCTGATGGTCTAACACAAACACTCACCACTATAATCAAATTATTATCTGGGTTCTCTGACATATTCTGATCAAGAGGTTGAGTTGGTTGGGCCGCTTGGAAAGAATGGAGAAGGATAATTAGGTAAGAAAGTGTAGAGACTTTATGTTCCTGGTGTAAAGACTAGAGGTAGACGGAGAAAGTCTTGGCAAGAGGTAATAAGGACAGATTAGCTAGAGAGAAATTTGAGTTTAGATGTAACACAGTTTAAAATCAGAATGGATGATGGGCATTAATGTACCACGTCCAATCCATGGAAAACAGACACTAAGCCGATAGATAGATGTTTTCTGACAACTAAAACTGAATAGTTGGTGGATCTTCATATGTACTTCATGGACAAGAGAGTTCATCATATATTATATAAATGTTTATACTTTTAATGTTTTTGCAGAAAAGGTCAACAGGAATACAAAAAGAATGAGCAGTATTGATTAAAGACCAAATATTTTATAATGAGTTTGGTTGTTGCTCGAAGCCACATTCCCAAGTCTGTCTATGGAATATTTGTGTCTATCTCTAAAAGGTTTTTGCCATCCGATTCCTACATTGACATTACAAAGAAAGATGAAATAATTGTAGGGGCAAAGGAATTGAGGAACAGACTCCAGGTATCCAAATAGTTAGAAATTGTGTTATATATTTATACTCTTGATCAGATATTTTGATAACTTTTGTTTTCTTCTGCTTGCAAGGCTCACGTTGGTGCAAAAAGATTTTGGTTGGAAAACGTTGAAACATTGCAAAAAATAAATGCAGTGCGTGCACTTCATCAGGACGAATTGGAAGCACGATCGTTAAAAAATAGTTTGCAAGAAGTAATTATACCGATTGGTAAAAAACCTGTGGTTTCACCGAACACAAAGTTATAATATCTATATAGTATACTTATAATGTTTTTAAATGATAAAAATGAATTCTAAATTCTTAAATAAAAATTAAAAACACACATTTTATCAACTGAATTTTTTGTAATTGAAATAACCATATATATAATATATTTAATACTTATATTCATACCTCTTCATATTAATATCATTTTAAATTTTTCTGTACAACTATATTTGTTTCAAGTATTTTGATTTTTAATTTATTTTCTAATTTCAGAGGGTAGTGAAAATCAATCCTTTGTAAATATTGACCGCTTAAAATAATATTGGATGATAATTATTTTTTTTTTGGTTAGGAAACAACTTAAAAGAACGCGAGAAGTATTTGACGTTTTATGGGACTGTTCGATTTGGAAAGTTGTTAGAAGATTTGGATACATTGGCTGGTTGGGTGGGATTCAAATATTTCAAGGGGCCTACTGCGCGCCCTCCATTTTCTCTGGTTACTGCATGCGTGGACCGAATAAACCTTAAGGACGACTTGATATGTTCAAACGAGGATATCAAATTGTCTGGTTTCGTGTCCTGGGTTGGCAACACCTCTTTGGAGATTACTATAGAAATTGAGCAGTTCCATAACAACGCCTGGAAACAGTTGGCCGATGCTGTCTTTGTTTTTGTGGCTCGCTCATTAAAAGACGGCAGTGCGTGTGTCGTGAACAAAATGGTGCCGCAAAATGACGTCGAAAGAGAATATTTCGAGAAAGGTGTCAAGAATAGGGAACAAAGGAAAAGGAAGTCAAAAGAATCTTTGTTTAAAATTTCGCCAACGTCAGAGGAGCGTCACACGATTCACGATTTGTTCCTTAGAACGTTGGATCCAAAGAAGTCAACGTTTCAAAATCGAGTGAAGCCAGAAAACGCTGTGTGGATGCAAGACACCCATCTGAAGAACTTAATCATATGTCATCCGCAGTCGAGGAATTTGTACAACAAAATTTTCGGAGGTTTTCTCATGCGAGAAGCATTTGAACTGTCATGGGCCAACGCATGCGCGTTTTTAAAGTCGCGCCCGTCACTGATTTGTATGGACGATGTGGTGTTCCGAAAGCCCGTCGAAGTCGGATCTTTGCTCTATCTGTCCAGTCAGATTGTCTTCACTACAGGGCGATACCTACAAACGCGAGTGCACGCCGAGGTTTTAGACCCAAAAACGGGACACGTAGATACCACCAACATTTTTCAATTTCATTTCTCCTCTCAAAAGGATTTCCCTGAGGTGATCCCTATGACTTATGCTGAATACATGCTTTACCTTGAGGGACAGAGGCATTGTCCTGAACATGTTATGAGCACTAACGAGTAAGAAAATTATTAACGAAACCGATTTTGGTTTGTTAAATCTGTAGATATGTATGAATGTAAATTTAAGAGAGTAATTATTGAGCTTATAGGTCCATGTTTTACAAATATCATTATTTATTGTGGATGACTATTATATATAAAAGGTTTGCGCTTTCAAGATTCTTAGTAGATGATAAAGAATATAAATGACTCGTGTGTCGTATATTTACTCGCAAGAAAACACAAATGTATGCGACGAGCATCCGAAAACAGTCAAGCGAGCGTCAATGGTGCATTCGCTTATCGCCGCATACAACCTCCTTCCCGCTATGGAGATTGTTGAACCGATTGCTTGCACTCGCGCTGATCTCTTAATGTTTCACTCGGAAGGTTACGTGGATGCTTTAGAAAGCGCGCAAAGAACAATGGACGATAACGGTGATTTGAGCGATTGTTTCGACGAAGATGAGTTGGATGTGTTGCATCGAGAGTACGGTTTAGGATACGATTGCGCGTTGTTTAGAGATATACACGTGTACGCGAAGGCTGTCTGCGGAGGAACTGTAACCGCCGCAAGGTGTTTATCTGAGGGAAGGGCAGACGTGTCATTCTATTTGAACGGGGGCTGGCACCATGCTAAGCCAGACGAGGCTACTGGTTTCTGTTACGTCAACGATATTGTCATCGGTATCTTGCATCTCATGAATGCCTATAAAAAGATACTGTATGTAGACATCGACTGTCACCATGGTGATCTTGTTGAAGAGGCGTTCGTGTATACGAACAGAGTCACCACCCTGTCGTTCCATCACTATGGTAACGGCTTCTTCCCGGGTACGGGCAACGTGGAAAGTGTGGGGAAGGGAAAAGGTAAATATCGATGTGTAAATGTACCATTTAATGCTGGCGTGGACGATAACACATTCATCCAAGTCTTTGAACACCTTTGTTGTAAGTTGATGTCTTGTTTTCAACCGGACGTTCTTGTGATGCAATGCGGAGCAGATCATTTAACTGGCGATCCCTTAGGGTGTTTTAACTTGACATCGAAATCAGCTGTAGCTTGCGTCAAAACCGTTATGACGTACGGCATCCCGACGTTAATATTGGGTGGAGGGGGATACAATTTACCGAATACCTGTCGCTGCTGGACGGAAATTGTGGGCGCTGTTATTGGTGAAACGCTACATGAGGATATTCCTGAGCACGAGTACTTTGAGCATTACGGTCCCGGTTATACTTTGAACATTACACCCAGCAATCGGAAAAACGAAAATTCCGACGATTACATCAAAACGTTGATACAAACCGTTAACAGTAATATTTCACTGATAGTAAAATAATGAATTCTGCCAAACGAAAACGCATGTAGTTCGAGTCAATTCTCATAGGATTATTTGGTTTTAGAATAACGTTTCCTTGGTTTTAACGAGTACTGGTTGTTAAAAATCTAATTTCACAAAATCATCAAAACTTAGAAACTATGAAATAAACTATGAGTTTTGACAAAAATATAAGAATCAAGAGGAAATCTGTACCGAATGATGGTGCGTGGATAGTTTAACATGAGGTTAAAAGACTACGATTTAGGTTGGATAAGGAAGGTGATATGACACCAATTACATCACATTACATTAATTTTCGCGCACCATACTGTGATTACAATTTAGCGTAAATTTTTAACGATTTCGCGCGTAATAATTTTCGTTTTTAATTTTTCCAATTCTACAAATCAATATTGACACTGATTGAGTCGGAAGTTTATCTTGTGAATTATGCGATCAAAACCTTTCAAAAGAATGGAAGAATTGGTGGCCATTTACCTATGGAGATAACAAGAATTACCAAGTATTTGATGGAGGCACACATCGATGCTAAGTTAACTGCAACTCATTATAGAAGATCTCAGTCCAAGGAGGCCTCGATATTCTTTGTTCATTGACAATGCCTGGGACGGTGCAAGATATGAGCCATAAGATAATAAGATAAAATGTTAATGATAACATTATAAGTAATGTCATTATAAACAACACGGAGAGTTACGATTCCTTTTTCTCATTAATCTTTCATTTAAAACAAGCATCTTTCCGGACCTTCTCAAAATAGGAGAAATCTTTGCAGTACTAACTACTAACATTCAGCTAACTATCGACCCATCTCTCTACTCCCAATATTTTCCAAAATTTTCAAACGTATAATATATAACAGATTGTATTCTCACTTTATCAATAATATCCTTTTCTATTCAAAACAGATTGGCATTCAAAAAAACAACTCCACAGAACACGCTATTCTTGAACTAATAAGTTAAATCAGCAAGGACCTTGATGACTCTAGGAGTTTTCTTGACCTCTCTAAGGCGTTCGATACGGTTAATCATAACATTCCCTTATCGAAATTGAAATATTATGGAATTAGAAACAAAACATTGTCACTCCTTAAAAGCTATTTATCCAATCGAAAACAATGTGTTTTCAATCCTGACAGCGGTCTGCTTCCAATAACTTGTGTCACGAGGGTCTATACTTGGCCTTTATTTCTTATATACGTTAATGACCTATTAAATGCCATAGAGGAGTTAAATGCAATAATAAGTTCAGTAATAAGTTCGCAGATGACACTTGTTTGTGTCCAACAACGATTGGAGCTTGTTGTTCGACGATATGAATTCACAGCTCCAAATGATTGTTCCTTGGTTCAAAGCAAATAAACTATCTTTAAAAGAAACGAAAACCAATTTTACAATTTTCCATAAACCGAGACAATCAAAAAATATTGATCCCAAAACGATAAACGATACTATCGTTAAAAGAAGCAAATGCATTAGATTCCTAGGAGTCCAACTACCAGATGGAAATCTATCATGGAACAAACACATAATACACATAGAATGAAAAATAAGTAAGACAATTGGCGTCATGAATCGTGCTAAACCTTTGTATTTTATCCTAATTCATAGCTATATCACATATGTGAATATAACCTGGGCAAGCAACTATCGGACTAAATTAAAAAGAATTCTTCAACTTTAGAAACTCGCCAGTATGGCTATTTTCAATAAATCAAAACCTGAACCGTCCGAACCTCTGTTGCGAGTCCTGTGTATTGGAAAGTAAGATAAGAGACATAGACTAAATGGAAGGAAGATAAAGGAGTAGATGAGAAATAAGTGCAGGGGGCTGAAATAAAGTTAAGAAATTTTCATAAAGTCTAAACAATTTATCCTTTGTTTGAAGCCTTGGAGGTGGTAAACATGGCTTTTGGGGAATACAATGCATGGGAGCTTGTTCCACCAATTGGAGACCCGGACAAAGAAGGAAGATGAGTGCATGATGGTCCTTGAGGAGGGAACGAAAACATTGAACTGGTGGCAGTTAGAAGCGTACCTCGTGTTTCTGGGGAATACAGAAATAGGTGGGACAGTAGACCCTGATGCGAAAACTCGTCAGCTGAATTGATTCTGCCTGATTGGACAATTTACATTTTATACAATAATAGCTTTTGTTATATTTTTCTTAAAACTTATCCAGCATGTGTTTTTTCAGTTTATATTTTATGTTGACGGAAGAAAGAACGAAATTATAAAAAGCTAACCCGCGCCTTCATCTTTTAGTTTGTGGAATATAGTTATACAATTATACAAGTTTTTCAAGTCACAGATAGATTTCTTTTCTTTGACCAGTTCACTTGAGGTATATTGGCGTCCCTAAGTACGCAAGTACTTCAACATGTGTCTTTCTTAAAATAGTGTAGAAAGCTAGTTGATTACCGGCCTTTAGAAAATTACGAAATAGTACGAAATTTTTCTAGTTTCCTTACCATCTACACTTGGTAATTTCTAGTTTAGATTCTCACCCGGTATCAATATTCTTTTCACGTCTTCATCCTTTCTCCCATGTTTTCTGTGTTTAGCTGACATTAAAGTATAAAGTGAAAATATGGCTGGAAGCAGATATGAAAGACCTCCCAATACTTCACTCTATATTAGAAATCTTAGCACTGCTACCAGGTAATTTCTATTTTTTTTAACTTATTTAACTTCTTTTGAAAGTATTGTGCGAATGAAATTTTAAATCATCAAGGCATGGCGTCCATATTATCGCATATCCAACTTTCCATGCTGATCTTTAAATCACGATAAGAATACATACATTTTTCTAATGTAAAAAAAGGAGGAATTATATCAATGGCAATGTCTTTCTAGATTGTTGAAAGCCATATAAAACAAACACTATGTATGGTGTCCTTAGCTTACCCAACTTATCACACATGCAAGGTTGCCAAGTTTTGAAAAATCAAGAGAAATCAAAAGGTGTGAGATTTTACTTGATCCAGTGTCATCCGCAGGCTCCACTAATAAAACAAGGCTAGTTAGAAACAAGCAAAGGAGATATAATTTTGCCACACATCAAATATTTTTTCCATAATGGTATGATACATCGTTATGGAATTTACGTCTCGGCAGACTTCCTCATTGCCTTTTTCATGTCCCGGTTAGCTGACCCGCGAATGACGCAATTTTTAATTTGGAAGAAATTTTGGTGGATTCGCAAAGTAGTGAAATTTGACGGAATGGATGACAAAATATATATTATTTAATTGATGAGTTGAAAAATTAATTAAGTTAAGTTTACTTGTTTTGAGTACAAAAAGGAACATATAACATTTGTCATCTTTTATAGAACTTTTTGTCTGTGAAACTTTTATAAAAGATTTATGCAAGAATTTATTTTTAAGGTGGATGATAATCAACAACGCGTAGCGTAGTTGAATATCACGCACCAAGAATGATAAATCTGATGAATTTAACTTGGGAATATTTTAAATATTAAGGAAGATCTTTTGTCCATAAGGTCTGTTGCTCATGTAGGTTTTTTAGTGGTTTTATGAGTGCCCTTGTTTAGTATGTTTTTAGTAGTAGTTATAGTGTAATTTTATTTATAGTTGATTGATGATATCATACAATAGTTTGAAATAAAACTAATAAGAACTGAGAGTAAAATAAAGTACTAGAATAAATATCAAGCTATTTCCGTATACAATATATTTTATATATATTAAATAGTAAAGATGATTTATTATGCCGATGTTAATTTTGACGTCTTGGCGTAACTAATTATTGTTTTAAGTGCACATTCATGGTACAGGAAAATGGAAATTTGCTTTCAAAATGACAATGTTTCAGAGTAAATTGTTAAAAATAGGTGAATTTACGACTTGCGACGGCGCAAAATGCGCCCATATTGGCGTAAAGTCAACATTTGATTGTGGCGAAATTAGGACTGGTGGAATAAGGACCAACAAGGTCTATCATAGCTATTTATGTCAGCAAAATATTGAAAAAGTACACTCTCTACTGAACAAGACCTTACAGACTTCATATACCGTGGACACCACAGAGCGAGGAAAAGCGACATGTGAGGCGAAGCTATCAAAATCTATGGTTTCCAGAAAATTTCTTCCTATAAGAAGGAATACTAAAAACATCGGTGAAATCATCGATTCATAAGGGACAAATAAATGTACAATCTGCATCAGCTTCCACTTGAGTTATCCCAACACAATCTTGGTGAAACCACTGTGGACAACGAGTGCATTCAATCCATCTTCTTTCAACCACGTTTTCTTTTTCGGTATCAACACCTTGTTTGCAAATCTGTTAAGTAGTCAAAATTAAGAAAATTATCCAATTAGATATAAAGTTCTTAGAAGTAGTTTCATCGAACTAATACACACAAATAACATTTAAAAATATGCTAAACACCTTGCAATTTTGGGTGGTCTTCACCAAACAGTTCCCAACAACTATGTCCCATATGTGTTGACGAATCTCCACTGCAGAGTTCAAAAGCTCCAAAGGTTCAAATCTAACAATCAATATATGGATATAAGTTCTATATTGTACTTAGACAGAGATGTGTAACTGAGGAGGAGTACTAACTGGGACGAAACAGATATCTTGACATGAACCATGAACACTGAGCTACTTTCACTATATATAGACAATAGTTAGTAACGACGTTCACTTCACATTATAAATTTTAAATGAGAATTTGAGCATTATCGGTTATAAAAATAGGATATATAATGCAAATTAGAAAGTGTACCTTCACAAATTAACCTAGCGTAAAAGCAAACGTAGGCAACATGTCTCTTCTTTTTCACTAGACAGACAACAATAAAGAATATTTGCGCAATAAGGGTTTCCACACTCAGCGCTAACGAGCGGTGACTTTCTATTGTTTTCATTCATCGCTTGTTATTGTTACCGCTGTACTTCAAAGGTTGCCGAAAGTTAAGTACTGTCTGCAGTGCAATGACCTCATTTGATTTCACTAAAATGATATGAACTTCATATCATCTTCTTTGATTTATCGTAAAGCTTCAAAAAAAAGTTTCTTATTTTTGAATTAGTTATAACAATATAGTACTAAACGTTTCTTAATTTTTGAAGACTGTACATGTAGGTTTCTTATAAAGAGGTTTCTTATAAAAAACCCGTGTATTTTGACAATGGGTAAAAAAATAAAGATTCACGAGAAATAGCGAGAGTTTTATAAAATTTGTGAGAAAATCTACTCGTGTCGTGAGACAAGGTCGAAATCTGCGAGTTTCACAGCTAATGTGTGAGACTTGGCAACCTTACACATGGCCCTCATCTATTTAGCTTTTAAGTTTTCAAAGTTTTTTTTACAATATAGTCCAGCTTAGGATGGGGTACACTCTATACAGTTTGTAAATATTTCAAGATTTCTTCAGTTTGATTGATCAACTTGATTTATATTACTTATAATCATTGTATAGAACTTAATATAATAGTTGTTGCAGTTTTTTGTACTTTGTCCTGGAATTTAATTGCCCTGAAAATAGGAAAATTGTCCTGGAATTCAGATTTTCAATTTGGGTAGTCACCATGATTTCAAACTGCTAGATACAAACTGCTAAATTTGTGATTCTGTTTATCAAACAGAACTGTCTGAAGTAGCTCAAAAATAATTGTACTTCGTTCACAGCTTTTCATCATGTCAAAGTTATTTAACATTGTAGTCTTCATGATAAGCAAGACAAGTTAGATGTGATCATCATCACTGTTAACATTAATAGTTATATAAATGGTGCTTTGTAAAAACAGGAAATAGGGTTTCTAAATTCCTTTGTGTTTTCTTTTAATAGAAGTGAAGATTTACGACGAATTTTTGCAAAGTATGGACCTATCCGCGATATCTACATCCCTTTAGACTATTACACCCGTGAAGCAAGAGGTTTTTGTTACGTTCAATATCCTTTTCAGTCAAAGTATTTGAGGTTTTGAAACGCTCTTTTGAAGGTTTACTTTCTTGACTGATATTAAATTTTCCGCTCACGTTTTTTTGTATTTGTTTCAGCTTACACTGTTTCAAGTAAATATTCGCATGAACAGACAAACGAATTTCACAGATTTTTAAAAAGAATTTACAGATTTAAAGAAAAAGCAGTCAATTTAAAGTTCCTTGTTCTGTCATGCAAGACTGCTTAAAGTCAAAGAATAATGCATTTCGCACAGACACAAGTAAAAGTTTAAAGAAAAGATTATTTGAAAATTGGCTTTTACAGACTGCAAGGAACAGACCTGCAAATATACTGCCAAAAAAGCTTAAAAGATTTCTACTTTGGAAAGTCTATAATGTAAACAGATTTGCAAGAAATTGTGAAAGGTATAATACATATTTCTTTTATGTGGCCCCATAGAAAAATGTTAAGAGTGAAGGTTAAGTTAGGGCTTGCAATAAGTAGGTGGTTCTTAACTATGGAAATGAACGTTTGAAGACATCCGGGATGCAGAGGATGCGTTGTATTACGAGAGCCGTGCGCGAATACACGGGCGGGAATTGGACGTCCAATATGCTGAAGGGGATAGAAAGAGTGAGTGCTGAAACCACGGAAATCATTTAATTTACCGGAGAATAGGGATCAATAAAATATTGAGTATTGTTTAATGTCAACAGTACTTATCTAGGATCTCTTCCTTTCTCAATGCATATGCACTCTAAAATAATGAACCTAAATGGTTTCAAATTTACCTTGAAATGTTTATTGATATGTGCAAACAAAAACTTTTTAATTTAGCCCCAGGGCAAATGAGAAGTCGTGAAGTTACAGGATCTTACAGTGATGGCCACCGTCATGGAGGGTAAAATCATGTTGGATGATGTTTTTCTTTTTATGTGTATATATTGCTGTGAAGAGTTTGATTTACCGTTCAGTTGTCCAATCATAATTAATGTGTAAGTAAATGAATTTTGGTTTAGACGAAGAGGTCGTTACTCTCGAAGCCGCAGTCGTTCTCCGCCAAGGTGTGTTCATTCTTAAATTCTTGATATTCTCATTGTATGTGTTTAAATTGGAAATAAAAAACTTGATCTATGCATGTTAGTTATTATTGGTTATTACCGCATATTAAAGGGTTTTTGAATAAACTGGTTAATCTTGATATTGCAGGAGAAGGCGAAGATCTCCATCACGATCGCGATCGAAAAGCCGTGGAAGGCGCAGATCTGTATCTCGAAGTCCCGTTCGTCGGTCCTATTCACCTCAAAAATCCCGTACACCCAGAAGATCGCAGAGTCACAGTCGTTCAAGATCTCTTTCTCGTGACTCCTCGACGAAAGAAAACGGAGATTAGTCATCTTCAAACAGATTTTGTTACACCATCTTGTTTTTTGTACATAATCGTTACTTAACAGGATTTTTATGAAATATCTCCACGATTCACTTCTGATTGTATACTTCTCTTTTGTGAATGCATTTGTGATGTTTCTTAACTAAAGGCAGTGACATGTGTTTTGCCTTTCAGCGAATGTTAATGTAACCTTTCTATTATTCTTCTACTGTTCCTATTAACCTAATATAATAATTTCGTGAAAAGTCATTTGTAAAGTTTTTTGGTAAAGTGATGACATCTTTGACTTACAAAGCATCTTTGTGCAATGACCTTGTCGTATTCATACTGTCTGATTACCAATAGGACTCAAATGAAATAGTGATGAAAACGCATTGAGAAAATTCCATAATATCAATGTCATGAAATATTTTAGGTAACCTAACCATAACAATCTGAAATGCCATTTGGAAGAGGCAGAGGTGTGCTTGCACTAACTTCGTTTGAACCATGCCCCCGACCGAAAATTGCGATTGATGCTCAAAAACCTGTGAATGTAGTGAAGCCCATGCAGTTTATTTCTTCGGAAGATCCTGGTGATGTAATTATGTTCTTAACAAACTTACTCAATTTAGAAGTATATTTTTTGTCAGACATCGGAAAATAGCAGCTTTCTTTTCATGCAGTAAAGCTGATGGCAAAGTATAGTTATAAGGAGAATGCAAAGCGGCCGGGTGGTTTCAATGAACTCACCATAAAGCAGGGGGAGGTGTTGACCCTTCGACAAAAAGGACACAAGCCTTCTAAAAATCCATTGTGGTGGGAAGTGGAAAACAACCAGGGGGCTGTAGGATACGTACCAGCAAGTTACTGTATGGTATGAAACACTTCTCATATCTTCATGTTCTATGAATATTTGACTGCTTCTGGCTTGTATGACGTTTAAAATATGAAGGTTGTGTTGACGTACCCGTACAGTCTTAACATGACATTTGTTGTTGACAGATTGTTGAGGACAAACCAACCACGCTACCTTGGTTGGACAATAAATTGTTGTTGGAAGAGCATGACAAAAAGAAATCTACTTCAGTGGACCACGTTGTTGCTAACCAACCCAAAGTAAAGCCATACATTGCGAGTAAGTGATATCTCCCACGTGAACGAACTGGGATGTACTATACATTTCTTTTCTTGTCCATTTTCTTAACGGCAATCTGTGAAAATGTGATGAACCAGTCAACTGACTTTCGAATGAAAATCTCTTTTAGCTTACGGTAATAACAGTTCGAGGACATCACAGAACTCAGATCAAATGGCAAGGAAATATTACTGTCAAGTGTGCGATAAAAACTTAAACGGTCCATTACCATACAAGATGCACATGTCGAGCAGAGCACACAAAGAAGAAGTCGCGTGCAGGAATGACATTTAATGAGATTGTTCTGGGAAGGTTTTTAGTGATCGTTGAACTAATCTTAAAGAATATAACTGACATTAATTGTCGTCGAATGTCTGGTTTTGAGTTATAAATGTCTCGCGTTCTATTTTTGTTCCCATGGCATAAAAAACAAAACATAAAAAATCGATTGTCGTAAAAGAGCACATGTCATGATATTCTATTCAATAAAAAAGATTTTCGATGTTGGATCTTCGATCCCGAAAGTATAACTAAGTGCGGTTTGGCAGAATGTTTTAGTCCTTGTTTTGTTCATTGTCACCATATTTCTCCTGTTTGATCCCGCAGGAACATTCCCTGGAGCACACGTAATCCCTCCTGTCTTTAACATATCGACTTCGTAACAATTGGTCGACAGCAGTCTGAATGTCGTATTCACTGTCTCTGAGAACCGCTTTCACTATTTCTTCGTCCAATTCAGGGAACATAACGACTAGAACTTGATAACTTTTCCTTTCGTGGGTATCAGGCTCGGACACTGTGCCGGCGTGAATCGCTCGATTTATAACGGATGAAGGTATCTGAAGTTGAGGCTTTAGAACTTCATGTTTCACCGGTCTGAGGTACTTGTTATCGAAGCTCTTCGTCTCTGTTTCATTCCATTGAGATTTCCTATGCGGATTTCTGTACTCAGTTGGCGATGCTTGCGGCGAGTAGTAATACCTATAAGCTCTTTTACTTGTGTCTGAGTAGCTTCTTTCATAAAAGGTCGAGTAAGCATTATGCGCCTCTTGCAGCAATTCATGGGTGTGTTTGGACGATGAACGATAGTACTCTCTGTACGGGTGTCGGACGTAGTAACCGCGTGGGCTAGTTTCTAATAAAATGACTTGATATATTGCGCATGGTGCATCAAACACTAATGATATTAGATTATAAAGTATCGAACATTCACTCACCCCGCATATAGTTCAATCTTTTATCAGTATACTCTTTATCTGAACACTCCGTTTCTGTTCGGTGGAACTCCTCTTGATGACAGGAAGGTTTCTGCAGATGAGTTGACAGCACGTACTCTTCTTCCTCCGTCAGAGGATTGTAATCTGGGTAGTCAGGCGTGTTTTTCCTGCCTGCCATTTTGCGCTGATGTCTAAGGTGGGCGACACGAGCCGCAGTTATCTTCTGTCGTTCTACAATCACCAAACATGATCTACAAACGCAATCTTTGTACTCGCATTTCTCTTTATGTCCTAAAAAAAATAAAGTTAGTGAGTAACACCACAATTGTCGAGGTCGTATTTTTACCTTTCAATTCGCAGTCAACTCCATGATTCCTGCACCGGGCACATTTGGGAATTCGCGAAACATTCGAGTCAAATGTTTTCAACCTCTCTGGGCTGACGGAGTTGTCGGAACCCAACGATTGACGGCTTATGAATGACGGTGAAATGTCGTCAGGTAAACTAGACGAAATGAAAGTTACTGGAACCCTAACATACGAAAGTGAAATCTTTTCATACCTCATTAGAACTGTCAGTTTTCAAAAGGTTATTAGAAAACGATGTTAAATTGACATCCGCTTTAGAGTAACTGCTAGTAATAAAATTACTCTTGCGAACATCGCGTTCAATTATTGAAAACATCTAGCCATTCAAAAACTTCCATCTACACTTTTGAATCGATGTAACCTGTCTCTCACTGTGCCAGCAACCTTTCACAAAACTTAGTTGTTGAATTGATCTGCCGCTGTGAACATGGCGAAACATGGTTAATAATAGCATAAAAAAGCTGTTTACGAGAAGAGTTCCCCAGCCGTAAACTAAACTTGACAATTACGAAGAATATTCAACAACGCTTCACTTTTCAACTTGCCAGGTTTTATAAATTGAAGCTCATTTCTTTTACGTTTGAATTTTTTAAAAAGTTTTAAAATTCTTCGTTTCAGTTCATAATTAAGTAAACTTCAAGTTTACTTAAGCCTTATTTCAGACCATGACAGTTTTTTAGGGCATTACAAGTGTAAATTGGATCTATTACAACGAGTTGCACAATATCAATTCATTATCATTTAACAACATTTTTACATGCTCGTCATTGATTTACATTAAAAAATGTTTTCTCTCAACCCTACTATTCATATTGATGATTTGACAAAAGATTTCGAGCAATTCCTGGGATACTCACGAAGGTATTCCTTATAATAAAGAGATCCTTTCATTTGCACGAACGAAAACGTGAACTTTTTGAATTTTAAAAAAAATTTCAAAACATTCGTTGGCGCGGTTTTACACCAAGATAAGGCATTCTCGACGGTAAATGTTGACTGTTTAAATTTGTTAGCTTAATATATTCTTGACACGGAGAGATATATTACCAGAGATGAGAAGAAGTCCATGCATGGAACACGTGACACGTTTTAAAGATTTAAAGTGACAACATTATCATATGCGAACGCACTAGACAGTCGTGCAGTCGATGACAGTCGATGTTTTCTTCTGGAAGCAAAATAAACATTCTATATTTTTAAGATATGGTAATTAAAATTAACAAATCTCTCTCTCTTTCTCTCTCATGCTCGATTTCAATAATCCTTTGATAATACCATTAGTGTTTTTTCTCGTTGGTGACGTTTGCGAATGGGTTAGAAAACTCTTACATCTGTGAATGCATCCAGACGTGCCTTTTCTGACCGGTTTGCGTTTATGGGAAGATTTTAAGGGTTTTAAGAGTTAAGATGTCTGTAGAGTAGTAGTTCCTTTCCGAGATGGCCTTCTCGTGGCGTCCTCGACTGGTCTTCATGCACCCCAGCGCTATGTGATGCGTCAAATACAGCCTCTTCATAGTGAATGCCCATCCGTGCGTGGTGAAGAGCCACATCCTTCTGCGAGATAACCCTGTTAATATGCATGAGCATAGACAGAACACGGCGGATCTAGAGGTTACCTAACCTCGATAAAAGTCCCTCTACCATTTACAGGGTAGTTGTAGTTCCTATGGCGATCATCGACAAACTGGTGTTTCGGTATAGGGAACATTGCAGCTTCGCGGAGGATCATCTGGCATGACAACGGGAAGGTGCATTGCTCCAGTTAGCGGAGAACCGTAACGAGATGATGTCTCGACAAAATACCCTCTCGTTTGGACGTTTAATGATTACAATTGAGTACATATATACATTGGAGCGGTTGGCGTCCGGAAGGGCATCCGGCTATAAAACTTGCTTCAAATCATGGATGGAAGTTGTGTAAGCTATGAGAGATTGTTTGGCTCAAAATTCTGTGGTCAGGGTGAAAGACCCGCGGTTACCTGTAAACTGCGTGTAGCAACTGTCAATTTTGGTACAATAAGTGGCAGATCGAATAAAGTGGGAGATGGTAACACGCCGTAGAGTCGATGTGTGCTGCTTGCAAGAGACCAGATGGCGTGGTGGTTCAGCCCGCAAAATTGAAGGGAAGGACAGCATTTACAAATTCTTCTGGTGCGGTGATAAGGTCGGTTTCGGAGGCGTAGGCATAATGATTGCAGAAAAATGGATTGACGATGTCATCTCTGTCACACGTCATAATCACCGTTGTATCCAGCTCCGATTTCTGGTCGGAACAGTATTTGTAAACACCATTTGTTGTTATGCACCCCAATCCGGTTTGTCGACGGTGGAGAAAGATGACCTTTACGATCAAGTCATGAGTCTGATTGCAGCCATCCCGGACGATGAGATGTTACTTCTTGGAGGTGACTTCAATGGCCATGCTGGTGAGCATTCTCTCGGTTTCGAAGGCATTCATGGGGGACATGGCTACGGGGTTCGGAACTCTGATGGTGTGCGTTTCTTAGACTTCTGTATTGCAAACCAACTTGTTGTAGCGAATACCTTCTTCAGAAAGAATACTAACCGACTCATCACTTACTCATCTGGCGGGAATGAAACACAAATTAACTATCTTCTTGTTCGGAGAACGCAGCTGAAAAATGTAAAGAACGTCAATGTCATCAGTAGCGAAGAATGCATAAATCTCAGCATAAATTGCTTGTCGGTGATGTCATCTTATCAACTAAACCAAGACTGCCCATTCATCTGCCACCAAGAATGAAAACTTGGAAGTTAAAGGAGCAGGCTATTCAAGCATCTTTTGAGGAGCGTGTCTAACAAAAGTGTCAGGCTGTGCCCGACGGTGTGGATGGGGCATGGACCCATTTGGAGACTGCACTTTTAGAAGCAGCCGGTGAAACTTGTGGATGGACAAAGGGTGGGTGTCAGCGGCACAAGGAGATGTGGTGGTGGGATGACGAAGTCAATTAAGTCATCAATGAAAAAAGGAAGGCGTGGAAGCAGTGGAAAAGTGGTGGCTGTAAGGAAAACTATCTTCAGGCGAAACGAGTTTACATTGCGAAGCGTGACATTCCGACAAGTACCGTATCTTCTTAACGCCGACATCGTGGGAGATAAATGTATCCGAGATGATGATGGAAAGCTCGCGTTAACGGTCGATGAAAATCTGAGAGCATGGCAGTCGCACTATGATAAACTGTTGAACGAAGAATTCCCGTGAAATGCTGACTTGTTGAGCGATCCACTGTTCAGGGGCTTGCTATCAAAATTTCTGCCGATATGGTACGAAAAGCCATAACGAAAATGAAATGTGGGAAATCGTCTGGTCCTTCCTGAATAATCATGGGATGATTAAGGCGGCAGGTGATTCATTCATCAAAGGACTCACGGTACTGAATATTGATACGGTACTCGTATTGGTGAAGGTATTGTTCCAACTGACTGAAATCTGTCCTTCTTTGTGAATCTCTTCAAAAGTAAAAGAGATGCACTATTGAGAAGAAATTACAGGGGCCTGAAACTTCAAGAACAAGCAATGAAAATTATGGAACATATACTCAATTCTATCATTCGCGAAAATGTATCGATTGACGAAATGCAGTTTGGCTTCATGCCTTCATGCCTTCATGGACGAAGCACCACTGACGCTATATTCATTCTAAGACAACTGCAAGAGAAGTATTTGGGGAAGAAGAGAAATCTTTACTTCGCGTTTGTTGACTTAGAGAAGGCGTTCAATTGCGTCCCACGTGCAGTGCTGTGGTGGGCAGTGCGTACAGTAGGCGTCGACGAATGGATTATACGCACAGTGCAGGCAATGCACAGCAATGTTCAGTCAAAGGTCAGATTTGGCAGCAGTTACAGTGAGTCCATTGACGTATCTGTTGGTGTACATCAGGGCTTAGTGCTGAGTCCGCTACTGTTTATCATCGTTATGGAGGCTCTGTCGCGCGAATTTAGATGTCTCTGGGAGCTTCTGTATGCTGACGACCTTGTGGTAATGACAGAATCACTTGAAGAGCTGAAAGTCAAACTGAAGTCTTGGAAGAATGCACTTGAGCGGAAGGACTTCATGGTCAATGTTGGGAAGACCAAACTTATGTGCTCTGCACATGATGCCCCAAAGACCGAGATCAAATCCATCAAATTCCCTTGTGACGTGTGCGGGTTTGGAGTCGGTGCGAACTCAATTCAGTGTACATCTTGTTTGAAGTGGGTGCACAAGCGTTGTTCCGGCATCAAGGGAAGGCTACAGTCTGTTGTCGGCTTTGTATGCAAGACTTGCATTACCCCGATGGAGCAATGCAAACCATATGCCTGAGAAGATCAGCATCGACGGTGATGAGTTTGAAACAGTGACCGATTTCTGCTACCTCGGAGAAACGCTAGGTCAGGCAGGCAGGTGAGCGGATGCTGTGACAGCACGTATTCGGTCGGCATGGAAGGCATTTCACGAACTTTTGCCAATCGTCACAAACCGTGGTGTTTCTTTTGCGAAGAGAGGCAATGTGTTTGTTACATGCGCGCGAACTGTGCTTCTTCACGGTAGTTGACATCGGACATCGAAGATGTTTTGCGATGGAACAGACTGCGTTTGTACGGCCACCGGTATCGACAGGATGACAGTTTGTGGACAAAGAAAATCATGAATTTACACGTAGAAGGGCCTACGCCGAGAAGGAGACCAAATCTCAGATGGATTGATGTCATCAAAGATGACCTACAGAAGCGTGGTCTGACACCAAATATGGCAAGCAACCGAACGAGCTGGCTCTTTTAGACGACAAAACTAAATCTACGCGACTGAAACATGACTAGGTTGAGAGAAGGCCAAGCTTCGAAGGCCGCACTCTTTGGTTTATAGTTTTTAGAGTCGGCAGTCGAACCCGGAAGTGCAGCCAAAGCAAAGAAAAGTAACGAACACGCCGAACTCTCCAAGCACTATATCTTTACCCCCGTTGGCATGGAGACCACTGGTGTCTGTGGTCCAAACTCCCTGGTTTTTCTGAAGACCCTGGGTCGAAAATTGACGCGGAGAACTGGCGATCCACACAAGATTACGTGACTTTTCGAGCAAATTTCAAATGTTGTCGTTCGTGGGAATTATGCAAGCCTTTTGCATTTTAACTGTCAAAATGTTTGCTAGGTTATTTATTTGTTTTATATAAGATAAAATATTTCCTGAACGAACAATGAATACATAAGAATATATAGTGTTCAGTATTTATATAAAGCGTATGGTTTTTTGTTTTGTTTTCTAATGGTTTTAAATTATTATTTTTGTGAAACAAGGAATAGCTGAAACATATCTTCCATAAAGTTTAGCTCTTCATTGTTCATATCCAAGACAAACACTAATATCGATTTTATTGCTTAACTTTTTATTATCTTTAAATATTATAGGATTAGGGTCTAAAATATAGGATTTGGGCTTAAAACAGTTGAAACCTCAACCAAATAAAGCCAAAATAGGGGTGTTCCACCATTGGGATTTCGATAGAATTTTAATGTCATTATTATGGTAAAAATGGTACTTTCCTGAAAATTTCAGCTTGATACCTTTTTTTGAAGGTTTTGACCCAAATCTCTCTGACTAATATTGAAAACCACTGAAACAAAATGGTGTTGTCTCGCGTGCTTCTCCGGGAACCTTAAGTAGACTTGCAGACGATAAAACGTCTGTTTACATACATCAAACGAGATTGTTCGAAAGATGTAACTTAAAGAAGCAGTTAAAAAGCAAACATTGATATTCGTTAAAACAATTGTGTCCAAATTAATACCCAACCAAATTTCACATCATCAAACACGTTCACTAATAAGGTATACAGTTAGGTTACCTTTTGCAAATCTAGAAACAAAGGACAAAAATGATTTTTAACTGATATTCTTTCAATGCGTTATAAAATATATTATTCCAGCACAAAAATTCCGACATTCATGCATCCATTCTAAATCATTATACGGACGCAATAAAACAAGTTTATAAAAGTATACAGTATATAAGATATCAAACTTTCACATTTCTTTTATATTTTGTACGATTCATTCGAAAGCGCTGTTTGCTTGCGCGCAAGTCTCTCGAAAGCATCGCGAATGGCGTCGCGAAAGATCTTTTGGTGCATGATACAACCAACCACGTGGCCGCAATCTATTGTACGGACTTCAGTCTGTGGCCACACGTCTTGCGGTGTCACGTTGTAAAAGTCCCTGTTGATATATTTATCGTGGTTGGCCACAACATAGATAACGGACGACGCGTCGTGAGGTTTATTGAAGTGCGATAGATGCGTAGCTTGGTCCATAATAGCAGTCATATAGTCGGTGGTTTCGCGCGACGGCTTTTTCGTTTTTTTGTTGCCGTTGAAAATATTGCGAATGGACTTTACGTTACTTAAACCAGAATCGAACGTTTGAAAGGGTTCCATGTATTTTCGAATGCCATCGTTGATGGATGATATGCTACTGTCGTTCAATTCGGAACGCGATTGTAACCCAGAGGTGATATCATTTCCTGCACTGGCGCTATCTCTCGCGCATTTTCCTTTATAGTGTATTTGTAAGAGATTCTTAAATTCTTGATCGTCGCGAATTAAACCTTTATATTCGGGGTTTTCCTGGAGTTGTTTTTCAAGCACGTCCCAATGTACGCCATCAAACAAAACACCCTAAACAAATCCTCACAGCGGTAAATACAAATATACATTTTTTCCTTCCAAATTATATCTGTTCAAGACTGATTGGTTTAGTATATTTTTAACCTTTTCTGTTTAAATGATAAAAACAACATCACAGATTACCACACAAAACTCAACGTAACTAAAAGTTATTGCACTTATTAACTTCAGCCGTGTCGACACTAATTCATATAGAGATTACCTCAGTGTAGATGGGCGCTGCCGATGTCCACGACAAACAGGGGACAATAGCAAGGGGTCCTGGCCACCCCGATGATGCAACCGTTGCCATGTGAGCACCCATAGATATGCCAGTTAGACCTAAAAGATTGTAACCATTCCTCTGGCACCAGAGAAACAATGTAATGCATTCGACAAGTAGCGCGCAACCCATCACGAAAATATCTGAAACATAGTTGACAGAAGAGCGGACTTGATCTTTCGGCTTGCGGTACCCATAAAACGGGTTCTCCAATAAAATCGAGCCGATGTTGTGTTCCTCCACTAGCGGTATTGCCATGCTCTTTTTCCTCCACCAGAAATGATGATCACCAGTGCCGGCCAAATGAATGCAAACAGGCGAGCGTTTCGAATCATCAGGCAACACGAGTTCGAAATGCACCTTTTCGCTGCTTGGTGGTAGGGCGTTGGGTACGAGTTTGGTTAACGGCGAAACAAATTCTCCTCGGTACACTTTGACAGTGGAATGTTTCTTATGTTGGGCGACCTTTGTAATACTAATGTCTGTTTTACGTATGGTTTCGTAGATGGCCGCTACCTTTCTTTTATCAAGCACCGCCAATTGAAACTGCGCCAGCCGTCGCAAAAGGTCTGTGTTGCCCCATCCTTTGGAAAAAAACTTTGATATATAACCAGTACCCAGGCGGACAATTTGATCTGTGCTGACCATGTTTGACTCTTAAAAGAGGAATAGATAAATACACAATCAATCAGCGTGATATCATATGTCGTAGTGCATATATACTAAATTATAGAGCGGTAGAGTATAAACTGTTAATCGATTAGTACCGTAATGCCTCGATTAAGCGCCCGGGCGCTTATTTAATTTTCGAGGCTCTAGGGTGGGCGCTTATTCGGGGGGGGGGGGGGGGGGGCTTATTTGCAATTCAGAAAAATTGAACATTAAATGAAAGGCGGTTTTTAATAGAAACACTTTTTTTTCACAAAATATCTATTTCCACATCTTCGTCACCCTCCTTGTCTTAGTCAACGAGTAACATGTCTGGACTCGCGTCAGCAATATCACTCTCATCGGCTTGAAACGGGTTTGCTTCCTCTGTATTCATATATTCAAACTGCTCTTTCATTGTACGGCCTTCGTGACAAGGTTTACCCTCTTTGAAGCATGTGATGTAGTCATCTTGGCTTACATCCGTAGCGCAAGTCAATTCATCATTTCCTTCGTCAACATATCCCATCATGATTTCAAAATCCACTGTACCACTTCTCTTCTCGGGGCTGCCTTCAAGTTGCCACAATCCGTCACCTTGGTACCGAGGCATTACGGTAATAACATTAAACTAAATTTGATGTGAAAACCACGCTTCTGTTCAACAAAAACAAAGAATCACTTTTTAAAAATTTCTATGTGGTAATAAACATGGTATGAGAATATAAATAACTCCAGTACCACTTGGAAATCGCAAAGTGCAAAGCACAATTTATAATATTTGGTAAATTGCGAAGTTGTATTCCAGAGCAATGTCATACTTTAATAGCAATGTTCATTTGTTATTCCGTAGTAACATGAGTCATGCGAAGCTACTTTTGATAGAGAGTTCAAACTTTTAACAGGTTATACAGGGTTTCAACAGATGATATTCCCCACAATTGTGTAGATTTAATCATTTGATGATTCATTGGAGCAGATGTTTCTACATCTGGATGCCCTTCCTAACACCACCCCGGTGAGAGGGAAAACAGTGGTGAGTTAACCCACACAAGATACCAACTTTGCATTTTAAACTCCGTGGCAACAGTGCATAAAGGGCATGGGCGCTTATCTCCATGAGGTCAAAGATGTTACATGACTCGCATACCCATTAAGACCAAATCGAAAAGCTGACATTAAAACCTTTTCCAAACTCTGCTACATTGGTAAGTTCTCCCAACAAACCTCAAACAAAATCGAAAACCTAATTAAACGCCTCTGTGTAAAAAAGACACTAACATAAAACTAATACATCGCTTAAAATAAACAATATTTCTCTAACAAAGACCTTCTCGCTTTTGATATGAAGTCAATACTAGTCTACAAATTCACACGTGCTGGATGTGGTTCCAGCTACATCGGCGAGACAACTCGTCACTTAAAGACGAGAATTGACGTATATATCAAAAGTGATAAAAATTCTCGTATTTTTAAACACCTTTATATCAATGAGAACTGTTAAAACAAATATATTTCTGCAATAAAAATGAGTTAAAATACATACTATATGTTAGTAAAAATCAATAAAAGTAAAAGCACAACTCGTTCTTTCGTGTTTATATATTATCAAATTCTAATGTCGTCACAGGCAATGGTGAAATCATCGACAACATCAGAGTTTTTGTCTGTAAAAACACTCCTACTACCTCTCACACATATAAGGGCAGAACGTATAACAATGAATGAAATTTTACAACGTATCCAAGTTAGAACTTTTTCGTATCGATCGCCGGTTTTCGTAGCAATTTTTTCAGCTCGGTGTTTGTGAAAAACTGAACATTCTGGACCTTCACCGCCGTTAACGGAGAAAACAAGTGGGGTAAAGGTTCCTTGTTCGACATTCATAATACGTTCGTTATATCTTCGTTTTTTCTCATTTTCGTGAGATTTGAAGATAACGTTCTGCTCTTTGTTGATCTGCGAGGAAGTATTACAATTAGTGACACTTACGTCAAAGTAGTTGTTTTGCGCGTGACGAAAGAATCCTTTCGCACGAATGTCCAGTCTTGCTTCATCTCCTTTGGCGACTTGAGTCCGAAACGTCTCACCATTGATCAGCTGCAAGGAGGGTTCCACTTCAACATTATTGCACACTTTCTTCAGTAGGTTAGCCTCGAAGTCGCGGAGGTTGTTGTGACGCATAATTACAAATCAACCCTTTTTGCAGTCTAAAGCGTGTGTAACGTTGAAGGTTTGACCGCAAGAGCAGGTAGATGGTAGTCCCTTTAGTGGGTTGTTGTAACGAAGTGCCAGTGCATCTCTAAATTCACTTTTGTTAAGGAGAAACCCATGCTCTTCTAAAGGTAATACACTCAGCCAACTGGAGGCACCTTTTGATTTTGCTTGATGAACAGCTCTTAGTGTTTCAGAATCTATTCGTGTTTCAATTTTCTCAGCTTTTTCCTCAAATAAACTGTCGCATTGAACCCGAATATCGTTTCTTATGTTTGTGTCTTCTTTAGGTAGCGCATCACTCTGCATAGCCATTATTGCACATAACGGAGCAGTTATTTTCTTGGATGCTTCAAAGTCTGAAGACGATTTTTCAGAAATCTTGGGTAAACCGAGACCGCCGAGTCTGATAGGAAGTGAAAATAACTCTCGTTCCACAACTGAAATTTCGGAGCCCAAAAGTGATTGAATAAACTTTGTGTCTATCACATCATCTAGGGGTTTGAGTAAATGTTCCATGTCTGGAATTGTACGAAGAAAATAGCTGAATTTGTGCTGTTCACCATGTATAAACGCAGCAA
Organism: Candelabrum cocksii; assembly: GCA_963930725.1. Taxonomy (NCBI): domain Eukaryota; kingdom Metazoa; phylum Cnidaria; class Hydrozoa; order Anthoathecata; family Candelabridae; genus Candelabrum; species Candelabrum cocksii. Next base: position 10,129,162 of record OZ005667.1, on the reverse strand, counting down.
AAGCTGCTTGTGGCTGTGTTTCTGCAAATTCTGCCAACTTTTCAACTTCACTGCACCATTTCTTGACTTTTTCTTTCATAAAAGACACTTTAACTTTAAACTCTTCACTTCCTAATGCAGCTCCAAGGTGTCTTTTCCCTTCCGTAGTGAATTTTATCTTGCTGTTTTTAAATATCTCTTTCGCTTCATCTAGCCGGTTCGGATCCTTTATAATGATCCACGATTTTGACTCGTTTACAAAATATCCAAGCTTTTCGTCTTCATTTATTACAGTATCCCACCAAACTTTAAGTGATGCTAGTTTTCCACCCCTGTTGCATCATCAGCTAGCCATATTTGTTTGACATCTGGAATAGTGGTTCTGAGTTGGCGAATTAATGGACTTATTCCGAGAGCATAAAAAGACATAGCTAGATTGTCGCCTTGGGTTGTTCCTTCGCACGATGATATTTCCTCATTTCCCCGAATTATTAGACGGAAATTGGAACGATAGGCATTGATAAGTACAGTTGAGAATGCAGGGCAAATGTATTGCATGTTATGGAGTGCCACTTTTCTATTTAGAGAGTTAAAAGCATTTTCAGCATCAACTAAAATCACGGCTTCCGTGTCTTCATTAGAAAACATGTCTCGCATGGTGTGAATGGCCGCTTCAGAGCCACCTTTCAGACCTGTCGAAGCTTGAAGTGGACCAGCTGCTTCCTGTATTTCTGTCTTTAAAACCCATCCAATTGCTTTTCCGACAATTCGTCGAAGCACTTCTCCAATTCCAATTGGACGAACGAGAGGATTTTTGTTTAGAGGAATTAGTCGACATGCCACATAAGGTTCCAGAACAAGCGGGTCTATGGCGGTGGTAGATATTTTTCGTGCAAATAAAACGATCTGTTCGCAAAGATCTCTACTTTCATTTTTGTGTTTTCGGCTAACCAGAATTAGTTTGAATTGTTCAGAATCAAAATTCGATGGTCCTGCAGCACCTTTCGTCAATCGGGCAGATTTCTCAATCATAGCTTCGTCAATGGAGTCAAAAAACCCTTTATGCACTTCTTCTATTGGTCCATTAAATAAAGAATCATTCTGGATTTCCGATGGTTTAGGGTGTTTTTCTTTAAGTTGTTTCAAGGTATTTTCATCAGATGGAAGGATACCATTATCCCATTCTTCAGAGAGAAGTTTGAGGGCAGCATTCACTTTTCCTTGAAACATAAGTTTTGAAAATATTCTCGCTGCGTCTTCGTCTGTTTTTTTTTTTGAAGATATCAACTTCTTTTGGATGTTTCTACCCTCCTTGATTAGGTCGCAGATATCTCCATTCGTCCATGTGATTAATCTATCATGTAATCTTTTTAGATGGTCTTTTGCTTTGCTTTTTCTGGATGGTTTCTGCAGTAGAAGTGAGGGCAATACCATGAATACTTTTAACGATATCCCTTTTAACTGAGTGTCACTATTAAATTGTTCCATCCAAAACGTTAATTCTTTGATGAAACCTTTGACAGCTTGGCCAGATGGTATTCTGAAAAGATTTTTCCTCTAGTTTATTATCTCTTCATATGCATTATCGATGGTGTGAACAAAGTCTACACTCACAATATTTTTCCAATTGTTAGTTGGAATTCTATTAATTCTACCGTACGATGGGAGGTTTGGTATTAGTTTGCTGGTTGTTTTCAAATCTGTTTGAGGATATTTTTTTTCTGGTAATGCTGGTAGCATTCTTGGCGTTTGTGGTGTTTTCGGGGCAAGATAAATTGTATTATTTGTTTTGTTGTCATTTGTTGGTGTCTCAGGATCGAATGATGCCGGTCTATTTTTGCATTTCAACATGTGGCGTCTTATACCTGCTGCTGTAAGTAATTTGTGTTTGAATCAGAAAAGGCACGAGTGTCTTGACTTGTTTGTTGCCATATTCTCAAGATTTGACAAAAGTTAAAATATTAAGTACGTTGAAATGTTAAAAGGTGTTTTTAAAAAATTTTCCAAATAGAAACCATTCCACAACTTGCAATAACGATGCACAAATTATTTAATTAAACAAAATTATGAACGGATGTTGTTTAATTGAAGTTTGCGATTTTAAAATGTGATTTTTTATAAGAAACAAATCTGTTTACCACAACAACAAGTAAAATCTCTTAAAATGTTTAAAACAAATAAAATATGAAAAGAAAAGTTTTCCCAGACTCAAATCCTATTTTTTCAGGATATGGGGCAGTCCACTGGGGTTACAACCCAATCTCCCGAAGATCCCCAACAACCCAGAAAAAGGAAGAGAGAATGGATACTTGACTTTGAATATCTCAAGGAAATGCTAGCTAGAGATTCAAGTCTTGAATATGCCGCACCATAAACAACTTACGAATACTTTATCGTCGCTTTCCTTTCCAGCTAAGCAAACGCAAGTAACATATAAGCCAACTATCTGATTTAGGAGCAGAAAAAACATGTCTTGTCCACTCAGAAACCAGGCCATTCCAGTTCAATGAGAACTGTTTCACTTTCTTTTCTAAAATTTCATTAAATATTATTGACACTGCCTCTAACCCTTTTGAATTAAAAGAGGCCCTACACATCAATTGGAAAAAACCTAGTCTTTAACACTCAACTCAAACACTACTGTTTCTATTTCACTATTCTACCATTTTCCCTATTCTTTCTACGACACTTCACCACACATTTTCCACATTCCTTGTTGTAATTATGATTACAAAGCATTTTATTATTATTATTATTAATTATTAAAATGAATATTTATACAGGATATAACACTTCAATTTAAAATAAAATTGCTATCAATGTGTGTCCTGGTAAAATACAACATAAAATTTAAAAATTTAAAAAATAAGTTAGAATTAGTTAAAATATAAACAAAGAGGATGTTGAAACCATTCATAATTCTTGCGTTAGGATAACTTTTTAATGAAAAAAACATAATTTTTTTAACTTCTGCATTAAGAATTTTTTACAAAAACTTGCAACCAGAAAGAAAATACCATGTCACTTTCTTTTTAAAGATAGCTGAATATAAATAAATAGGCAGCTGATTAAAATTTGTTGAATTTTATGTTAATTTTGTTCCTTACTTTTCAATATTCGAAAAATAAATTTTGTTAATTTTTATAAATTTTACGCAATATTTGAAGTGAAATTTTTTGAGTTATATAAAAATGGCCATCTCAATTTTCTATTTATTGTTAGTTCATAGTATGTACTTTATTTCACCAAAATTTCAAAAAAAATAATTTTGAGCAGAATTTTTTATTAGAATTTTTATTTTTCTTATAATTTTCAAATCAAAAAAATCAATTTTTATCTCCAGAATGAAATTAAGGGGGTAAAGAGTTTGAATTTGACCTTTTTGATATGATTTTGCATTCCTCACCCTTTAGAATGGTCAGGTACCAAATTTCAGCTCAGTAGCTGCCATATTTTAGATGAGACCGCTTCAAAACCAATGGCCAGTGACTGGAATTTTGCGCGGCACTGAGAATAAAATAGCCAAAGAGGGCCTGGGGCCGAGTGTCTATATCTCAGGAACCGTAGGTGGTATTAAGCTGAAATTTTGTACACGTTTCTTTCATGAATACAAGGTTGCATGCCAAATTTCAGCAAAATCTGAGGGGGTGGGTGACATTTTCAATTTTTTTGGTTTGATTTGACATGGAATGACCCCTTAGTAAATATCAACTTTTTTTCTACATTCTAAATTTATGTGAAATGTTTACTTTTTTGCTGCAGCAATATTCGGTCTCCGTGACTGAGCGCCATGGTAAACTACGGGATAGTTACAACCTTATGCATATGTATCATCAACCTCATTTGATACAAAAACAAAACAAATAAGAACGGGAGTGATCAGTAAAACTCATTTTTATTGTATGAATAACAAACACAAAAATTGTATTACTCTGAAATATAAAACTTTCTTGGGGAAACAACATTAGATGTATTTTGCACTATAATTAAAAACACGGAATATAACGACATTAAGAAAATCGCGATTATTTTTCATAAAAATGAATGTTTTTTCTATCCTTCTGAGTGTTGCAAGAGTTGTTGTTGAGATTTAGAATTATCCACAAAAAGATATTTGAATGGACAATGTCTGTACAATGCAGAATGTGTTTTTTTTTCTTCAACTAGTTACTCTGTGATTTGATCTTTTTTCTTCCATCGAATGCAGCATAATTCTTCGTTTGTAAATTGAATGGACTTTTAAAAAACCTGTAGCATCGCGTGTAAACATGTCTGTCGGTTCTCTTTGAAAGTCTTCCTCCTTACTATGTTTTACGTTAAACAACATTCATAATTATCGCACGCCTTCCCAAACTTAGGCAAGTTCAGGCGAGTGTATATCAAAAATCAAATATGAAAGCTCAGTGAATTTTACTCCTTAGCATCTCAATAAGATAGGATACAAATACTTAATTTAGTATACGCTGAATTGCAATACCTTTTTATTTGAAAGAACATCAATGATGGAGAATTTACACCATGCCACAGAGCATGACATTTTTGCAGCATCTCCAAATAGTAGCAACGAGCTAAAAGCTTTATTACTCCATTAATGGGGTCGATCAGATTGCCAAAAACCCCAGTCTCACAAATCATGCCGCCAGGAATTGGAAGTTGAGAGCATTGTTCCAAAGAGTGAAGATGGCCCCAATAGATGACTGCATGTCACAACATTTGGAACAATATCAGATCTAATAGTGTATGATGCTGATGCTAGAAGAAATGTTTATAAACAAACAAGTGATGCTCTCTCACAATTTTACAATAACATCCAGACTTTCAGCAGGGTCAAATTTCAAAGGGCCTTATGCAGCAGGAAATTTGTCTGGCAATGAATATTTATAGTTTGTATAGTTTAATAGTTCATTTTAAGTTTAATAAGTCCAATGTTTAACCCCAATTTGTGGGAAGCTCTCTGGGAAGACTGACAGGCCTCTTATGCAGAGGTAAGTTTGTCTGGGTGTGATCTATTCTGTACTTTGCGAGATGAACCAGGACAGTTATACTTACTTTCATGTTTGATCCAACTGATTTATGGATTATTTATGGGTATTATCCTTTCTTTTGGGGTCCAGGGACCTTATGCAGCAGGCAGATATGCCACATGAAGTTCCTGTTCTTGCGGTGCGGATTATGTTTAACATTTTTTAGCTCATGACAACAGAATTTAAAATACAAAGTTGGTATCTTGTGTGAGTTAACTAATGACTGTTTTCCCTCTTATTTTGGTTGGAACAATTGTGGGGAGTATCATCTTTTGAAAGCCTCCCTCATGATGGATGGGAAAGACAGAGAAATTAGACACTGTATGATCATCAATGATGATGATGACTCAGATATTAGGACTTTGTTCGTTTGACCAAAAATGATCTGGGTTTTTCGGTCTATTAAACTATTTTCAGTAATGATAATAGCAACATGATTTTAGGGCTAACTTTTAAATTTGCTAGAAAAAAGAAAAAAGCGGAAATTTAGAGGACATATTTTACTTATAAACATCATGAACTATGTCTATTCAAAGAACAAACTTCATTTATCATTCATTCGACATTCATTATTTAAATTATTTTAGGTAAATATAAAAATGCACGTATAATACGAATTAACTTACATAAAACTGCTGCAGATGACAATAAACAGCCGTTATTTTTGTAGCGCCATGTTGATTATTTACTAATAGAATATGGCTATCGTTCCGGCATACAGTAGCAACATTTCCGGTAGACTTAGAGGTACCGTATACATCTGTTAATTCGAACGCGCAATGGACCAGACATTCTGTTCTAATTAACGAATTTTCGAATTAATCGAAGTTAAGCTAAAATCAAAAATATTTCTTTTTTCCAGTATTGTTGATATTTATTTGTGCAAATCACCTTGACGTCATCTTCATACTTAAAACAGTACAAGGACATAAAATGCTAGATCTCTTATCTGGTGGTTTATATACAGTCGACTCTCTCTAATTCGAATCTCTATTATTCGAACTTTCTATAATTCGAACGAATTCTAAGTCACCGTCAATTTTCCTTAAGAAACTCTTATAATTTACTTTCTATTATTCGAATCTCTGTAATTAACCAACCTCATCGCAAAAAACTGTTAGATCTGTTCGTATGTTGAGCAAGAAAGATCACCAGAGACAACAACTTACCATCAATCAACCAGATGCACACGAAGAAAATCTGCATCTATGTCCACAAGTGCATAAATGGAGAGTTTGAAAATTTTACAAGCTATTTTAAAGTTATACGGCACAACATGCGAACCAGAAATAATAATTACTCTGTTCGCCTACCGAAAATAAAACTCGAATCGTCCAAAAATACATTATACTACAACGGAGCCCTACTTTATAATAACCTGCCACTAAATATTTTTAAAAAGAAAATAAATCTTTTAACTGTATAGATGTATAGATTTGTAATCCTGTTTTTATTTTAACTACTCTCTTTCTTTTTTTTAATTTATTAATATTTCTTAATTTTTAACCCAACCAGAACTTGTAGGACAAACAGTTTATTGTTTTAACTGAGTACAATCATCCTGTATAAAGATTATTATTATTTAAATAAATAAATAAATTCGAAAACCTCTATTAGTCCAGTCACCAAAACCTCAAAATAGTGCTAACCTGGCACAATTTGGATAAAGAAGTGTTTGGTACCATTAGGAGCGCAATTTTATGCACAATAACACTTATCCACCGAAATCCCTTTTTAGGCAAAAATAGTTACGAACATTTTTGTTTACCTCACTATTTCAATTATTCTACATAAAAATGTTCAAAACCTTTTGGGGTTGGCTATCATAAAACGTTTATAGAATCGGTGAAAAATGTTTTCAGAGCATGAAATTTGGCATTTACAAAAGTCACGATGTAAGAATTAGAAAAATATATGGTTTGAAGAAAAAAAGCTGATGTCAGCAATTTCTACAAAGCTTTCGATCTTTGTAAGCAATTACACAATAAATTACGTTTCTTATACTTAGTGCAACACATACCAAACATGTATACTGTGCTCCCTTGTAAATAAAACAAAGAGAAGAATGCAGGCTTATCTTGGCTGAAAACTTAAAAGTAAATTTTGCGATCAATTTATAATTTTTAAAAGAACACAACATCATCAAAAAGACAAAAAACAAAAAGTCAAATAATCTATCAAAAATGTTTCTTTCGTCAATGGTCTCATCGTTTTGATAATCATCATCCTCGTTATTATCTTCACCTTCATTGTCGATGATTTTCACCGCGTTGGAACTATCATTACCATGACATTGCCCGCATGCAGTCATGCATGTTAAAGTTCTGATTGAAGACCTTTTTTAGACATTGTTATACCATTTTCATGCATACTTTTCCTTTCTCAGCCGACCAAGTGAAACACCTCTGCTACGTCCTGAAAGTAGTTGATAAATGTAACGAAAGGATATGTAAAGAATTTTTGGTTGTGATAATAAAGAAAGTCATTTCAATTGTTCAGAATCCTTCAATTTTTATCCTATTTTACTATTTACTATAATGAAAATGATACGGAAATTTTACAATTTTATATGAAAAAAAAAATGGAAAATTACTATTCTCCGCACTTAGGATATTTCATTTCAAAAGAAAATTCCGGGCTACACCCCTGGATCCTGTTGGGAGGCTTACAGACTCCAAGCTGAATTATAACTCGCTTCGCTTGTTTTTGCTTGCTACGCTCGCCTATAAATCCATTCCGGCGTCCCTGAAAGTTCCAAATTGAGCAAATTACACCTCGTGGCTAAGCTTCCTACCCTAAACTCCCCCTTTCAAATTTCAAAATGTTGGCATGTCTGAATGCTGCTATGCTATTCTATCCTATTTTAGGTGGTAGTTGGGTCGAAACAAACGCCTTGATGAAATACCACCACTCCTGCTGCTATTGGTGGCTTATGTCATTGGCTTTCCCCTCAGGCAGGATGCTCCAGGTATCCTTTTTTTCTTAATTGCAAAGGAGAGAAAGGTGAAACTTCCAATACACAGGACTCTGTTGAGTCATAGGCACTACCTCTCCTGTGTATTTCCTTCTAAAAAAAAATAATTCTGGTCAACAAGCTTCAATATTGCTGTTTTTCCTTGGCGAAATGTAGCCGAAGTAGTGTGACAGCCTCCCCATGCATGGATGAAAAGTAAATTCTCTCTGACCTGTTGAGAAATGTGCGAAAGAGTATCCTTTATGTTAATAAGTTCTACATCTTTATGAACTGTCTTTATGGCTTCATGGCGTAGAACAACATCGCTCATTGACGGTTGCCAAAAGTGAAGTAACATTACTAGAACACCAGTGTCGCCAGCAACAACGGTAACATGACCTTCTTGAGCCAAATCAATTCCTTTCATCACAATTGATTTATCGGCATAATATTCGCATTTTGTCACATTATGACCTCCTCTCCTCAATGTATCCGATAGTAGCTTAATTAATTTTGATTTTTTGTTGTTGTTTGATAGAAAGCAATTCTGAGAGCAGTGGAATTCCTATCATCATTAAATATGTCCAAGATAACAAAATTTATAAACATTCTCAAGAACTGTATTACCAACAGAGATCGTTACATCGTTGGTGCCGGTGTTAAACTGCATGACCTTAGTTTTTTTAAGGAATTATTTAAACCGAAACGTTTGCACACATTATTCATCATATTAATTATGTCTTGGGCCTTATCCATATTAGGGCAACAAAGAATGAGATCATCAGCATACAAAAGCTATTTGATGAATTCTGTTCCGTGCATCTTTTTCTCTTGACGTTGTTCCCTATTGGTGCATTCACCAGGAATTCTATAATCAAATGGTATGCCCCATCCATTAGGGTACTTACGATCTATCTCTTCTGCACACACTTTCAAAACAAAATCGAAATAATAATTGAATAAAGTTGGACTTTCTAAGCCTCCTCGGCGACAACCAATATGTAAATCAAAGTGGACTTTGGTACCCGAAATAAAAGCTGTGGTTCCATTGTAAAATTTTCTGAGAATGTTGACAAGAATTTTTGCCCCAGTTCAAAATTCGATGACTCGAAACAAGAAATCCCTTGGGATGTGATCATACGCAGCAGTAAGATCGGCAAAAATTAAAATAAGTGGACCGGAGTGTTTTTGTATGACATTCTTTATGATAAAAATGGCATCGCATGTGGAACGCCCTTTCCGAAAACCAAATTGGGCTTCAGACATATTACATTCATATGCGTTTTCTGCAAACGATTGAAAATAATACGTGGAATCAGTTTACTTAAATTCGAGCCGATGGACAATGCGCGATAGTTTGCAGCCAGAGATTTCAATCCCATTTTGTATAAACAAACTATTTTGAGTTCGAGCCAAGAATTTGGAACTGTAAAATTAAGCCATATAAGGGAAATTAATACAGCTAGAAAAATAATAAGATTTTTACTTGAACTGTATTTGACACCCTCAGGAGGAATGTTACCTGTACCAAATGATTTATTATTTTTGAAAGTTTTAGATGCATCTTTTATCTCTTCCAAAGGCGGAGGTTCTTGGTTAACATGAATTTGTAAGTCTTTAAGGAATTCAAAATTGTCTGGGCCAGTCAATTCAGGTGGTAATTCCAGTTCCCTTTCGGAAAAATGGTCTTTAAAATGCTCAGTTAGCTTCTCCTTAGAAATATCAATTTTAGTGGATGACTTGTGCATTGTGAAATTTTTAGCAAGGTGGAACTCTTTCTCCACCTGTCTAGTTTCTGCAGCACTATTAATTTACAAGGCCTTCTGATGGCAATAAAAATTCTTCAGCGATTTACGTTTGTCTCTAACCTGCTTCTTGAGGGCAACATTTTTTTTTATCTTTCCGCAGTTTAGTCATCAAATCTTGCAGATCGGAATTGAGCCAAGGTTCCACAACTTTAGATTTGAAAGACTTCGGACAGGTGGAATCTATTGCTTCACTAATGAAAGAACTGATTTGCCGACTTGATGTACCACATCAGATGGGATAATTTCAGAGTCGAGTAAGGAATCAAGATGATCAGAATAACGTTTAGCAATGCCATTATTTTGATGAAGGGTTGACACAATAGTTTTAGGTTTGTGCCGTGGCTTAAAAATTGGTGTAAAGAGTTTTTTTTGGGTGGTGGAGTAGCTAAGGGTCATCTTAACCATGTAGTGATCTGTGTCAAAAGGGATGATGTTTTTCTGTATGCTCTACAAGAGGTGATAAATCTAGAGATATACTTTTTTGACAGAATATAGTCGAGTCTTTTTACTGGACCAGTTGGAATATGAAGCCATGTATCACAATGTATCCGTTTTGAACAAAACATACTGTTTATAATTTTCAACTTCTTCTCTGAACAAAACCTTAGAAATAGTTCACCATTAGCATTGGTGTTTACAATGGAAGAGTTATTAAATCCAAGAACATCATCCTATGCACTGCTATTTTTTGAATCCATTCCTATGGTAGCATTTAAATCTCCCAAAATAATCGACTTGAAACGGTTATATTTTAGCATATCAGAGTTCGCTTTCCCGAGTTCACAATAAAACAAAGTTTTAGAAGATTCAGAACCGTTCTCAGTAGGAGCATATGCACAAGTCAATGTCAAACAGAGGCCATAGATGATGACTCGTACAGACATAATTCTAGCGGCATAATGTACATGAGTTTCAATTAACTTCACGTGTGGTGCAAGAATAAAAGTTACACCTGCTTCAGATGTATATTTGAAGCCGCTCCAAATAAACTGCCATCCCCTAATATCATCACTATCAATTTCAAAAGTATCACTTCCGTGACACCTCACTTCTTGCAAAGCTAGGACATCAAGATTTAGATTTTTGGCATCTTGGATAGAGTTGGTTAATTTTATGTCACATAATAACGTTAGAATGTTTAGTGTTGCAATGTTGATGTTGTCAAACCTAACATTAGGTGTTCTATGCGAGAAACTTTGGTCCGAAGACGTTGTTTCTTGTAACTTGATGGAATTGGAGGACAAGGACAAACTGTCACAGCCAGTGACATACTTTCCGATCTCAGCTTGGCGTCTCACTGAGGAACGCGATCCTTGGTAACCCGCGCGACGATCGATGCGGTATGGAATTTGTGAAGTCGACATTTCATATGTTATGATAATTGATAGTATTATCGAGCTACCATCTCTAGAAGGATTGTAAACTAATACTGAGGAGTTCCTTCCACCCCGGTTTGAATTCAGAGTTTTTTATCTCCTAGAACGGTTGCCTTTACTACGGCTTTGTCAAATGACTGGAGTCCTTTCTACCTCCAATGGATGAATGCGATGAATGGTAGTGAAGTAGTGACTTTGGAGCTTTCAAGATCAATATTAACGGATGAGTTGATGATTTTCTGCTCCACTTCTTCTTTCAGACTGATTGCATACTCATCGTGATATTTGTATGATTTGCAGTTTCGACACGTAGGAAATCTGTAGCTTATTTCCTTCTTATTGATTCCACTTCTTCAAAGACTCTTTGCAGACGTGACAGGTGTAGTTTTGAATCCTCAGTTGGTTGAGTTGTCATATCTTCTGTGTAACCTATGAGTGAAACGTCGTGTTTTTCAAGAAGTCCATACTTTAAATGATCTGTTCGGTCAGCGAGAAATGCAAAAGCATCTGTTGAATTGTAAAAGCTTTTGTGGACATTGGTAAACGCCTTGTGAGGTCCACCAACGACCGCTTGGCCTCTTGAGTGAGGATTGTTGGAAGTTGGTGCATAAGCTTGGGATGGTAGCTTAACTATTTTACACCAATTATGAGATGAATATCTCCGGCGACTGTAAAGGGAACCTTTGGAAGTTGGTTGGTGCCTCCTGTTGACTTGTGATGTAATATGATGTCTCGTTCAACATCTTTTAACGGGTAGATTGGAAATTCAGATGTGATACAATCGAGGCATAACCCACCGAGTGTGACTGGATCGTTGCTCTGCTTTTCAGCACGTAAACCGAGCAGCTTTACAGCATTTTGTAAACTTAACTGTGGAACTTAACTTGACTGTGGTCAGCTACAACTTTAAATAGCTTAGGTGCCACAATCAGCGTGGTTTTAACCTCGATATCAACATCTCCGTTATCGCATCAGCATGCATCGCCTTATTCTATACATTCCTTGGCGTCTTGTGGTCGGTGACTTACACTGATGTAGCTCAACTTATCTGCATATTCTTTGGAATGGTATTACATCAAGTTCTATCTAAATTCATTTTTTGATATATCTATATTCTTTTATATTTTCTATATTTCCGCTACGCTAACAATCTTAGCTTTCCTCTGCGGATCGGTGTTGAGCATTGTAAAAGGAGAAGACATGCTAGGTAACTACGATAAAAATTTACAATAAAATCACTTAACCCTGTTCTCAAATGCTCATGTTCTCGCTTTTATTGTCATTTTAGGCATTACAGCCATACGTAAGTATCCCTACTACGATGCGGTGACCTCGAAACAAAAATTTCTTTTTCGCAAATTCTCCATGATCGTCACTTTCACCATCCTGTGGGCCTCCCCTATTTTCATTCGCGTTTTGTTCAAAATTCAAAATTTGTATATGGTGAGGAGCGAAGAGTACAGAAGTGAACTCGACAGTCCACTTTGTCACATTAAACCGTGATTTAACTAAACAATGATGCGAAGGAAGACTTGACTTTTTCAAATTTAAATCAGTCACTTTATTATGATTGTTTTTCTCAGATTCAACTTGAAACTTTGAATATCATCTTTTATTATTACATTCCACATATTCTCTTCAACAGAACACCGAAAAGGTTTTCAAGGTTCCTGATAATGCATTTTCGTTTCCTGCGTTTGTAAGAGGGTCCAATTTACTGTAATAATGTAAGAAATAGTTTGTCTCGCGTTTTTTTTTGTTTTTTTTTAGTAAGGAAACATGCCCGTACCGTAGGGGGGTCGTTGGGTGCGAACGACCCCCCTTTTTGTCCAAACAGCCCTTTTTGATTTAACAACAACAACAGAATTTTTTTAGTTATATATTTATTTGCCTCTTCCAGAACCTCCTCGTCTTGTTTTGAATGAATGACCTGTTTGAATGTCATGTTTTGAATGAATGAAAAAGAAAATATTTTTTTCTGACCTCCTTTGTCTTGATGTTTTGTTTGAATTGATACATTGAATTGTAATCATGCCGAAGAAGAGAGTGCGAAAATGTTTCACAACATAAAAATCAAAACACATTTTCGATTGGCATTAAGTATAGAGTAGACAGTTTTAATTTTTAAAAGAAGCAAAAAATAAAATGCCCAACAGAGAAAGAAAACGAGCCGCTGATGAAAATGAGTTACAAAAGGCTGCAAAGAAATGTAAATCGTTAACTGGATATTTTTGGTAAGAAATATTTTTGGATGATATTTTCCCTTTTGTTCACTATTCATAATAATATGTAATTGATTGTTCGGTGGCGGATAATGTAGTCGCCGCATGGAAATGTAGTACTTTCAGGGGCGGATACAGGGTACGTTGAGTTAGTCGATCCGACTAACATCTTTTCTACATTTATATGTATTTACAAGTCATTTGTCAAAATTAATCAATTTTAATAAACAAAAAGTGATAAGTAATTTTTTTCTTGCAATTTTTTTTAAATAATAAATATTATGGTAAATATGAACCACTGGTGTCCGCTATAGACAGGTACTACTGTATTTCAACCCTATATGCAACCTACATGCAGCGTAATAGAGTATTTATTGGTTTATTTACAGTGCGAAAGAAGTGACTGGGAAAAAGTTGGTCGAAAATCAGAACCAGGAGAATATCGATAATGATGAGGTTAGTAACATTGAAGTACACAGGAGAGGCAGGGCCTATGACTCAACAGAGTCCTGTGTATTGGAAAGAAAGATCAGTAAAAGAGACATAGACTAAATGGAAGGTAGACAAAGGAGTAGATGAGAAATAAGTGCAGTGGGCTAAATAAAGTTAAGAAACTTTCATAAGGTCTAAAAGATTTATCCTTTGTTTGAAGCCTTGGAGGTGGTAAACATGGCTTTTGGGGAATACACTGCATGGGAGCTTGTTCCACCAATTGGAGACCCGGACAAAGAAGGAAGATGAGTGAATGATGGTCCTTGAGGAGGGAACGGAAACATTGAACTGGTGGCAGTTAGAAGAGTGCCTCGAGTTTCTGGGGAATACAGAAATAGGTGGGACAGTAGAGTACAGTTCATCTGAGCAATGAAAAATATCTTTAGAACAAACAAAGTGCGGCTACCCTGCGTCTATGTTCCAATGGTTGAAGGCTTTCTGTTAACCTGGGATTATCAATTAATCGTACTGACTTGCGCTGGATACGATCAAGAATTTCCAACACAGATTTAGGAGCCCCGCCCCAAACAGGTGAGTTGTATTCTAACTGAAGTCTAAATAAGGATTTATACAGAACTAGAATTTTGTCAGGGGGGGAATTTTTCCGGGCACGAAACAGAAACGCTAACTTCTGCGAAGTTGGCCAAACCAAATATGTGCTCATTCCAGTGTAGGTCAGAACTCACTCGTAGGCCGAGTTGAGGTAGGTGACAGGAGAAAGGGAGGATATCGTTACCCATAACTACATCTTGGAATGAGCGGTTCCGCTTTCTGGAGACAACTATTTGGTCGGTCTTTTTGGTATTAAATTTGACCATGTTGTGGTCTCCCCATTCCGTAACCCTAATTAGGTCATTTTGTAGAATATTTGCAACCTCTGATTTTTTAATGGAAATGTTTTTGGCTGTGGCTTCACTGACACGAGCAAAAGAGTAAGAAGCATGGAGGTAGGTGTCATCAGCGTAGGAATGTACGGAGGAGGATAAGAGGGACAGTAGGTCGTCAAGAAACATCAGAAAGAGAACTGGTGACAGCACTGAGCCCTGAGGAACTCCTGCGTTTATACGATGCATACTAGAAAGGTGGCCATCAATTCTAACAGCTATGGACCTTTTTGCTAAAAAGTATTCGATCCAGTTTGAAAGCTTCGTGGGCAGTCCGAAGGAAGGAAGTTTAGCAAGAAGAGCTTTGTGCCAGACCCTGTCGAATGCTTTGGAGATGTCAAGGGATAGGTTGGC
Source organism: Candelabrum cocksii (assembly GCA_963930725.1). Classification (NCBI taxonomy): domain Eukaryota; kingdom Metazoa; phylum Cnidaria; class Hydrozoa; order Anthoathecata; family Candelabridae; genus Candelabrum; species Candelabrum cocksii. Next base: position 10,114,070 of record OZ005667.1, on the reverse strand, counting down.
TGGCGTATGTAAGGAGATCACCAGTTGATCTAGCCTTTCTAAAACCGTACTGATGGTCGGAGAGCAATTTGTGTCTTTCGAGATGACCTAGCAGATTGCCTACAATTATAGATTCCATTGTTTTAGAGAGTAGTGATGTTAAGGCAATGGGTCTGTAGTTAGATGGTAATAATTTATCACCCTTTTTGGGGACTGGAAAAACATGTGCTAACTTCCATGAGGAAGAAAAGATGCCCGTGGAATAGGAGAGGTTAAAGAGTATGGCGAGATAGGGGACAAGTTCCTTTGCGCATGTCTTTAGCAGGATAGCAGGTATGCCATCTGGGCCAAAAGATTTGTTAGTACATAAACGTTGGAGTGTTTTGGAAACGTTGTGAGCGTTGAACCTTACTTCGGGCATCAAGACTGTTGCGACAGGAACTTGATGATCGAAGCATCGACCCGAATCGTCAACATTTGATACTGAAGAAAAGTGTGAGGCAAAACATTCAGCTTTATGCAACGGATGACATGCCACGCTTCCATCGGGATGAACGATATCAGGGAATGTTGATTTGCAGAAATTTGATCTTATGGATTTCACCATCGACCAGAAAGCTTTAGCGTCGCTCAATTTGATTTTGTTATTAATGGACTCCATAAAAGAATCTTTGGCCTTTCGGATGGAGTTAGAGCAAGCATTTCGGGCAAGAGTGAAGTTTTTACGATTCTGTTGGGTGTTGTTTCTTTTCCATTCACGGAACGTTTTGTTCTTGCGGTTCACTGCGCGAAAACACTTACGGTTGAACCATTTTGGCGAATTAACCCGGCCAAGGCGTTCAGTGGATGGAATGGCCAAACGCGTACCAATGTGGATCCATTCAACAATGCTGTCGGCAAGTTTTGACGGGTCTTCGGAAGAAAATGAGACCCAGAGAATGTCGCTTGCGATGAATTCACGAAGAAAGTCCCAGTCAGCCTTATGAAAGTTATAGACAACATGTGATTTATTTGATGAAGGCTGGTGTATGGAGTTTCGATTGCAGCTAGTTTTTATTAGGCAATGATCTGAATTTCCGATTGGAGCAGATGCCGTTGGTGTTTCAAATATTGACGGGTCAGTTGTGAGGAAAAGATCTAAGGTGTTAGCTGAATCACAAACGTGATCTGGAATACGTGTTGGGAAGGTTACCAATTGTTTGAGATGGTTTAAAGCGGCAAAAGATTCTGCTTCGAGGCCTGCTGCGTTTGCCCGCGGGGAGGAGTGCGCAAGTCACGCTGGGTTGTGGACATTAAAATCACCTAAAATGGGAATTTTGTACCGAGGGAATTTGATTAAAAGTGTTTCGATGTTGTTGGAAAGATGATCGAAAAATATTTTATGATTTTTGGAGTTTGGGGATCAAAAAATAGTACAAAAAAATTTGATGTTCCTTCTCAAATCTGTTAAGATCGTCTACTCTAGCAACCTGGACAGCAGAACAGACAAAAACACAAACTCCACCTTGTGGAGACAAGCCAGAGAAGAATTCATAACCTGGGCAACGGAGATGAGGGCAAACAGTTTCCAGATTAGTGGGATCTGCCGGACAAACCTGAGTTTCAGTTAGGCGGAGTAAATGGGGTCGTTTGGCCAAAAGATGTTGATGTACAGAATCGATATTCGCATTTAACCCACGAATGTTGCACAATGCAATTTTAAATTTTAAGACAATGTCCGATAAAGTAGGAACGTCTCGGGCAGAATCTAGTAAGCTTGACGGACCCAGCGGATTCGCAGCACTGGGAATGCGGACCTTTTTAGCCTGGGCGACGTACAAGCCAGTATGATTATTGAATGAATGTACTGTCATTAAGAAGGAAAGTATACTTGGAACATCCTGCCTGGTGGGGAAAGCCAATGGCATAAGCCACCAGTAGCAGCAGGGGTGGTGGTATTTCACCAGGGCGTTGGTTTTAACCCAACTACCACCTTAGAATCGCGTGATCTTTTTTGTATTTGACGTCTAACCTAAAGGCAATTTCCGTTGATAATGTTAACACATATCCCAGGTTTTATGTGCTTAGTTTCTTTCCGTAGTATAACATTTAAATATATATAAAAATAAAAAAACACTTTAACCTGCCTCATTATCACCTCATTAACTATTCTTTTACACGGTTACTTTTGTATATATTTAGTACGACAAAAACCTCCTCTTTATTTTTTAAAATAGAGTGCCAATGTATATTGAGCGAGATAGCAAAACAGTTTGTGAAGTTTTTATTTTTTGAATTAATCGTTCAAACCCACAAAGCCTTGAACTATTAATTATGTTCTAAATTTCAAAAAGTCAAGTCTTCCTTCGCTTCAGTGTTTAGTTCAATGACGGTTTAATGTGACAAGTGGACTGTCGAATTCACTTATGTTTTCGTCGAACAAGTGTCACCGCACCATTAGCAAATTTTCATGGTCTTCGTCAAATACAGTTTCTGGTGTGTTGCCGTCAATCACAATCATGTCGCCGAAAGAAAATTCAACAGCGCTGCGATCTCTTCGGCTGCTTCAAAGAGAGAGCGCGGCCATTTTCTTTCGGCGATATGATTGTAGTAGAAGGCTACACTCCGGAAACGAAATATAAAGAAGATCATGAAAATTTCCGGATGGCGAGAAGACACTTAGGCGACGAGACCAGAAGTGAACTCGACAGTCCACTTGTCACATTAAACCGTCATTGAACGAAACACTAAGGCGAAGAAAGACATTATTTTTTGAAATTTATAACATTAAATAGTTCAAGGCTTCGTGGCTTTGAACGATTAATTCAAAAAATAAGAATTTTACAATCTTTTTCGCTATCTCGCTCAATATACATTGGCATTCTTCTTTAAAAAACTAAGAGGAAGTTTTTGTCGTTCAAAATATATACAAATGTAAACGTGTAAAAGAAAGTTTAATAAGGTGATTATGAGGTATGTGAAACGCTCAGAATGTGACACGTATGAGTTTGTGAATGATGTAATGGTACGGGTTGCTATAGTAGGAAAACAAAATGTAGAATGACATGGAAAAATGATATGTAGAAATGTTCCTTTATGTTGAGTGGCAGCTGTTTGCTAGGATGAGTGTTGCGGCTTGACGTCTGTCAACAAGTGTGGGTGGAAAGACGATTGCAACAGTGTCTGTATCAAGAAGAAAACGTGTACCCGTAGGACGGTCCGTGATATGAAAGAGACGACTGGTGGATGATGAACCAGAAGAACTTGTTGTCGCTAGTTGCTGGTTTTGAAGTTTTCCGACTGCCCGGATGTGACAGAAGAGTTGAAAGAGCATTGGTCAAAAGGCCGAAATGGAAGAAGCTTGAGAGAGACGGCTACGACGGCATGTATTCCTATATAGAGCATTTCCAGCGGCTGTCGAAGGTTTGTATGTGAATGAGGCTGTTTCTGAGTCATTGATAACGGCGTAGGATTTACGAGAAAACCAAGAACAAAGGCAAGGAGAACAGCGTGAGAGATCTTTAGCGAAATTAACGAAGATAGAATGAACGTGAAATAATCACGTCGAGGTCACTACTTTAATAGTTCAAGGCTTGAACTATTAAAGGTTTGAACCTTTAAGGTTTGAACCTACAAGGTTTGAACCTTTAAGGTTTGAACTATTAATTTAAGAAATAAAAACTTTGTAACTTTTCTCGCTACTTCGCTTTAACCACATTGGCGTTCTCTTTACAAAAGAAAGAAGACGTTTTTATCGTTCAAAATATAGACAAAAGTAAACGTATAAACAAAAGGTTAATGAGGTGATAATGAGGCCTGTGGGACGCTGAGTATATGACACGTATGAGTTTGTGAATGATATAATGGCATGGGTTGCCATGGTAGCAAAACAAAATGTATAATGATATGGAAAAATGATCTGTAGAGAGATGCTACAATGGCTCCCCTAGAATGCGAGTGAGAAAGAAGCATACAATAATAATAAAAAGAATACATATATATATATACATAAAGTAAAAATGTTCGATCTATTGCGGAGCGACATCAACAATCAAGACGGTCGGGAAAATGAACCTTTCTTCCTGACCGAGTAGTCCGCACTGGTTCAGGTGCAGCAGGAGATGATGCCAAAGGCGGAATCGCAACTAGTTGAGATGGCGGAAGAAGGTCGGTCTCAAGGTAAGCGACTTGAAGACGATCGATGCTGATGTTGCGTTTGTGACCACGAACATCCAAAGTAAAATATTTCTCGTGGCGTTGCAAAACTTTGCATGGTCCAGTGTAGGGCGAGTAAAGTTTTCTATATTGAGTGTAGCCGGTAGATGTTTGATGTAATAAGTGTAGTTGTGGATCACACTACTCGTTAGGGGGGAGGTTTGTAACGATTGAACAACGACTGATTGATGTTACTCAATAGAGGTGGTGTTCAAATTATTGTTCGAAATTTACACTATGTCTGAATAAACAGGAAAAATAAAATAAATACTGAACACTAATAACAAGTGACAACTGAAATTGGACCAGGAATATATACACTGAATAAACAGAAAATAAATCTAAGATGGCTCACACCAAAAAAAGAAAACGCCCAAACAAAATAGCTGCCAAACAAGAAAAAGAAAAATAAACACCAGTGAAATAAACGTTCCAGGTAGCCAGTGAGTATTTGTGCGCATAAAATGAGTAGCAGCCAAGTTATCTATGATTGATTAAATTAGCTAACGTTGACTTGATTATTTGAGTGTATTTTATTGAATTTTGAATTAATGTTGTTGACTGTTGACTGACACGTCATGAATTGGGCGTACATTTTAAAAAACGTGATGAGAAAATTTGATTCTCTAAGGTAATAAAATACTAAATTATGTAACATAAATGACAGACAAAATGTTACCATAAATGGTAGACACAAACATAAATTGAAAAAAATGGAAGAAATTTAAAACTTTTTGTTAACACAACATGCCATGTTCAACACTCTCCAGGGAGATTTTAAATTTCTTAAACAAACACTGTCACGATTGGCATGCAAGTTTGAACGAACACTGTCATAATTAGCATGTTACCAGCTCTGTCACGATTGAAACGCCTTGGTTTCCACGATCAGCATGCCATCTTGGTAAATTGTTCAGTGAATTCCTGTTCATCAAGAGAGCGGATGAGAACCAGATTTTTCACAGAGCGATAGGTCTCTCGAGGTGTTGCTTCATAGGCATTTTGGTACTTGATACGTACCTTTAGTACAACATCAACTCTTAATTTTTCGACTTTGGTGATCATCCCATATTGGTAGGCTGATGTGATGATCGAATCAACTTTGGTGAAGAGAACTACATCTCCTACCTGAAGGTTGTTCTCTCCATCAAACCACTTGCGTTGGTCCATACGTTTTGGGACGTGGTTGAACAACCATGACTCGAACCAGGCATTGTATATATTCAAATTATCCTTCATCAGTCGTGAGGGACTGCTGCTGATCACCATGACACCAGTAGGCCGTCTTGAATTCTTCCGTCTGAAGAGAAGTCTGTTCGGGGGTAATGAGATCAAGATTCTCAACATCTGTCTGGCTCCCAACGCCAATTGGTAAATTATTGATGCTACTTTCAATAACTGTTGAAAGAGTTTCCCACTGCATCAGTGATAATCTGTGGTTGTGGGCATTCTTTGTAATTGACTGGTTGATCTCCTTAATCTTTCTTTCTACCTTCCCGTTCATGTTTTGCCCATCGACAAAGAAATTCTGGAAATTAACAGCTACGCGTTTGCTCAGTTCGTTTTGGAGGTCTTGGAAGTTGATTTTTATTGAATCAAATCCTTTCACGACTTGGCTTCCGATGTCGTAATATAACTTCTTAGGGAATCCGTGATGACTTGAGAAGCTAGTGAAGGACATGATGAATGCATCAGCTGAGTAATCATCCATCACTCTGATTTCTATAGCTGAAGTGAAACAACAATAGAATACTGTCACCCAGATCTTGACTGTCGTGCGCTTGTGGAGAGGTGAGTACGCCAAATAGGGTCCGGAGAGGACTTGAGTAGAGTAGGCTGGAGCTATTGTAAGTTTGGAATTTGATACTGGACCCATTATTGCTTTAATAGATTTTTTGTTCAAGTATCGACATATTTGACAGCTTTTTCCAATTGACTTGATAAGTGATCGTCTGTCTATGTTGAACATTTTCTGTAGAATGAAGCGTAATGTGGTTTCAATTCCTGAATGTTTCGCAACTGGATACCTCCAGTGAATATCTAATGCAATACTGATTGCAACGGGTGACTGACTGTCCAAGACTGGAACGCAAAATGAACATTGCTACAGGTCCTTCATTGCATTGGTTTAGTGACCGATGATTGTAACTTTGTCTTCTGGTAGAATCCTTACAGTATACATCAGGAGACATCCCTTCTTGGATATGAATTTCTTATACTTCACTGGATGGATGACATTTGTACGTCTACTTCTTTCCGAAATTCTTTCTTTTCAGCTTCGTTGAGCTTGATATCCTTAGCATACAACATTGGGAAGTGAGATTTTTCTAGTTTCATCCAAGAGAATCCATTTATCCAAGTTGAATCTTGGTTTACATCGGTCAGTGACATACCCTTCCTTGTCCCAATATCAACGATCATGTCTTCGGATTCAACATACATCCATTGTTCCTTGTTAGTGAATCTTTGAATCTCAATTACCCTATTTCGTGTCGATTGTTTCAGAGGTTTCTCATCATTGGAGATTCAATAAAGCGTCTTGGCTGTCTTTGAACATGTTAGCTTGTTTGTGAAACTTCTTGAATGATCTCTTGACAATCTCCCCAGTGTAAGCGTTTGTCAAGGCTGCACACATTTCTGCTCTTGGTTGAGACATTCCCTGTGAAATCTCACGTAATCTTGCGAAAACAAACTGACACGAATAGTCTCCACTTTTACATTTGAAGCGAGCATAAACAGATGGGATGAACATTGATTTGCTGGCATCTCCGAAATCCAATGTACTGATGTCGAGATTTACTAGATCAATTGGAATAACAGTCCGTTTGTAGGGAATGGTTCCAATGCTCTTGATCAACTTGAAATTTGAATCTTCCCTAGTTGACAATAAGCTCTAGTTAATCAGCTCGTTGGTAGGCGTTGGTAGGCGTTTGTGTGTGTGTGTGTGTGTGTGTGTGTGTGTGTGTGTGTGTGTGTGTGTGTGTGTGTGTGTGTGTGTGTGTGTGTGTGTGTGTGTGTGTGTGTGTGTGTGTGTGTGTGTGTGTGTGTGTGTGTGTGTGTGTGTGTGTGTGTGTGTGTGTGTGTGTGTGTGTGTGTGTGTGTGTGTGTGTGTGTGTGTGTGTGTGTGTGTGTGTGTGTGTGTGTGTGTGTGTGTGTGTGTGTGTGTGTGTGTGTGTGTGTGTGTGTGTGTGTGTGTGTGTGTGTGTGTGTGTGTGTGTGTGTGTGTGTGTGTGTGTGTGTGTGTGTGTGTGTGTGTGTGTGTGTGTGTGTGTGTGTGTGTGTGTGTGTGTGCGTGCGTGCGTGTGTGTGTGTGTGTGTGTGTGTTGCTCAAATGGTCTTTCAATGGTTTCAGTAACAAAATAATAAAATAAAATAATGCTAGAAGAATTCTCCTTTAAGTCGTCTTTTACTGGGATCTATCCTTTTTGCGGAAGTTTCGGATTTTTAATTATTGAATGGATTTTTTTTTTCAGCTACTACCGACGATTCAAAGGCTGCATCATCTTGTTTTTTACGAAGAACATCGACAAACACTGATTCTATTTCCTGAATTTCATTTGCTTAAAAGGTTGTTGACTATAAGGATCTGTTGAGTAAGAATCAAGTTCCAAAATATTCCACTTTCGTAGTTTGATAAGCTTCCAATTAACGTCTCCTTCGGTAATTTTATTTTACAATATTATACTGCTAATCTTAAAGCGTGTCCGTAACCATAATTTGTCTAACTATTCCATAACAATGCGTTCTCGTTTCAAATTATGAAACTTCTGGAAACTGGAAAAAACTGTGGCTTTTATATCTGATTTTAAATGCACCTATCTGAACTATGTTGACGCAATCACCACCTCATAGGCGTACGTATAGAAAACCCAGCCTAACGGAAGTTTCCAACTTCAACATATTCTGAACTACCACGTAAGCGAAAGGATTCAAAAGATGATGATGGTAAATAGTTATCTATTTTTTGCAAAGGTATCCCATGTCTAAAATCATCAAAGTCATTCGCGAAATGAAATTACTCTCCTCCGGCGCGAGTTCAAAATAAACGGGTGGTGGAGGGCTGGGAAATTATGTAAATATCAACTGCTGCTTGTAAGCCAAAGAAACATGACTCTAATATGAGAACAGAACCAAATTTTTCTCAAATTAAAATTGAAAATTGAAAAACAGAATATTTAGAAATGAATAACAGACATTTTGAATGTTTAGTCTAGACAGCTTGTACCAATTAAGATCTGGAGGGTTTGGTTGGCACCCAAAAGTAGTAATCTCTTTGTCCCTTGTCTATTTGTTTTATATGATGAGAAAGTGTGCATGAACCTTCTTCAATAAGAAATCGGCCCTGAGCCTTTTAACACATCATTTCAATGATTGAAATAAGAAACTGGAAATCTTTTGTAAATTTTTAACTGTCGTCTTAAACAAAATTCATAGCTTTATACAAATATGTACACTGTACACTGATTGTTCTTAGAATGAACTTTTCTTGCTTGTATATCTTTTAGAAGAGAAAATCTTTTAAAAACGTCCCATAATGGATCTAGAGGTTTGTGAACAGCACTGAGTGTAACGTTCCTTATTGAAAAAGCTTTTCTCCATCTTCACGATTATTAATCTTATTTTTGTGATGGATATTGTTTTTTCTTAATATAGCTATTACAGATATAGATACAGACAGAAAATACAAGTTAGTTTTAAACTGGTTCAATCTTTTTAATTCAAGCTAAAAGCCAAGTTGTGCCAAGATTTATGGCAGTGTTTGTTTTGTTTGTTGATAAACTGTCGCAAAGACACTTACGAATTCAGAGGAGATTCGAAGACAATTTGCGGTATATGTTACAAAAAAAGTCTCGGCATGGTATTTATAAAACGAAAATTAACAGCAGTTTCACCCAAGGATGACGCCATTTAAGAAAAAGTAATAATTTCGTTTATTCATAGAAACAAAATTTCAAATAATGAAATAATGAGAAATGTCCTCAAATATTATATCGTTGAACATGAAGTATCTGTACATACAATCAAAAACAAAACATTAAGTCGGAAAGCTTATCGATTTAAAGACCAGATTAAAAAAGGTTCCTGAAAAGCTCGTAAGAATTGCGACTTTGATACATTCCTAGTATTGTTGTTATCCATTGCATAATTTTACACCTCACATATCTTGGCCGATGTCCGTCCTTTGAAGGATTTGCAGGACTTTCAAAAACTCTGGGCTAGCTACTGCATTTAGCAATTTAATCGGGCACTCGTCTTCTGCTATAGTTTCAATGCTGGACATTCTTAAATGCCGCCGTTCTGCAGCTGTCTTGTCTGTATCGCACTCTTTAAATCGATGATGCATTTTAAAAAGCTTCTTGTTTTGCTCTTTCTGTGTGGAGATAATAGCAGGTAGTTTCACGGTTTGAGTAATAGCCTCGCTAAAAGAATGCGGTCGCCGGCGAAAACCCTTCTGCACATGTTTTCCTGGTTGCTTGTTTGAGAGATCAGCTGAATTACTCTTGCTGATGGTTTTATTTGGATTCGTCTTAACTAACTGAGGAAGTTGAATTTGAAAATTTCGACCATCGCTGTTACTCCTTACTCGATGACGTATTTCCCTTTCATCGCAGGAAAACTTTTGGAAAACCTCCGTAGTCATCCCCTTTAACATGTTATTTCCTCCCACAACAACACACGCAAAACTCTCTTTTTTGTCGTTTTCTCTTTGAAGTCACGCTCACTCTTAGAATGTGTTTTTTTCCCAACAGATTTCAACAAGCTTTTCTAAACAAAACACTTATTTGCTGTTGGATGTCAATCACTAAAAAGCTTTTCGCGCAAAAATTTGAATTTTAGGTGGCTAGAAGTATTTGCTAAAACTATTCACGTTGTATTAACGCTAATTATCAGGTTGCTGAAAAACAATTTAAATTTTTTTCTTTTAGAATACATATCTATCAGGTCTTTCTTTCTGTAGAATTACTTAAAATCTTTCCTTTCTTTACTCGGCTTCCATATCTTTAGCACCTACATTATAGATGCTAACGTTCATTTCATCAAACGGTAATTTACAAATCATTTTCATCAGAAAGTTTTCGTTTTTCCCGCGTTTTTTCTCGGGTTAACTGATCTGGTGAGGTTTTTTGTTAGGTAATACTTCGTCTCTCCCTTAACCTCACCCCCTTCCCTAAATGTCCCATTCTGTCAATATTACTGGTAATGTGGAATCCTAAATAAACGAGATCATGTGATATTTGGTAAGCTAAACCCTAAGTTTGTAAGTGAAGGAAGAATTCTGTTATTTTTGAACATTCAACTTTAAGCGGCTCTCCAGTATCACAAATTTAATTTATTTTTTTCAAACTCGATTTAATTCGAACTTCCCTGCATTCCGTCTTCATCACAAACGAGAGATAAAAATGAGGAAAAGTAAAAGCAGGTTGATGATCCTTCCCATGAATTGACAGACGGGATGAAGGGAATTTTTAAATTTCTTAATACACAGCTGAAAATTGAAAAGTATACAGTTTAAGTGTATTAATATCAGTCAAGTATCTAAGTTTAGAATGAATGATGTTACATCAATTTAGGTTTTTACAAAGATTATTGTGTTCTAAGAAAATGCTTTTTTATAAATACTCGCATCAAGGCCGTCTTCACCATCCCCTCTTCAAAGTTCGCATGCTTTCAAATAGTTTTGCTCCACTTAAATCTTGACTCTTTAAAATTGTTTGTAAAATGCTTTTTAGATTTTTTACTTCCGTCGTCAACCTTGCATATGCAATTTTTTAAACAGAGAACACTTGAGTCACGACTAAACCAAATTTTCGTTTTTGCATCCACAGATAACTGAACCGTCAGTCTGGCAAAATAGAATTGCCTCACAAATCCGCGAAACTCTCAACGCAAAATCTATCAAAGAGAATAGCTACGAAAGAAAAGTTGTAATCTCTATTGATGATGTTTCGAGTTATAAAAATCTTAATCTTTTTCTACTACAACGGTATGCATGGTAATTGGTTAAACATATTGGATCTGTCTGTTGTGTACCTAAATGTTTCGACCTTGCGGATAGTTTCTATTATTAATCTTCCAACGAGTGAACTTGCCATGGTTTTATGTATATTGACACAAACGTATATTTAAATGACCATGGTCACTAACAAAATCTCGATGAAAAAGGATTGGGTTTTCAAACTCTCAAATTTGCTTTATTAATGAATGTTTACATCGCCCTAAATTTAATGGCTTTGAAATACGATAGTATTGTGGTTTTACAGGTTGCTGCGTGTTCATTTGCAACTTTAATAGGGAACAGGCTTGGGATCGATGGCTAAAACCTCTCGAATAGAAAGTATGACATTTTTCCTAAATTTCGAAGGATTGCACCAACTTTATATTATACACATTAAAGAGGTAAAAAGTGAGGTTATTTTAGCGATAAAGAAAATATATGATCTCTATATAGACCAGGTTGTTGTGGAAGTAGCACCCGGAAGGGGGGGGGGTTGTGGAAGTAGCACCCGGAAGGGGGGAGGGTTGTGGAAATACCACCCGGAAGGAGGAGGGGTTGTGGAAGTACCACCCGGAAGGGGGCTGGTTGTGGAAGTGCCACCCGGAAGGGGAAGGGGTTGTGGAAGTACCACCCGGAAGGGGGGGGGGGGGGGGGGGGGTGGTTCTTTATCATTTTTAAATTGCCTCATTTTTATATTTTTAGAAAAATCTTTGGAAAATAGATTCTCAAAATTGTGTTTACAAATTCCAAGGTAAAAAGGTATTTCAAAAGCTATGAAGTCTATTGCAGGGCTTCCTTTATTTATATAACATTTTTTTTATGTGTTTCTTTTATTTTTATTTTATTTAGGCAAATGATGGAATGCGAAACCTGCCTTGAATGATATCATCGGATGTGTAAAAACGTGTCTGCTTCCGCCATTACAAGATACCAGAGAAAAATGGTTTTGTACCAAATGCACGAAAGAAATGAAACTCATTTCATGTCCTTTTTTCTTGTTAAACCTTATAATTATACAAAATAAAAATTCTCTCGTAAAATGCAATCTACATTTAGCCGAAGTAGTTTACGGACATCGTAGTTTAAAAAACGTCCATGGGCTTTAAAATTTTTTCATGTAAAAACAGTGTGAAGGCGGTGGATGGGAGAAATTTAATTTTGCTTAATAAAAGAAACATCTTTAACTTGAAACATGAGAACAAATAAGAAACTACAGCAAATACCTCAACGGAAAGTTATTCAATTTCGATTTCACTTTCGGGTCATTATCTCCCGAGGCAAATTCTCGGTCATCCTCGCGTTCATTATCTGTGGAATCAATTGTTGACTTTTCCGATCTTTTCTCTTAAAGGCTACAAGCATTTCTTCTACCTCTACTACGACTGCTACTGGACCCAGAGAAGAGAAAACAGACACGGAAGTTAGGTGCAAATATACGCTGAAGGGGGAATATGTAATGAGAGATATTAGCAGAAAACAAAGCTGATCACTGCCCATTTCAAATCTCCCTGTGGAAATAGTGCTCAAACCACTAATCTAGCCTTTCCCCATTTCTGTTCTGAATTTGGTGTTTCAAAGTAGTTTCTTTCTAACAGTTCATTCCATATAACAACACACGTTTCTGAAATGATACGACCAACAGTAGGAGGGCTCACCCTGTGTTCTGTCGCTATTATGATTTGAGCATCACCTGTGACTAAATATCTTAAAGTTATACACAACCTTTCACTTGGGGTAGTCACATCTCGTATCTTAGAAGATTTTTTGATAAAAGATGCAACCCATGACAACAGTTCTTCGAATCTAGTCGGTGTCATACGAAAATATTTGAAAAAATATGTATGGTCAAATAACATAAGGTCTTTAATCCAACATATTGTATAAGCCTTTTCGTCGTCTTTCCAAAAAAAACAGGTCTGACTCACATAGCCGTCTTTCTTTTTGGTAAAACCCTACGACGCCTTCTACGCCACAAAATGTATGTAGATATTGCAAAAAGTTGTTGTCTAAGTAAAAGTAAAAACCTTCTATCTATAGCAGCCATTTCTGTAAATTGTTTTGATTATTTCGTTACGCGCGCCAACAAATCAATCATCGAAACCACAAAATCGCGGTCGCAAAAAGCGCCGTCGCAAAAATCGCCAGAGCTTTTTGCTCCCAAGCGCAAAATGCGCTCTATGGAAATTCACCTTTACATCGGTTAATGTCGAGATGTGAACTCAGGAAGTGTAAAACCTTTTTGATTTCTGCCGAATATTTCTCTGACGTCATCTCTCGAAAAATATTTTGACCTCATTTGGCTTATGATTTTTTCTGCTAACCGCTTCAAGTCGAAGCCGAGAAAAATACAATGAAATAGCGCTTCCAGGACCAGGGTTTTTATTCTATAGACTAGGTATCTTTCTTTCGATTTCTTCGCTAAAAACTTATATTATATTGAAATATTTGATGGAGCTACCGGGGCAAAACTTTGATACGATGCTTTCAAACAAATGTGTGTTATTGACATGCTACAAGTTAGCTCTCACAATTTCATTATTGTTATTGTCACTGTCTTAAATTATTACTTTATTTATATAGATATAGTAATAAAAATGTATTTATATTTGAAGTGCTTAAAGATTTTTAACTCTCAAAACAAAATAGTAAAAAAAATGTTTTTTGGTATTTCAATTGGACCACATTACTTTATACTCCAAGCGTAACTGTCAACATTTGCTATTTCTTGTGTATACTGTGAGTTTCATGTAACATCATCTTTGACCTCTTGGACATAGCTCCCATGCCCTTCCTTTATGCACTGTTGCCACAGAGTTTAAAATACAGAGTTGGTATCTTGCGCGGGTTAACTCACCATTGTTTTTCCTCTCACTGGGGTTGGCATTAGGAAGGGCATCCAGCTGTAAAAACATCTGCTACAATAAACCATCAGATGATTAAACCTTCACAATTGTGTGTGGGGTGTATCATCTTTCGACACTGTCCAACACTGTTCTAGGATGGGAATGGACGTTAAATGATGATCATATTGACAATGATGTTATCATAATTATTGGAGTGCAAACTGATATATTAAACTTGAGACTTGAAGATAAGTAGTAGGTCGGTAGTAGTAGGCCAGTCAAGTAAATATATTGGTTAGCTGGGAAATATAAACAATAAGAATGTAAGATTAATGTCAACATCTCCCCTCTGTGGGGTCAAAGTGTTTTTGAGCATGCTACTCTTTCAGTCCAGGTGTATTATAGTTCTGTAGCTTCTGAAGCATTCAATGACTTTTTGTGGGATGTTCATTAGCATGGTCAGACCGTGGTGCCTCATTGCGTCGATGTGTATTAATGCGACGTGGTGCATCGTTGGAACGTGGTGCATGATTTGGAGGTGGTGTGTCATTGAGACGTTGTGTCAGCTTGGTGGGTGAGGGGGAAGGTTTGATGAATCGTCTGGTGGGAAGACGCCAGTGCGATTCCATTTTTTGAAATTGTTTCAGCCCTGTTGATTCTGTACAGCAACTCTGGTAATGACTGGGATGATTGGGAGGTTTCGAGGTGCGGTGTCTTTTTGTTGGTTTGTCGTCTCCCTTGAGAGGCTGCTTGCTAGATTTCCCCCCAGAGATTGGTTGGGTGGTTTGGAATGTGATCCTGTAGTTGGCGGTAAAACAGGGTCTGTGCTGGGTTAAGGCCAAGACTTTGGATTGGGGTGTTGCGATAATGGAGGATGGCACGTGTTGCTTTGTCTGTATTGAGTGAGCCACGAACTGTGTTGTCGATGATAGTTCGCTTAGCCAACTCCGTTCACTTAGTTAGTGAACAGTCACAATATTTTTTGCAAGAGGAAGTAGCCCAAGCCTGTTTTGCTCCAATCAGGTTCTTGAGGTGTCGAAGGTGCGGATTCCTTCAGATATTTGTTTGATGAGTATGTCTTTTGATTCACAAAATATCTGGTCTAGGTTGGCATCTCAATGAAATTTGTTGTTGTGTTTCACAAGCTGTCGAAATGGCTCCATAATAGGGCCAATTGAATAGGACCGAGCAGCTTGATTCACAAGGCCGAACCAAGAGCGAGCATCTGTTTTGTTTGTGGGTGTTGAGAAGTTCTTGATTGCAGAGATAAGTTTGTCAGATGGTGCAATTCATGTTGAAGTGAGTGATGTTGAGCCCTGCAAATTCTATTGAGTTATCCCATGTTGTGCACATATTTCCAGGAAGTCCCAAGCATGGTAGAAGGATTGTTCTATTGATTTGTCATATAGAAGGCAATCATCAACAGATTTTACCTTTCTGGGGAAGGTGCTGAGGATCTTATCAAATCGACGTGTGTAGGCATCCCCAGCTGCGAGGTATCCTTGGAGCATTCAAAGATATTGGTAGCGACCCCATTTCATGATCAATGTTGTCATAGGTTGAGAAGCTTTGTCCAATGGGATGAGTGGTATCCATCAACAACATCAAAGACTATTTTCTTTGTTCCTGCAGGTATTTGGCTTGCAGCTTGAAATGGTGAAGGGCAATGGTGTGTTTCCCGTGAACATTGTGAATTCAATTTTTAGTAATCTACCACACGTCGGGGTTTACCATTCTTCTTTGGCGTGACAATCATCTTGCTGCACCAGGAGACGGGTGTTCCTATTGGTACGGGTTGGATGATACCTCACTTAACGTCTGAATCTAAGTCGGCTTTGACTTGTTCTTTCCAGTGGTATGGAACTGGTATTGGCATGTCGTGTGCATGCGGGGTTGCTTCTTCTTTCAGATGGATGTGAGCAGGAATAGTTTCCATGGCTGGAAATGCTCCTGATTTATTGAAAACAGTGTTTTTGAAAGTTTCAGTCAAATGTTTTTTGAGATTGGTGATGTTCTTGTTTGTTGCTAGGAAGGGAAGGCATGAGGGTCTTTCAGGAAGTTCTTGTTCGAATTTGTGAGCTTCATCAACTCTGGGTGTTGGTGACATTGGGTTGGGGTAGCAAGGTGGAAGGATGTGAAGATCAATGCATGCCTGGCGACCGACGTATCTGCGATCAACTTCATCACAAACAAAGACTGGTTGCTTGGAGCTGTTTCTATTAATGCTGAATTCAACTGGAAGCCATCTGGTGCAGTTAATTGTTGATCCTCCCACAGCGTTTTCCTGTTTGGAACATGGTATTAGTTTGGATGGCGAAAGATTCATCTGTGAGATATGTTTGAAGTTAGCGAGACAGCTGCTTGCTCCACTTTCAGGGAATATGTGCTGGTGTACTATCGATCCTGGTTTTTGATGCTCTGGGATGCAAGGCCATTTTGATAAGTTCCGTTCTTGGTGCTGTCTGGTGTTTGATGTGAGTGATTAGGCCGTGATCATATTCATTTCGTTTTGAATCTGAAGGCTGCTTTGGTTGGCGACAGAAATGTGGAAAGTGGTGAAGCCTGCTGCAGTTGTGGCAAGCTGTATCCCAAGCTGGACAGTGCGTCTGTCGATCAGCTTGTCCATGGGTTTGCGATCCGCAACCTGAACATGGTTTGGATGTTGAGGGTCGGTGTCCTTGTTGTATTTTCCGCTGGTGCTGTTGTTGCTGATTCTTGTAGGAAGATCTTGCTGCCATAACTTCTGATGAGCCTTAGAGCGTTTGTTGGTCACGTAATGCTGCTTCAGCGTGTTTTTTGACCACCTCAAGTGTTTTTAGTTTGCTGGCCTTAGCAAGGATGTCAGATTGGAGGGTGTCATTATGGAGTCCTCCGATGAACTGGTCACTAATGTGGTTGGGTTGGAGATCCAATTGGCAGCTTGGACAGGAGAATTCACAGTCAGGAGCAGATGATTTTAGTCGAATCAGATATTCCCGGATGGTTTCTTGTCGGCTTTGTGTTGTTGCAGCAAAGTTTATGCGATGGACCGTTGGATTAGACTTTTTGGTAACCATTGATTCAATTGCATCAAGAAAGTGTCTTTCGTCGACGGAAATATGTCAGGAATGGTGTTGACAAGGCTGTTTTGGACAGGGTCATCAACAGCTGTATAGCTGGACTGTGACCTGTGTTCCAGTGACACCAGTTATTTGTTTGAAGACATTCCAATCAATCAGGAACTTTCTAAATTGCTTGAGTGTCATGCCCGTGTTGACTTGCGGTAGTAGCTTTGCCGCACAAGCTTTGATGGATGTTGGTTGAGTGACAGTAGATGCAGAGACTGCTGAGCTACGTGCATGTCTCAGGATGGCAAGACAGTCAATGATCCCGAGTTCTTGGACGGTGACAAATATTTTAGCATAGTTGGTTGAGTCCTTCTTGGGAATTTTGGCGTCCGAGAAAAACTTCTTCCATTACACATTGGGTCTTTTATTTGTAGCGCCATATTGAAGTGCAGACTGATATATTGAACTTTTGAGACTAAATATATTGATTATGTCAACAATAGTAATACTGCAAATTTTACCAGGCAGGATGCAAATTGGTTCATTTTCTCATTTTATTAGGTTTGTTCTGCATTTTTAACTTTTTATTGACTGCAATGTACATGATCTGTATTTTTTTTTAGTTTATAGATGTATAGTTTCAATGTCTAAATATCACGATGGTTCTGTTGCTAAGATCACGAATAACAACAACTATCACACAAGTTACTATTTTCCCTGGGGCCTCTTCAGTTATTTTTCTAAACCAACTGATGATGAGAGCGGCAACCAATCAGAGACATTAAAATTAGCAAACCTTGCAACGAAAGAAGTCATCAAAATAATCACAAATGATTTTGATCGCCTGCCTGATGATTTTAACATGTTGAAGCAAGTTAAAGAACTTCGGTTGATTAGGAATATATTCGATTCTGGGACTGGTATTAAAGACTTACCAAACTCTATTAGTGAAGCAAAAACCATTGAGATACTTGACTTGCAGTACAACGAGCTATCTTCGTTTCCATTGCCGATCTGTTCATTGGTGAACTTATGTGAATTAAATTTGAACAGTTGCAACATTACCAACATTCATGTTAACTTCAGAAATTTAACTTGTTTAAAAACACTCATCCTGGATAACAATGGCATATCCGTGCCAAAGAATATACCGAAGAATGTTGTAAGCTTGTCTCTGGTTAACAATATGATTGAAGATGACACTGACAGTTTAATGGCATTGCACAAGATTTGCACTCTGGATCTGAGTCAGAATCATATCACAGTTTTGTCAGATAATTTTTTTTCACACATGGAATGCATGCAGAAATTTTACATCAGAGAAAACCAATTGGAAGGACTTCCTTCTTCAATTTACGGTCTAACTGAATTACGTTTACTGAATGTTTCTAAAAATAGACTAAGACACATTTCAGGTGATTTACTATTGTTAAAAAATCTCAGACATTTAAACATTTCATCAAATCAAGTGACTGCATTGCCAAAGTCGCTAACAAATTTGGAAAATTTGGAACAAGTCAACTTTATTTGTGGAGAAAATCCCCTACATAAACCCCCGTTAGAGGTCAGCATGAAGGGGTTCCAAACAATCCAGAGTTATTTCAAATCTCTCGACAAAGAAGCAGAGATTCACAATAAAAGAATTAAACTGATGGTGTTGGGAGAAAGTCAAGCAGGTTTGTGGGTGATTTTTTTATTCACAATTTTTGAAAAATCATGAGACTTGCATGATTCCCATTTTATTGCACTCTTTAAAGCATACATATACCTTTTACACAGGTAAAACATCGTTGGCAAAAGCAATTATTACGGGCGCCGAATTAAAACCAAATGAAAAGGAAACAACCATTGGTTTAGAGTTTTTGAATTGGAAAGCGCAGCCAATGGACAGTCAGGGGTTAGAGGTACTCATTGTCGATTGTGCGGGCCAAAGGAAATATATGCTCACACATCAGTTATTTTTGTGTGAAGGTATGTAGATTTTTCTAAATGTAGTGAACATGGTAGATAAGAGTCACTTAGTAGAAATATATTGATTAAAATATACTTTTGTTGCGACAAGTGCCAGAATAAATTTTCAAACAGTTTCAACCCTACTTTCAGTAAACAAATGGCTTTTAGTTTTTATCGTGGTGTTTCAAACAAATATTATAAAGGGAACATTTTCACAGTTTTAGACAATAATTCAGCCGATAAAATTTTTCTAAGTATTATCTATATAATTGTATAATGCTATTCAACAATTACAAAAGGGACGAGTAAATGATTTGAAATGGATCTACTGTTATGGCCGTATTTATACGATGGACAAAATATACAGTCATGCATAGCAAACAATAAATAAATAGTTTAGGGAGAAGATATGTATTCTTTTAAAATCAACCACGTCCTCTGATCAATCTATCTCGTAGGTTCTCGAAAGACACCACAAACTAAAATAACTAACAATGTAAACATCTATGTAAACAGGGTTGGCTCACCAGAAATTCCTTTGCTTATTCATAAAATCTGTCTAACAACAGGTGCTCCACACCCTGGAGGTTGTCTATAGTTTAGGGCTAGATTGTTTTTCCACCAATCTAGTTCCTGTACGGAATAACGTCATGTGTGTCTGGAAGTTTTTAATTTGTTGCAATTGCAAGTATGTAGTAAGTCTTATTAAAGATGGCAGCTTCTATGAACTTTTTTGTACTATAGAGTCTAGTTTCTCACAAGGCAGTAGGAGCAACATTTCTACTTAGTTTATTTTCAAACCCAAAAACTTTATTTGCTGTACAGGTATCAAGTCTGGTTTCTTCAAATTTTTTACGAGACCGAAATGTTGTATTATAAAAACTGTGATTTCATATGCTACTTTTAGTTCCTTATTTGCAAATCATCGAGATAAAGAATTTCTTGATCATTTGTCTCAACATTGCAGTTTTAAATGATTTGTGTGGTTTACAGCCTTTCAAAGGAAAGGAATGAGTTTCCAATACTAGTGGTGAAAAGGAACACTGAAATAGGCTTCTTTCAGATCAATTTTGGATAAAGTTGATCTGTTGTAACTCTCTTGAAAGATAAATATCCTTCATCATGAGGTTATTATGGGATGAACTGATTTAATCTATCAAACTCTCATATCATATTTGATATATTCCTTAACTGCATTGCTGAACCAGGGAGTTTTGTTATGGTTATGGCTTTTCTTTAGTGGTACAAACAACTTTTGTGTTTCATCAATAATATTTTTACAGGTTTTCCACATTGACTCAACACTCAAATATTTTAAGATATCAAACCCTTTAACAAATCCATTCTAGGGTTCTTTGGCCAGGACTTCAGTTTTGTTGTACATATGTTGGGCTCTTTGGCTAAGAGTATTTTATTGTGAAGATGCTATTGCTGTTTCTTAAACATGGGAAAGAAGAGAAATCTGAAAACTGATTAGAAAAAGAGAAATCTGGAAATGAAACAACGTATCCACAAAGCAACTCACAATATATAATATACATTTATCCTTAGTAAATTAAACATGAAAATAGCCAAATTCAATATTTAAGGGTATGATGGCAACATGTGCCTTTGATGGTAAATAATATTAAAAAGAATGGTACACAATTGAAAATATAGCTGTGACACTAGATATTATCACTGTTTATTATTGATATTTCAGGCGCACTGTATGTCATAGTTGTCAACCTGGAGAAGTATGACAGTACCTCTTTTGATAAGTGCGTTGGTTATTGGATTGATCAGATCACAGCCCGTGTCCCGAAAGCAACCATAATCATTGCACCAACACACTTGGACCTGTTGACATCTGATCAGACTCAAAAAAGGTGCACTGATATAATTCGTTCAGCACATCGTCATATAAAGAAGAAAAGAAAAGAAAACGGGGATTCGGGTTTGCAATCACTCGCTTGTCCCTTTCTACCAACTTCTTACAAAACCTTACCTGAAAAGGTGATGTTCTGTTCTTATTTTTTGAAATTCCCTTTGCTACGTAGCTATTATTCCATTGTTGAAAATGTTTTTTTTGTGGAATTAATATTTTTAGTGTACAGAAGTTGTTGAGAAGTCAGAGTTAATACACTTGATTCCGGTTTCTAATGTTGGGAACCTGTCTGGCCTTGCGCTATTGAAAGAAGAAATCATACGCATCGCTTATAATAAGACACTCTCTCCCAACACACACCATGTTGTTCCGAAGAGTTGGGTGTGTCTTGAAAAGTGGTGCATCAATGAGCGAAAGTATCGTAAATATCCCATTGTAGCTATTGACGACCTCATGGATGAAGTCAAGTGTTTTGATAGTAAAGCTGACATGATTGAGGCGTTGAAGTATATTGATTCCGTGGGACCGCTTTTGTATTTCCACAATGTCGAAGGTGCCCACAACGTTGTATTCCTGCACCCAAAATGGCTGTTGAAGCTCTTGAAGTTAGTATACCGTCATGATTTGGCTGCGATGTCATATAAGAAGGAATTCCTGGAAAGGTTTGGTTTGTGTGAATCAGAATTTGAACAAGAGAAGAATTTCTTACTCAATGGCGCTTTATTGTCTAAAACCCTGCTGAGGTCAGTCTGTTTGAGAATTACTTCAACTTTGTTTTGATTAAAAAGCATAAACAGTCCTTAACAGCATGCCCCTACTTTGGTTATTGTATCGTAACAAGTCGTTTTGAATGGGTTGGGTATTTATGAAGGCATAGTAACAGTATTTTAATGGAACACTCAAAACACATTCATTGATTGTTTATCTGATGCATCTAAATTGTAGTTCTTTGTTCGTTTCTGTATTGTTTTTAAACCCCTGTTACACTAAAAGTCATTTCAAGGTATTTTATTTGCATTAAATCTCTGTTATTGTTTTTTTTTCAGATGTCTTTGGATGTCTGAAATCGATGATGATGCACTGTTCCAGCAAGTTACTGAAATATTACAAAGTTTCCATCTCATGTTTGATGCAAACCTCCAGTCATTGAATCAAGGTCATGAACGTTTATTAATCCCTTGGTTCTTTCAAGAGGCTCCCCCTTATTCCTTAACTGAAAGTCCGATGGCTGCTGACCAGGTAGTGTTTGTGTTTTGCACCTAAATATTCAGTGAATATTAAAGCTTAGTAAAAGTTGCATTTTTTCTTCAACATCATGCTCAGAAGTTCTATACCTTGAATCCAAGCCTAATATAGTCAATAATAGTAAATGATGTTCATTGATAAACATGAAGAAGATATTGATCTGTTTACAGACAGTCGTTGGTCCGTTTTTGTTATAATTCTGTTGTTAGTTTGTATTAACATAGTTTTGATAAAAAAAAGTTTTTTGAAGTTACGTAATGATTCCATCATTATTATTTTGTACCCCTAAGCAGCTGGTTTTTGATATTGCACGAAAAATGCTATTTCTTCAGTACGCGAAAATTAATTTTGCGCGAATATTTGAATTCTACACCTGCGCGAAGATTTGATGGCTCGCGAAATTTGATTGGTTTAAGGTCATTAGTCTTGTTGATTGCCTATCATTGATTGCGTTGTTTTTCAGAAGAGAATCATAACGAAACTAGAGACGAGAGATGTGTGCCCGGATGGCTTCTTCCAGCGATTCGTTGCTAAAGTATACACTCTAAACCTGTTCGAGAACTGTGTGCCATGGAAACATGGTTTCTACGGTTTATCGAAGTGCGGTTCCATATTATGCAGACACGAAACTAGCCAATGCTCTAGTTCTATAATCATCGAGGGGCGCGCAGAAGAGGCGCATATTTACAATGTATGGAAGGATATCATCCCAATCATTAAAGTAAGATTCCATCCATTAAGATGAGATGGTTGTTTCATCCTTCAATTGCACTTTCGATTAACTCATTAATTAAGTTCGAAAACTAATAAATTAATAAACACACTTTCATATAATCAACACGAGGATATTATTGGTCTTCTCTTTTAAAAATAGCTTTTACAAAGTTTCCTTGAAGAATGGAAGGGACTTTCGGCTGGTTTGTTTTCTGTATGCCCGTTTGATCACGATCAGCCTGAGATATGGCGTTTAGACATTTCTAATTTGGTCGTTTGCGAGAACCTCTTGAAAAGTTGTCAGCGATATATGAAGGTGATTGATGCATGGCTTATTGTACCACCTCCAAGTAAGATCAGTTTATTTTATTGAGAAAGTCACTAGAACTGGACTAGGTAGGGTTAGATTTCAACTGAGAAGTTCATTGTACGTTTAAGTAACAGTAAATCTAGGTAGTTTATATATGTAAACTTTTGTTTATAGCTGATTTCTATCAAAATCGTAGAATTCTTCTTTTTTTTGGGGTTTTGTATTTTGAATGTTTACCTAACTTAAATTATGATACAACTGTTTTGTGCGTTCATTGTAGACGTATTGCTTCCATTTCTTGACGAGTGTCATGTCCGCACGAAACAAAGGAAGAATTTAGACGGTACGAAATTTCCGTTTAGTGCTCGAATCATGGTCGATCAGTAGATGGGGGAGTGTTCCTTTTACCACAAGCAACAACTACGTTTTACAGGCGACAACCATTCTGTTTTTTGTTTTTAGAGTTTTTGGAGAGGCAGGAAGTTGACGAGATATGTAAGCGCCTGCATCATCAAAGCGAAGCTTTAATAAGAGTGCTGGAAGTTGACAGCAGTCGTTTGCAGCCCATCCACTCAGCTACAGATTTCTACGAGAGGACGTTTTCAATTGTTCAGATATGGACTTACGGCACAAACCCTACTAGAAGAGTGTTCTTGAACGCTTTAGACCGCTTGTACCCTTACCCCCACGTAGTTGCCAATTTGCTTTTGTTTAAAAATATGCCGTAGAGAATATTACAATAATATGGTAACTAAAAAAGCATCCAGCAAAAAACCTAAATCGTTGTTGGCAAAATGGGCATACAATGCTTAACAAGTTTTATTTTCACTTACATTGCAACTTATAATTTATGAGCCGATTTTATATAGATTTTATACGCAGTTTAAGCAGTGTATATTTTCATCCAATTTTAAATTTTTATGTATATATGGAGTTATGCTTTTCTGAACACCGACCGTGTTTGAAGTTTTTTTTTAATCACTAAAATGATATACTCTGTTGGACCACTCTAGGAGGAATAGAAATCCAAACGGGATCGAGTGAAACAAAACTCTTGATAAGTAGGACCTCAAGAAAAAATCTCACTTAACGAGATTTTAGAGGAATATTGAGGCTAATGATGGGACTGATGTCTTTCGAGTATTTGAGCTGCACAAGGTGTGTGGTTCAACCATGAATCTCCGGTTCCTCAAGGTAAATTATTAGGTATTGGTCAAAATCATTCACTTCAACTACCTTAAGGACATAAATTAATGTTGGTATAAAAGAATGCGTCATAAATGTTTGCGAATGAAAGGTCCAAAAAGTTGATTTTGTGACATGCATTTTTGCGTTTAGCCACAAATCTTTATATGTTTGCGGTTTGGGTACTGCCCTGATCGTTTGCGACATTTAATTTTGCGATTTTAGGCCTAACATTTAAGTCCCAAACTTTTATGACGCATTCTTTTATACCAGCATTAATTTATGCCCTTAAGGTATCACCCCGCTACAATGCCGTTTATTCAGATCATGATACAGGTCAGATTCTCGACAAAAATGTCGCACACTTTCAATGGCGGAATAAATCGGCGGTGCCTGTTAAGACGTTCCATTGACTTGACATATCTTTCTTGCGTCTCCAAGCAAAAAGCCAATGCTCAGTCATTTGTGTGTTATTAACTACGTCGGCATTCTTTTAGATAGAAATCCCAGAGGGGGTGGCCAAACAAAATCTCAGCAGGTGATAGATTGCAGCCAGGGCCAGGCGTGTTTTGCTTCATTAACACATCTCAGTCACTCCAAAGCAATAATATAGCTCCAACCTTTGTATATGAAGCAGTCACAACAAATCGATTCGAACGGATGATAGGTAACATGTGGGTGTATGTGGTTTAACTGCTGGCAACCGTGGCTGCGAAGGGCGCTCTTGTTGCAACTGTAACAGTTCTATAACAGTTGACATGTGGATGTCATGACGTAAGTTCCACAATGCGTTGGGTTATGGTGGGAGAGCAGACATCTGTTCGGTAAAACCTGATTTAATCAACTACGTCAGGTTAAGAAGTTGACTGCTTTTCAGAGTTTGCTCTCGAATTAATTATTGTTATTATAACTTGTTTGTTGTGTCAGCAAGTAGTTGATTTCCATCTGATCCTCCGGTGAGTCATTCATACAAATGCAATTCAGAACTTAGTATGATCATTATAACGCAACCAAATCATATGTTAGAGCCCTAAACGCAATACACAAAAAGAAACCCAGCAATCTCTCACAGACACCACACACTTCTTTTCTATACCAACAAAAACAGTCCACAACTTTTAATCGCACACTCTCTCAAACGACGAACAAAAGGCTCTTTCAATTTAGCTTCGATTAACTCATAAAAGCAATAAAACTGAATTACAAACCGAAATTTATACCGAGACATCATCAAATCAACACTACTCTCCGCCGACGCCAAATCTAAAGTAAAAACAAAACTACGTCAAACCTGCAACAAATTCTCGAAAATTTACATTCGCTAACAACACCAAAAGTGTATTTCTAATTCTTCTAATTGTAGTTCTAAAACAAGATAAAGGAAAGGGTAAAGTCTTACGCAACCGTGACATATACAACAATAAATGTCTCTATCTAACGGGTTTCTTCATCGTTAAAGTCAATCAGATGTGGCGTTCCTCAAGGTTCTGTGTTAGGCCCATTGTTATTTTTAGTTTATATCAATGATTTTCATAACTGTATAAAGTGTTCAACAGTGCATCATTTTGCAGATGACACTAATTTTGTAGAAAAGTAAATTATGATTTACGAAGAGTAAATGATTGGCTTAATTGTGAATCTCATCGCTAATAAAACTGAATTTATCATTTTTAAGAAATATTAAAAAATGATCACGTTTAAACCAATCAACTTGCATTAATTATCTGGGAAAATGAGGCATAAATCTAAATAAATTATGTTCTATTCAACGATCAGCTCTAAGAAATATCAACTTTCAACCTTTTAGATCAAATGTACACTGCTTTTACTAAATTTAATATCTTTCCATTTTCGTCTACTATTAAACTCAAAAAAATCAAAAAAATTCCAGATGGTGGCAATAAGAGCGGTCGCGCTGAGAATATTTTTTTCAGCTTACGTTATTTTGTATGTAAAGAAACCAAATATTATAAAGGCTAACTTGTGTTGTTATTCTTTCTATGGAGAGATTGCTCTTGATTATGTAAGTGTACTTCATCGTTATGGGAGTATTATCGTAACAGAGATCTACCGGTAAACTCACATCTTACACTGAAGCTTTTGTTGATTTTATCTGGAGATATAGAGACCTGTCCAGGACCGAGAGCCTAGATGCTTAAAATGTACAAAGTGCTTTCGACGGAATATCGACCAAGTGTTATGTGTTAGCTGCTTAAATAAGTTTCATTCAAGATGTCTAAACTTGACCTCTAATGTTTACATCTATTATGGACGATATTTCAATAAAGAAATCAATCCCTAAACTTACGAACCTATGTAGCCGCCCGGGCCTGAAAATATTCCATCAGAACATCAGAGGATTGTTGGGCAAATCAGACGAAGTAAAAGATATTCTACTAACTTTTCCGATCGATATTTTTGGCCTCACAAAGTTGTTTCTTACGCCAAACATACTAACATCGTATGTAAATATTCCGGGGTACACACTTATTCGAAAGGATCGTACAACCGGTGCAGGTGGGCTACCGTTTATTCGTAGGTATGATCTTGAACATGATGATTTTGAATCCATCTGGATTGAAATAACATACCTTAACTCGAAATCATTTATCGTAGGAATTGTATCCAAACCCCCTGACTCATCTGATCATCTATCTGAACACTTTAATGAGTTACTTGCGAACTGTTTACAAATTCCCGACGCAGAAGACAAAGAATCGATTATTTTAGGCGATTTAAACGTAGATTATCTCAAAAGAAACGATCATATTATAATTAAAAACTTGTTCACTGTTAACGGCTTTAAACAATTACCGTATTTCCTCTTATTAGCGCCGGGCCTCATATTAGCGCCGCCCTCTAATAAGCGCCGCACCTTGAAGCAAAATTATTTAGAAATTTTTATCTTTTATAAACCAGGGAAATTTCATAATTTTCACAAACTCAGGCTCGTACGTAAGTTCGAAATAAGTCAATAGTCCTTTTCGTTTCTTCATTTCACGATCCAAGGTCTCAGCCGATCTTTTATTTTGTTTTATTGTTTTTGAAGAGCGAGAAAATTCCATTAAATAAAATTTATTTCTATACCATTTTGAAAATCATTTTATAAGCGCCGCCCTCTTATTAGCGCCGCACTTTTTGAGTCAGTTTAAACATTTGAACGCCGCTTGAACGCCGAACATTTGAACATGCGCCGGGGGCGCTAATAAGAGGAAATACGATAATTACCAAAGCTACGAGAATTACAGATTATACAGCAACATTGATTGACGTCATCCAAGTTACAAATCCATCAAATATTAGTAACTCTGACGTAATTCCAGCATGTCTCAGTGATCATGACATGATTGGGTGTGTCCGAAAGCTCCATAATATCAAAAAACGATTAGATGTCGAAACTACGCCAGGTATGACCCATTATGTATTAACAAAGAATTATTTGCTATAAACTGGGTTAACATCTACAATACCGCGTGTCCAAACTTTGCATGGTCTTCTATGAAAAATATCCTATCAGAAACCCTGGATAAACATGCACCCTTCATCACCAAGCGCATCAAAGCGAATCCGTCTCCATGGTTAGACAGCTCTGTTAAAAGAGAAATAAACATACGTGACCATTTAATGCGCAAAGCTCGAAAAACTAACCGTGAGCTTGACTGGTCCAGGTATAAACGTCAACGGAACTACGTGACAAATGCTGTTAAACGTTCGAAAAAGGCATATTATAAAGACCTACTTAAAGAAACTACCAGCAAACCTGAGAAATTCTGGGCAGTCATAAAAGAGGAATCCCCAACAAGAAATAAAGGAGAAGTTAAACCTTCTTCGTTTACCATCGATGGATTCAAGACCTCTGACAAACTCTTGATTGCTAATGGCATTTGTAATTACTTCTCGAAAATTGACAGCAAGTTAAAAATCAAAGCATTCCCTTTGACGGATTGTATTTGGGGTTATACACCAAATTCTTCTCCGTCTAGAAATATTGGTGATGTGTTTTATTTTGAACCAGTTAAGTCTACAGGAATCCTTGGTTATCTCAGAAAGTTAAAATGAGGTAAAGCTGTCGGCCTAGATAATCTTCCACCAGCGTTTCTGAAAGATGTCTCATTTGCGATCGCTGAGCCACTCACCCACGTCATCAATCGATCATTGACAACAGGGATAGTTCCAAATTTACAAATTTCAAAGTTGCAAAAATAACTCCAGTTTTTAAATCAGGAGCTCCCGATAATGTTGACAATTATCGTCCGATAAGTATCCTGCCGACCATATCTAAAATTATGGAAAAATGTGTATTTTCCCAGGTACTGTCTTACCTCGAGAACAATAACCTATTATCTATCAATCAATTCGGGTTCCGCAGAAACAGATCAACAGAACTTGCGGCTACCTTTTTTATAGTTTCGATCAGAAACAGTATGGATAAAGGTGAATACACCGGCGCAATATACATCGACTTAAGTAAGGCGTTTGACACCATTAGCCACGCCACAATACTTAACAAGCTACCTCGATTCGGCATAACCGGAACCCCACACGAGTGGTTTACAAGTTATCTATTCGGTCGTTATCTGTGCACATCTTTTGACAACGTCATATCCACTTCTGAGCCGTTGTTTTGTGGTGTACCGCAGGGCTCTATTCTAGGGCCCTTGTTGTTCCCGGTACACTTTAATGACTGTTATAAAGCCCTAATTAACTGTAAAATCGTAAAATATGCTGATGCCACCGTCATTTTCGTATCACATAAAGACATACATGTCATCGAAAACTTTTTAAACAACGATTTCCAAAATTTCTGCACGTGGCTTGAAGATAATGAACTCATTATCAATATGAAAAAGGGTAAAACGGAGTTCATGATTTTTGGAACAAGCATTCGTCTCAGTTGGCTTAATGATCCACCAATTGAAATTAAACATCGCAAAACGTGTGTAAATTACACCACAACCTACAAATATCTCGGACTCTTCCTAAACAACAAACTGAACATGACTGTTCATATGAACCAGTGCCTGAAAAAAGCGTCCGCCGAAAGCGATTGAAAATGCTCCGTCGAATTCGATGTTTTATCGACCCAAATACTGCCGCAACTGTTTATTGTGGTATGATCCTTCCGATACTAACCTACTGTCCTCTAGTTACGTATAATGAAAGCAATACAGTTAATTCGTGTATAGATAAATTGGAAGAAAGGGCTCGTAGAATTATTTCTGACGATTACTCAAAGATCCCGAGTGTATCATGCGTTAACAGTAAGCGTATTTGTACGTTTGTATACAAGTGTATTCACAATATCGTTTGCAAAAACTACAAAGATTACTTCCAAGTGACATCTGGAACTAATACTCGAAATAATGGTGTTTTAATCCGGCTGCCAAGAGTTGAAACAACAAAAAAATCTCTTTATTTCAACGGCGGAAAATGTTTCAACAATTTACTCATTGAAGTCCGTAGCGCTTTATCTATCGGTGTTTTTAAAAAGTTACTACGTAACCTTTAATTTATTTACCATAATTACACTAACGTTTTCCATCCTGGTCTATCACATTTGTTTATTGCTACTCTCTAATAGATTTTGGTAATTTTATCTCGCTTTTGACTTTACTTTGACAGTTTAAATTACATATCTATTTTATATATATACACTCACACGTTTTTATCCGTAGCTTTTTTTAAATGTTTTTAATTACTATTTTATGTTTAGCAGGTTTTAATCTAATATTATTTGCAACACAGGACATAATTGACAACAGTATGTATATTATGTATATATAGCTTACGATACATCCTGTATATAAATATTCGTTAATAATAATAATAATAATAACTCCTCAACATTATGTTTGTTTTTGATTATTAAAGCCAAAATATCCCCCTTCGATTGGCAATTTCTTCACAAATGTTTTTCATCTTTATCCATCTCGCAATGCTCATTATCATAAAATTGTTCATATATTGCAATACACCAAACATCATTGAGACATTAAAAATATTTTTGATATAAAATATAAAATCAGACATTGGTTAAATTCTATTTTTGACTTAAACAGTAAACAATTTTCTAGTTTAGTGAAATTTAGCATCAGGGGTAAGTCAATTGTTTAGCTTAGTGTTATTAAACAAATGTATGTTTTGCTTGGTGGTTTGTATTTTATGTTTTGTGTTTCTTTCCCAATTATATATATTTTCTAGATATTTTTACGTCTATATCTACTGTGGTGTCACTACATTGTTCAGCTTTATGCTATTGAGTGACACCAACCATATATTTTTGTAATTTGTTTTTTTTATGTATTTTTGTATCTTTTCTCTCAACTAGCCAAACAACTCAACAAAGATCCAACTGTAAAACAGAAAGTTATATATATATAATATGGGGGATCATTTCTTGGAGTTTTGTCTTGGGGGGTTTTGTCAGGGACCCGTTCCATTGAGGCGAATCTTTAATTTTTCATTTTAATTATTATTAATACAGCGTTTACGAAATAATCAGCATTTACGATGGGTATTTTATCGTCTAAATGTTTTGAATAAATTGGGAACTGGTCACTTATGTCGGTTTTCACAATTCTAACTTTTGTCTGTGCAAGTGATAATGCTATAATGCGGTGAATAGTGGTAGAGTTGTTTTTGCTAATCTGGATTGATTTGGTTATTAATGTAATCAGGTCGTACGGGAATAAATGATCAAAAACATTTTTACATTTTTACAACGCAAGAATTGTAAATTTTGCGCCTTTAGATTTAAATCGCCAATAATGTACTCGTGCTTGCTTACGCATCTATTCAAAAAGTTAATTAGTGGTTCAAGGCGCCCACATTAAGGGTGTTAATTACAGTGTTGTTGTTTTTTTTATTCTGAATGAGTTCTATAGAAAATGATTCATACGCGTCATTGCTCATCGTGAATTCGCGCAGTCTAATGATTTGTGGATAAACATACACCTCTCTTCTCATTCCTGATATGTAGAGTATTATGACTTAGTAATTGAAGGATTGAATTTCCAGCGGTTTCATTTCTTCACCAAGTTTAATATTACTTTGATGAGATGAATATCTTTAAGTTATCAAAATTCTTATTAAGCAGTAGTTATCGCGAGATACCGGCCCGATGGTTAAGTACCTTGACGTGATGGATCGGCTTGCGAGTTTCTCTAATCCTGAGAGCTATGCTGGCGAGAGAATATCTCCTGGTAGGTCTAACCAAGTCAGACAGGTCAAAGGATTGAAACCAGACCAAATCTTAATTACATAGGGAGTAAACCCGGATATAAAAATCCCTCCTCTGGACTGCAGGTAGGAGGTAAATGGTGGTGCAGGAAACGAAAGATTGTTCCTCTGGAACAATCATTACCACTGCTTGGCGGATGATCGAAAGACAACGGCAAGGAGTACCAAGTCAGCTTGCTGATTACTGCGTACCGTCAATATGTGTTGCGACAGCTGATGGTTACCTTTTACGCAACTGAAAGACACTATGACAATGTCCGACTGAAGTAGGTAGGTAGGTAGTATCGCGAGATATGACGAATATTTTTTTGAGTTTTTTATGCTTTTCAAAATATTTCACGAGCCTTTAGGCCAGTTTTTGCCATATTTCTCCAGTATTTTGTTTATGCCATATTTTTCGAGTATTTTGCGATAACTACTTTATCAATAGGTGTATATGATGTCATAACACGCTTTGAAAACGTGAACATGAACGTTGTCAAAACTCAATAATTTTACGATTACATTATTCTAACATTCGCATGTGTCATATTTTGCACTCTGTTTTTAACCAATAGGAATCCCGGGAATAGTTGCTTTAACCAATCAGAAAAAAATATTGAGTTTTGCACTCCGAAATATGATATATACTTTCTCGTGATTAGCCAATCACGTTACAGATATTCACGCAACCTATTGATAATACTTCATATTCAACGGAAAACGTACTTTCACTGCAGTTCTTAGGCTCAGATGAAGGTTCTTCATTAGGAGTTAAATACAGAATATTCAGATTATTAGAAAAAGAAGTTTGGAGATCATTATTAAGACATATTTTGTCAAAAATGGAATCCATTTTGGTTTTAGTCGACATTTAGTGATGTCAAGAAAGAGCAGAAAGATTATTTAACTAACGCGTCATCTCTCTGATAAATACAATCATATTTTGTAACAGGATACTTATCTACCTTACGTAATTGCTTGGCAAAACATTGCTTTTTATCGCTTTTGAACGTATACATTTCTGTTTAGTTGGTATATATCAAGGCTGAAAATGGCGACAATTAAGCTCAGCCTTATATAAGCGCTTATAAAAAAAGCGTTTAATTGGTTAGAAATATCCGTCACAAACAATAGAAAGTGCGAAAATGTTTTTGGAGTAGCGCATTTAATCATTTGACTCGGTTGGATGCTGATTGAGGCCTTTGAAATTCAACATCATTTGTCGTTACTTGATTTTCATTTCATATTTGCGCAAATGTCACAAAACTCTAACCAACACTGATTTTTTAAGCAGGAAACAGGAACAGCACTTGCTTAATGTTGCCGTTTGGTTATAGAAAGGCATGTATGCTGAAGAGTTATGTAAATGGTGACTTATCAACTTTAAAAGTTGCGTCAGCATACCTAGTCTTTGCGTTTTTGAGTAGGCGAATATTAAGTGGCGTCTGTCTCCGACTTTGACATCACATCTAATCAACCCGTCTGGAATGTCCTGATTGGTCAGATATATCGGAATTATATTTCAGGAAAAATATTTGGCTTTGTCTACATTGATTAGACAATATATGAAATAATGAAAGCAAGTTCATTTTAATCGTTAAATTTTCCGACCATTAGGACCTAGGTCTACTAGATAGATTTTCAGCCTATCATGTGACAAACGCTGTTATGGGTGATCTTGAACCTGGCAACGAAGTTGGCACACGCAGTTCGAAGTATGCTTTCGTTTCGCCGAGCAAACAGACGAGTCCTCATTTTGTACGTAACCGACACAGTCAAATCAATATGGCTGCCGGCGTTCGGAAATCTCGCTAATATACCAACAAAAAGTCTTCTAAAGATATCATTAGCGGACCAAATGTATTGATATTCACAGGATAGATTGAACAATAATATATAAACATATTGAGACTAATATAAATGAAGAATAGTAAAGGAAACGTCAAATTCATAGTTAGGCCGAGCTGGTATCGGGCTTAGGTCGAGTCAGTAGGCTGAGCAGGTAGTTGGCCGAGTTGGCTATACACCTTTGAAGTAACACAATTTAGCCAAAAATCATATGTCAAGAAAAACCATGTTTTTATGTGACATAAAATTAAAGTGTTATTTCACCAGAACCCTCCATAGCTGTCATTCCTTTCTTTATCAATATAACCCTACTTTACAGACCTGATTGTCTTTCTTTTTTGTTTTCTATGATTACTAGCCTTTCTGTTCCCATCCGCTCCCATCTATGTTTTCGGACAAACGATTGAAACCGTAACCACCAGTAAAGCCCAAGTATGTAAAAACAGACATAACACCAAGACTTCGTTTATTGAATTCAACTGTGGCTCAAAATGTTACAATTTCCAAAACAGATTTCCCAACATATTTTTTTTAAGGCATTTGGAACAAATTACACTGTTTATTGCTTTGTTATCACTCGTTGGACAAAACCGATGTTGAAATTCGGTATCTTCAAAATCTGTGCAGTTCCAGAGAATAGCACCAGTCACTTGCTTCATTGAGTAAACATCATTCTTGCTTTCTCTTATGGTCATTCCATAATAGTTCTGCATGGAATTAATTGTCTCCACTAAGTTTTCATTTACCTGATTAGGGTGTTCAAGTGGTTGTTTCACAAAAGGCCACGTAGACGGGTTCGAGATGTGTCTGGACGCGCCCAACACATTCCAGTTTTTGAGGGATGATGTTTCCATGCTCCTTATATGGCTCACTTAACTTGCTGCAACATCCTGCTTCCATTGGTTGTAATAAAAATCGGTATCGTTCTTTCTATCTTCCAAAGTAATGCACTTTTTGACATCCCATAAGCATTTATGCATTTCCCGTTACAGTTATAATCCCGTTAGAAGAAGAAAATCCACGCTTTTGCCATGTTCCATCCAACGAAATGCGACACTGAAATGGTTGAAATTTATAAGAGGGATTCGCTTTGATTTCGGATACTGCTTGTTGCATAGCATTTTGATAGGCACAATACAAAGAATTATTTAATCATTCATAAGTTGTGGTATTTATTGCTAGCACACCGAATAAAGGATTTCCAAAGCAAAAAAATGGATCTAAACGTACGCAGTCATTCGCCGATAATTGCATTCCAATTCCATAGCCATGTAACAGTCCCATTGTAATGGCATGCTGGAGAAATGTACTACAGGCAATACCTGATATCTCGAACCATTTCAATTCAACGTTCGATTTTCCAAATTAATTTATGAATATAAAAAGCTTTTTCTGTGCGTTTTTACAACAAACATAATTTCGGCGTCAAGGAAAGCTTAATGTCAAACTTTTTAGCAAGAAATGAGCTGTATATAATGTAGCTGCATGGTATCGAAATATTTGACGAGTCTGTTGCCAAGTCAAATTCTACCAAAGTTCATTGGAGTCGCTACAAAACGTGGAGATGGGGATGAAATGCAAACTATTTGTAAAAATACATTGATTTGAATCAATGTTGATGACTTAATAACTTCTAGGAAACAATGTAACAATTTGATTTTTTTTAAATATTGTCGACATACGCTATCTTAAATACCTCTCAAACTTTTTCCTCGATCTCTTCACCATTCCCAGTATCTTCCTTATAATTCCATTCGGTATATCGAACCGCGCTATGTCGAACAAATTTTTCGGTCTATTCGGCTCTGTTATCCCGCTATCTCGAACATCTATCTATCTCGAACGAACTTTTCATTTCGATCTTCGGCTTTCATTTATGATTATAAAAACGTTTTTCTATGCGTTCGTACAACAAACATTCCGGTCAAGCGGAAGCTTAAAGTCAACACTTTAAGCGAGAAATGCCAAGATTTGATGGTGGAAAGTAGTCTCTCTAACAAAGACACTGCTGAAAAATATGGAGTACCCAGCTTGGGTAGTAATATAGTATAAATATAGAGAACACCGGCTTGGGTTAAAAACAAAGCAAAACCCTTTACTACGGAAAGTGATTATGAACCAGTAGATCGCGTAGTTTTCAAAGGGTTTTTATCCGAAAGAAGCCAGAATATACCGATTGATGGTGTCTTCATAAAAGAAAAGGCATTGCAGTATGCAAAGGAATTGGGTTCTAATAAATTCCAGGCCTAAGATGAAACGCGAGATCTTCTGCAGCGATTTGAATCCCTGCATGCCCGTGACGTAATAGCTTCTAAAAAACAAACTAGTATTTTGAATTTTCTTTTAAGAAAACCAAAGTACCAATACATTTTGTCTTCTATTACTCTGGAAAACTTAAACTATTTGTCTTAGTTTTACTTCTCAGAGCAGTAATTATTAGATTTACTGTTTTTCCGGATATGTCTGCAAAATACAAATTTTCCGCTATGTCAAACATTCGCTATGTCGAACTTTTTCGCCTCTCCCATGGGAGTTCGAGATAGCGAATGTTAACTGTATTTCTAATTGAGCACACACAAATCGTTAAAACGATAACAATGACTTATGTAAAGTACGAGAATTACTAATGTACCTAAAAGATTATAAAAAATTATACCATCCAAAGCTTGTTTTACGAGTTTGTCGGGAACACCGATCGACCTATCAGAGTTTGTCGGGAACACCGATCGACCTATCAGAGTTTGTCGGGAACACCGATCGACCTATCAGAGTTTGTCGGGAACACCGATCGACCTATCAGAGTTTGTCGGGAACACCGATCGACCTATCAGGGTTTGTCGGGAACACCGATCGACCTATCAGGGTTTCTGTTTAATTAATTAAGTATTGTTCATAGTAAAGTCTAAATAATCAAACAAAAAGAAAAAAATATGACTTCAGTTACGCTATGTATAGGAATTTCAAAGCCTTAAACAGATTTTTAAGAGAAGAGACCGTAATGGTGGACCAAATATGACTGTTGAAGTTGACGAATCACTTTTATCAAGGCGAAAAATAACCAAGGCCGTGTATAGCCACAACAGTGGATGTTTGGTGGATGGTGTCGGGAAACAAAAGAAAGTTTTATGTATACAATTCCTGACCGCAGTGCAGCTACTTTGCTTCTGATCATCCAGACAACAATACGACCAGGAACTACTATAATGTCAGATCTCTGGAGAGCGTATGGTGAAATAGAAGCAATGTAGGGTATGAGGTTTAACCACTGGACAGTTAACCACAGCCTTAATTTTGTCGATCCTAATACTGGGGCGCACGCGCAAGGTGTTGAGCGGTCGTGGAGATCCACAAAAGAGCGAAATAAACGACATAACGGAACCCACCGTCACATGTTGAACTCGTATTTGTGCGAATGGATGTGGAGGCAAAGACATTATAATAATGTTGACTTATTTGAACATATTTTAACAAATATTGCCGCTTATTGGCTACCTCAGTAGCATTATAAATATGTTAGGAAAAAAGAGAGCAAAAATTAAAAACGTTTTTCTGGGGGGAGAATAACCGACAAGTACCCGTAAATGTTATCGGCATTGCTGTACCACGTTGCAAATAGATGCCTGAAGGCTAAACCACGATAAGTGCATACACAATGTTGCTATATGTGAAGGTGAATTAGCGTGAATCATATTGAACGAAAAACTCAATTTCAATTTAACTTCTTGCTGCTTTTTAAAACCACGCATTATAATATTTGCGCATAGCGGTCTGATATTCGAATGAATTTTACTTATTTCGCTGAGAATGAAGTAAGAATGACGGTCGGTGTAATAAATTATCATAAATCTTTCTTGAGGATCGCATGTTACAGAGTAGAAGTCATTGTAGCAAAAGGTCAATAATGTTGTATAATAATTCCGTTCACTATAAACTTTCTATTGTAACTTGAACAATGGAAATAAGTTAAACATGGGTTATTCTTGTCTGCTAGCTATGTCTAGTCCACACACGAGAACTATGAAACTGTTATACAAAATTTTTAGACGATTGTATGAAACATTCAAGATGGCGTATTTCAATGGCCGTAGTTATGTTTTTCGCATTTAATAGTTGTTTGCATGGAGTTTATTTGCACTCGTCTGAACCGTGTAAAGAATAATACTGCTATTATTACTTCAGTAATATTAACGCGTTTAAAATAATCATTGCCTTAATAGTAATCAAGTTACCTTGTGTACGCAAAAGGGAAAAGAAGCCTTTAATTGTTTATGTTTGAGTAAAATTAATTTTCTTGTTACTTTTTACAAGACATGACATTAATATTTGTGTGAGTGTTGCGACCAGAAGTAGCATCATCATATACATGTTGAACTCAAGAGCCCAGATATTGCAAGAGGAAGACTATAGGAAGTTTTTAGAGGCGAAAATGTGGCTGGGTATGGGTTTGACCGACGGAATGTATGAACCCCCGGCCGTAATGGAACCTGAGTTTATGTTCGAACCGAACCCCATGTTGGATATGTCTTTGTTGCAACCCATGATGTCCAGCATCGCAAACTCTGCCACAGTTGCCGACAATCGAATAGCAAAACCCGTGAAACTCCCACACCCGCGTATAAATCCATCCACCCGCGGTCGACGAGTGGACTCTAATCGCAGCACGCATTCTTTAGGACGGGGCAAAAGCAATAAAGAAGGGTATGACGTGTTTTTGTGTTGCCAAAACCAACGTTTAACTGACATCTAAATCGCCTTTTGCTAACTATTTAAATTTATCTTCTGATCTCGACCGATCAGAAAACAACGTCTGCAAGTAAGGAAGAGCGATTGGATATTATCTGCACCTTTCACTAAGGAAGGTTAAATTTTATCATTAAAATCATTTACTAAATTTTGCTTCTAATTAATGTTGTTGTAAAACAAAAATAGATTTCTATGTGAACTACTAATCTGCGACATCCTCTGTTTACAATGCGGCTGTAGTTTTTCTTGCTTTTATAAACCGCTCTTTGCAAAAAACGAAATGAAATTAATATACAAAATCGAGCCATACGAAAGTGGTTTATTCAAAACCAAGAGTGCCAGATGATTTCAGAAAGAAAACGCGTTTTTAATTGTTTCTCTCACAAACCGCTTTTTATCAATAATAAAAGAATAAATCAGTTTTTAAATATTCCGGAGAAGTCTATAAAATTCGTAAATATAATATGAAATTGGTACGGTTTAATCTTGGACAGTCGATAATGGTACAGAATGGTAGATATAAAAACACATTCCTGCACTCCAAGAAAAACCCAATGGGCGTAATTGATTTTAAAATAAAATACTGTTTTTGATATACTGAAAATTCAGACGAATTCGTCTAACTTGTTTGTTTATTTTGTTACCATGTAAGTTTTTGAAACAGTAGAAGCTTATTGATATATTTAAATGTGGTGAATGACAAAAACATTATTTTAGTAACATTTAAACTCTTTCATTACTTTATAGACGATTAAGGTCATTTTATTTGAGATTACATTATATGATTGCATCAAAAAGATGATACGATTACTTTTTCATAAGGCTACAATCCGAATGCGGTTTAAATTCGTGAGCTAGAAATATACAAACTGTATACTTGATGGTTCTATTCTTGAAGCATCGGTCATTTTTGGAATGAAACCTTCTAGAAACTTTAGATTATTATTAATAGTCGCAGAAAAGCTATTTAAAAATTCCCTATAATTGAGAACTTGTAATACAAGCAAACGGATAAATATGTAGGTATGCGTCTAACATATTGTACCAATCACGAAAACCGCTACCATAATTATTTTAATTTTTGGAATGCATGTGGATTATTTTTTTTTATAATACTACGAAATAATTATGTAAAAACCCACTCATTTATCATAATTATAACGGTTTGTAGAGCAAAATAATGTCAATCAAGTGGCTGAGAAGTGGTATTATTTTACGTCATTATATGGTTTGACGAAACATTTATATAAGCTTACGATGATCTTCAGAGGTAAATTCTAACAAAGCATAAATCTCTTCAAA
Source organism: Candelabrum cocksii (assembly GCA_963930725.1). Taxonomy (NCBI): domain Eukaryota; kingdom Metazoa; phylum Cnidaria; class Hydrozoa; order Anthoathecata; family Candelabridae; genus Candelabrum; species Candelabrum cocksii. The sequence continues at coordinate 10,074,622 of OZ005667.1, read as the reverse complement.
CTTTTTTGAAATATTTAAATATAGATAAAAAATTGAATTATGCAAGGTAAGCATTTATGAATAATTTGAAACAATCTTTTCGAAAATAGCACAAATATGCATCTAAAGAATGTAAATTTGATTTAATCTTGTTAGGATTGCGTGATGAGGAGAATGAAAAAGGAGACCAATTCAATGGTTCCTTTATTTTTATTTATTTATGTGTCTGAAATGAGAGCGCTTTTAGAACACTCACGATTACACACACAATTTCTTCTCTCATAAAATAAATATTAGAAATGTTAAAACAAAATAAACAAGATGTTACGAGAAAAAGAATCCAGACGTTTCCCCTCCCACAAACGCAAAAACAACGTTGTAATAAAACGTTTGTTTAATTTTCAAATGTAATCACAATACATTGATTGACAGAAAAACGAAAACCCACGGTTTGGTTTTTAACTTTTTACGGTTCACTTCCGTTTGCAGTCTTTTTTTAACCATAACTAACAAAAACAGTTTAAAATCATATTTCTCAGACGAATTTTGTAATTTTAGATGAAAATGTCTCGTTAAAGGTTTCGATTTTGTATTTTTGTTCAGAACAATGTCAAAAGTATTTGCTTAATAGTTTATTTGATTTACTGTGATAATTCCACGTTGTTTAAACTGTAAAAAAAGACGTAAGAAAGAAGCACATGACCTCATAAAAACATCTCTAACAGCAAAACATTTCGTGACTGTCCAATCCTTTGTCGCTTATTTAATAACTTCTACTGTGAAAAATATGGCGCAGTAAATATTTGGTACACCTTTTCGGTTGTGTTTTGTTTATCATAGAAGAATGACTTCTGCGTTCACTAATTAATAATTAATAAATCATCAGAATTTGATTTTACTAAGAAAACCAAATTTAAAGACAGAACTAAAAATATTATTCATTTGCAGCTGCTCTTTTCAAAATATATTACTAACTGAATTGAAAGTATTTGTCAAACACCACCGATACTTTCTTTCAAAAAGGAAAATTCATTAAAAAGAAAAAATAACAGAAATTTCAAACAATCAATTTATATTACAATAAAAAGCATTTCGATTTCGCAATTTTTAGATAACATTCAAATTCGTTCCATCGATGCTGATATATCGATGTTATTTTGAACAATGACTTTTCAGCTAAAGTTATATACCGGGGGCTATTTATATTATGTTAGAATTTCTATCCTAAAGTTCATAAATTTGTCAACTTCAAAATAAAGAAGAAAATAATTTTATAAACTTGTCTATTATATTTTGGAGATTCAAGGCGAAAAAGTATTTGCGTTTTAGATAAACAACATATATTCCCAATTTCAACCTCCTGTCATCTACATATTTGCTCTGGATTTTTTAAAAATAATTCCACCGTCTGCTCGTAGATCAAAATGGAATAGCCCTCGGGGAATGTGTTTTTATTTGGAGCAATGAAAAATGGAAAGAAATCAAGAGATGTAAAATCGAAGGTCAGAAATTCAAAAGCTGTAAAACTACAAGAAAATGACCAATTGTTTCGGGAGTATGACTATTTTTTTCTTATATATAATATATTTGTGCATTCTTTGTATAATATGTACAGAATAGCAAACTATGTTCGTTTTGGTTTGGTGAAATTTTTCGCAGCTTGAGCGACCATTTATTACCAGATGCTAAGTACGCTTTTTATCGCCCTTGCAAAGGCAATTTATTTGCATTAATATTTTGGAATGTCAATGTTATCACCATACTTTTGCAATAATATCTCTCACCCAGTAGTTTTTCAAACTTCTTTTGTCAAAAAATCATAGGTTTAACCCAATTAATCTTAGGAAAGATATTTCACGAATATAACAAAACCTGTAAACACTTTGAAATAAAGTTATTTGTTTTACTGTACTAATATTTATTTTCATCTACTAACATACTTGAATGTTGCGCATGAAATGTCTCTCTTAAAAAAACCATTGATTTTGGTGTACCAATCTTAAACAAAGCTCCATGTCTTTTCAACACTTATATTCTGGTGCCTTATAAAAAGTCTAGTTGTCACAAACATTTTATTACTATCTCAAACTTTTTCAGAGTATTTAACTTTAAAAGTATCAGCACTTATATAAATTTCTTATAATTTTTTTAATTTTTTTATATATATGTTTTAAAATAATTATTATATATATACAATTGGATAATTTTGTATTTATAAATATGTGACCTAAATTTTAATTTATTAGACAAAATCCACTTCAACATTAATTTTGTATGGCACTGGGACTAAAAATAAAACTTTTAGTCATTCACATGATGAGTAACTTTATTGTATGAAAGTAAAATCTTTTTTTTGACGGTTTCAAGTTTAAATTTTAATCAACTGTGGAAAAGTATGTGAAATATTGATACTCATTCACTGAATGCCAGTGATTTATTTCAAGCCGGTGATTTAAATGCTAAATCATTGAAATAGATATTGTACATGTTTCAAGACCTATGACCCTTTTTTTGATTTGTGAAAATTTCACTATTTCTCAGGATTTTCTGAATATAAAATATGTATATTATATATATATATATATATAGCGGAAATCTTCTCTTTTTGTTGCTTGTAAATGGCACAGAAAGTTCTTTTGTGCCTTGTTTCACCTGTTCTGACATTCAATTTTTCTTATTCTATATGCACAGGAAATACTTTTCACAATGAAAAGTATTTCAAATCAAGTGAATTTTTAAACAAATCATTTCACAAAAATATCCACATAGCATTTCTTCCGAGGTCCATTTAGGAAAATATTTTTTAATTTACCTGTTGTTAGTTTGAGCAATTTGAAAATCTTTTAATCAAACATTCTCTTTTTTCCGCCAGATATAAACAGCCTATAAACCCTTCCAAACGACACCGAGATCGCTTAAATGGAGAGTTAGACAATCTCGCTAAGTTGTTGCCGTTTACCGAAGATGTGATTGCGCGATTAGACAAGTTATCAATACTGCGTCTGAGTGTGAGTTACCTGAGGAACAAAAACTTTTTTCAAGGTAATTTGACGCATGACTTAATTTCCTTACTCTCTTTTTAATAGTTGGAAAACATATATTTTTTTCCTTTTGTAAAATTGTTTTATAACTTAGGTAAATCTAAGGGAGCCGCACAGACACAGCCAAGGTTTGTCGATAAAGACAAACGATTCGCAGAGCTTTTCCACGAGGTGCAAATTTGCTTTTTTACTTACATACAGAAGCAATAAATTCCTCTCATCTAATTAGGAGTGTTTAGCCGTTCTCTGTCTCTTTGTTGTTGATATCACGTTAAATTTGTGAAGTTTTTAGGCTATAGATGGGTTCGTGCTGGTGGTTACGTTGGAAGGCGAAGTGTTTTATGTTTCGGAAGGCATCAAAGATTTCCTTGGTTATTCCCAGGTGTGTAAGCGATCGATCAATGAACCTTTATACTTTCAACTTTAGAGTACAAATGTTTTTGAAGGTCGTTTTGATATTTATCAAAAGTTATTACCACCTTACCGGACTGCTGATTTTAAAAAATCTATATATTTCATTCCAGTCACAGATTTTACATCAGCAATTGGAAACTTTGATTCATGATGACGACAGAGAAGAATTAGTTGGATATTTAAAAGGAATTAATCAGGCGAAAGTTGTAAGTTAGTTTTCTTGTATACGCATTCATTGCTTTTTTAAACAAGAAGCTCAATTTTTGCTAAAACCAAAAGAATATAAATGAAGGTTTTTGCGTAAAAAAGATAAATATATACCTAAGTGCAACGAAAACCTGAAATACTTCTTCTGAATTGGTTTGTTAGTTTCTTGTTTCATTGGCTTTGATTTTAACAATAATTTTGCAATACGTAACCTGTTTTTCAAAAGAGTAGTTTTGTTGTAACTATTTGTTTATCGTAAGTAGTCATTGTTTGTTATTTCAGTTAAGTTTACATATTTAAATATTGTTGATTTTGCGAGGAAATTGTATCAACTCTTATTTTGTTGTTTCTTAAGAGTATAACATTGCAGTACTGTGCATGCAAGTTACATATAATGTTTTACAATAGAAATTTATATTCAGTGTTCATAGAAATGACTCTGGTTCTTTATTATATAATGTACCAATACTTCAGCCTTAGTTGTCTTTTCAAACTATCAGCATCGCTAGTTGCTAAGTTATGGCTTAAATTTTGACCCAAATCTGAGTCTCAAACCCTTAACAACTCACTTGCTTTATAACAAAAAACTTGTAATTCAAAGAAATATTATATTAAATCTCCACTAGTGAATATTGAATCTTAACAGTTTTGAAAGATGTTTTATGTTTAATTTATGTAATTAGCCATACATACATCGTGTATTTGAATGGTCCTTGTTGACGTTCTGTAAAAGTCAAGTTTGTGTTTAAAAACTACTGTAACTGGCAGTGAGTGACGTGTTTACATTTACAAGGCGTGGAAACTTTATTTCAGATTGATTTGAAGGATGGGGAAATACCAAAGTCAAATTGTGGTAAGGTTCTCTTTTATTTGGTGATTTTCTCAAATATTCTGATATATCATAAGATTTAATTAACTAAGTAGCGCACCAAGTGACGATGTCATTCTTTAGATCCTGATGGAGAGCAGCGTGATTTTGTTATCCGTTTGAAAAGCGTTCTCAACACAAGTTCAGCTGATGTTTACAAGGTAGACATGCATTTCATTGTGATCTTTTCTCGTAGATGAATTGATATGTTTTCCCTGCACATATTTATCTGTTGAATTGTGTGATGTAGCAATTGAATATTTACGTGATCTAGATCTGTCAGTGAGATAGAACACAGAGTTTATGAGTGTAGCAAGGTTAGAAGGTATGATTTATTGGTTTAGATGTTTGTTATATTGTTGTTTCCAATACTTTATTTTGTTTCGAACATAAGAGCTTATAATTTATGACGTTGTTTAAAGATCCCTGAAAGACTGAATGAAAGCTTTTGAATTTTGAACATGTTAAACAAGAGTAACTTAAAGTTTGACAAAGCTTGACAATAGAGGTTTGTTTAAATAGAGCTTGAATAAAGACAAGGAGATATGTGGTGACCGACTGGTGCAAGGAAATAATAGTTATAATATAACTTATTATTTGGAGTTCTTCTTTTCCAATTTCCTTTCATTCCCTATTACGTATAGCCGTTCAATATCTCTGGTACAATTCGCAAATTGCATATGGAACCTGACATCGAGAATCTTCGCTACGCATTGTTTGCGTTCTGTTCACCTGCACGAACTTCCTACTCCATGTTGGAGATACGCATGAAAAGCACACTGTTTTGCAGTAAGAACAGAATTGACCTCAGTTTCCTGGACCTTGATGCAAGGTGAAATAGTTTACAAGATATCAGATGAGCAATGTTAATCAAACTCTCTGCGTTGTTTTATTTAGAGGCAAAGAGTTTTTCGGCTACAGCAAAAAAGATATCTTTGGTCGGTCCAGTTATGTTCTGGTGCATAGAGCTGACTTGCAACATTTGCGATGTAAACACACAGAAAGTAAGCAAGTCGCAAGCAAGTTTAGCAACACACTCATGTTATGGCTCATTATTTTTAGTAATGAGTTGTGGCAAGTCATCGGTGGGAACGTTTCGACTTATGAACAAAAGTAACGAGTGGGTGTGGGTGTGCGGTTACGCTCGGGTGCTCTACAAAAACGGGAAACCAGATTTCCTGGTGACAACAAACCGGATAATGAAGTAAGTGTTTGTCATAGGTTTGCCTGCTGTGTTTTCTTGATTCATGGTAGCTTGGTGGTGATGTTATTATTCGTTCGTTCAGTCACGAGGAAGGACTTGCTATGATGAAACTACGTGATGAGGCTGACTACAAGGCACTAGAGCAAATCGGTTTGATTGAACCTGAAGATCACACCAAGGCTCTTGAACTTGGTTTTCCCAATCGTGTATCTTCATCGTTGACGTCGTTAAATTGTGAAACTGAACCCATCGCCCTTCAGCTAAGCTCTTTCGTAAGCGACGAAGGACCCCATCTTGTTGAATCAGGTATTTCTTTTTGTTTTTCAAAAGGTTTGTATTAGTGACATTAATTGCGTTTTTGTTTCATCAGCCATGAATATGAAAAGCGAATCCGTCGATACAATGAAGGAGGATTTCTACACGACCGAAAGTAACCAGTTCATGGAGACAAATCGCATGGCGAACACGTTCACATCTTTCAATTCGACGCCACTCGAACACCCGCCACTCGACAGACATCGCTCGCCAACCGGATCGTGTTTAAGCGAACAAACCACTTCCAGTTGCGCTCGCTCATTGACCAACGTTAACCATCACAATCAGAACAAAATAGGTACTATTCGTAATACCATCATGTTTCGCCACATTGTTGATCGCATTTTATTTAGGTTACATGGGCAACCTCCCAGCTACCATCTCCCCCGTGCACGCTCACACCCCGGGGAACATCAACACGCGTTTTGATTACACCCCTTCGACATCATCGGAAGGCCACTCCCCAAATATCAATTTCCAACAACTCCCCGAGGCTCCCCTGTTTGACGATTTGAGCAGCATGGAGCTGCAATCCAACCAGCGCTTCATGGGCGCGTACCGCTTACCACAGCAAAACAAACATCTCTGCCTGCCTCAACAACAACAACAACACGAACAATCTAAAAGTCGCCCTCATTATACATCTTACGATCAAATCGGTCCCAACGTCTCCTTGACAACTCCGGAGTACGATCTGGCGGCAATTCTACAGGCGCAAACGGGCGCCAGTCGAACGCAACAAAGACAGTACAATCTTTTGGAGTCCAACGTCCCCACGAACAATTGGATGCCTCCCAACAGACAGTACCCACAGCACATGTACCAAGCGAATATGCGGCCACCCAACACCGAATTCAATAACGCACCGCAATACGGCTGGATTTAAAGTTTTTATAGTTTTGAATGATTCTATTCTGTATATCGCTTTTATTTGTGTATTATCACTCTTTTTAATACAAAAGAACCCCGGTAAAAATAATTTCGGGCGTCACAATGATAAGCATTTCATGTTTGTAAAGTACAGTAAACGATGTATTGTTTACGATATCTATAAATATGTACAATATAGGTAGTAGTAGATCTTTTATGTTGATAATATAAAAGTACTGTTGTTGCAAATCATTTAGGTTGACTTTACGTGAACTTTTAAAATATAAACATTTAAATAGACAAATTGTAGAGTTATGTCGCTAGAGCAATTCTAGAATTTTAGTTTGGGTTCAAAACGCCCAGCAACATATTCACTTCCGGCGTTCTTTATACAAAAAAGACATCTGTTTGTGGCTATTTATAGTCCATTAAACTGAGGTTTTACATCTATGGATCAGAATCAGCATCTTTTGCATTGAATCCAAACAGAAAAATTATACTTTTTTTTTTAATTAATACTTTTTCTGTTGACTACGGAATTGAAGATCCACTCTGATCGTCATTATTCGTCTCTCTTGAATTTCACCTGGCACATATCGTCTTCAGATTCATCATCAGATAGCAACCGATGTTCCACTTTGTGGCGTTTAAGACGCAAACAATGCGAAGTTTTAAACAAAACAACAATGATGACGTAGATAACCACGAACAACATCAAAATTGCAACAATCACTGTGACAGTCAAACCGGTCGAACTTGCCGTTATGTTGGTCGTCAAATGAGACAACCAATTACCTTGGTGTTTGTATGTCCGTCTGATGTTCGTTATATTCCCGTCGTTGTCGTCTCCTTCGATGCCTAGCAACCGACGCAAAACACCGAAAACATCAACGTTGCCCATGGCGTCTAAACGAACGTTGTTCAGCGACGGTCCGTGCCCGAGAAACAAAGCGTGCGTTGACTGAAATTTACCGTCATAACCCGCAACGGCCTTTCTAGTGTCGACGACGCGTCTATAACGAAAAATTCTCCAGTTTTCATCAGCAACAAACACCAAAGGGGCTGTACGATTTGCATAATAAAAATGGAAGCTTGGTGGCAAACGCGATGCAGGGTATATTTTCATGTGCTTGTCACTCCACGCTTTTATGAGTTTCTGTTCGGCTTTTTTATCTTTCGGAAAGACTGACATGATAGGAGCTTCATCTATCACCGTGTAGTGGCTTTCATCCACGTTGAAATCTTCTAAGAATATTTTGTGTTTTGAAGTCGTGAAACCAGACTCACCAGTGACGATGAAGTTAACCCGCTCATAGAGTTTCTTGTCTTTCAAATATTCCACAAAATTCCTTGTAATATTATCAATAGACATCATCGTAGATTCCATTTCCTCAGAAGTACAACCGTACTTTGAGACCGTCCTAATCGGCTCTTCGAAGTACACAGCTATAAATTGAGGTCTGTTTCTTTTCATACTTAACCATTCCTTTACGCGATTCACCCTTTCTGCGAAAGACATCGTTTTTCCTGATATTTCACCGCGAGTGTTCAATTCCACAAAAGGATCGACGAATTCCTCTCCGTTGCAACCGTATGTAGCTTTGGTGCCGTTAAACAACACATTATGACCGGGGATGTAGCATAAAGCGCTAAACCCACCGCGCTTCTCATTATGTACCCATATGGGGCAAAGATTTCCCCACCACTTTGCCCCTCGGGAACTCACATCAAAGTTCTCTCCTGTGTTTAAATCTTTCATTTTGTTCGAAATTATTCCATGATGTTCAGGATAGAGCCCAGTAAACATGGTAACAAACGACGGCAACGTGGCAGTTTGGAAAGCATCGATCTTTCTCCTACCGTACACACCATCTCTGGAGAGTTTATGCAGTGCAGGCATACGGAAGGATTTCAACGAATCCCATCTCAATCCACTGAAAGCAAACACGACAACTGGATACTGTGGGTTTTTCTTTTCGTCATGGCCTCGTACCAAAAGCAAACTTTGAACAACGAGTGCAACAAAACTGGAAATCTTAACAAACATTTCTCTCCTTCGGTTTATTTTCTAAAAATAAAAAATCTTCCTTCCCACGCATGTAAACACATGAATCTTCTCAAACAACTCAACAGAAAACGTGCGAACGTCGGCAAAACGCGTGGAATCTTGAAACATAACGACTTATAAACTCAGTTTTTGTATTTCGCTTTTTAATTGTTCAGTTGTACAAACAAAGATCACTTTATCAAATATTCTGGTCACACTGACCAAATAAACGCAATTACATTACTAAGAGAAATGTTCATTTTTACGTGCGGCCAATGATTGATTTGAGTCGCCTGCTTCTTTCTTGCACTGTTCTTCGAGACTATATCGGCAAACATCTTTTGCATTATCAAACTTCGTCATCGTCAGAATAATCGACGACAGTTTTAGAGTATATGTCGCTGTTGTAAGATTGAAGGACCTTTCTGTAAAGCAGAACACAAAACCACTGCATGTTATCAAGAATAATCTCATTCCTACCTTCCTCTGTAATCCCCATAAACATCATCATCGCTATCTGTACTGTAGAGTGCACCTAACGAAGACCACGTTTTGAAAACTAACTACGTAATCGCGTTCAAATAGACGTTAAAAGAATTGATATATAAACGATACAAAAAACCTTCATTCCCACTGCTCTCATATGCGTCCTCATCTGGATAATCATTCCGCCAGTTGCTTTCGTCTAAACAATCACTTTCGAGGTAGACATTTCCAATAGACGAACTAACAAATTTATACACAAAGACAAACAGCCTTATTTTTGAACCAGCAGTAATGATTGAAAATGTTAGAGTTACCATTTGAATCATCTTCATCGCAGTACCGATCATCTGCGAACTCCGCATCATCCAATACATCTTCGTAAAATTCTATATCCAACCTAAAACGAAGCTGTAAGTGAACACTTTGGTTAACCATAAACACTTGACAATCCACTTGTAATCTCACCACATCATCTTATACTACGTTCCTATAAACTTCACTGCTTACAGTTAAAATGAACGCATCAAAAAGAGATTTTCTTGACAATATTATGCTAAACGACATCGAGTAAAGTGCCCATACGTTTCATCGTCAAACTGGGTGATGGTGTCAGCCGTGTAGTAGAGGTCGTATACATATTCTGTCTCGCTGGCGGAATCGCCTGTATTTGTAAAGTAAAGAAATTTACTAGGGGTCATTCATTTTATACGGTGATAGCGCAATGGCAATGTCGTTCGACTCTTAACCGAAAGGTTCTGGGTTCGAGGCCATGTTATCACAAAGTTGTTTAGTGAGCGGTTATAAATAAACAACGCTGTATTTCATCAAAAATAACCGTAGCACAAATGGGAGCAATTAAATACACTAAAACTCAGGGTCGAGGTCTTCATGATAATACTTAATGAGCGTTCTGGAAGCCTCGTTAAAAAATAAACAAACAAAATAGTACGTTCGTCCGGAGAGGGGGGGGGAGGGGGTCAGTGAAAAAGCAAACAAAAACGAACAATATTTAGCGGGAGGGGGAGAGGGGTGGTGCGCACCCAAAACAAACATTCGTTTTACTAATTTCTTATATAATCAACAACCGGTGTAAAAGCATTCTTTTAAAGTACAGCGCGCCATGTCTATCGAATTCGACCGAAGGAGCGCTGCAATGCAAGGCCTTTCTTATGGCGCATCATAGCAGCTGCACTAGGTCAATACGAACTGCATATATTATACGTCTATACGGACATATACCGGGCTTCAACTTTCCTGTCATCGACTGACAATATAGATCAAAAGGGATAATATTGCAACAGTCTTTCGGTCGAATTCGATTGACATCGAAGCCCCCTCGTCCAGTGAATACAAAGACGATCCAGTGAAAGAAGTATCAGCAGAAGATTCCACCGGCGACAATGACAACAAAATGGACATTCGTGATGACGACGAAGTGCCCCTCATCATGAGATTCTACAATCTCCATTTGCCAAAGAAGAAAAACTCCTTGTTTGTTTGATTGATGTTTTTCATTGGTATTTTCCCAGAAAGTGGGGGGTGGTGGGTATTGGTTTCGCAGGAGGGGGTGGGGGTGTAATCAAAACAATGACAAACAGGGGGGGGGAGGGGTTAAAAATTGGACAATTGAAGCAAACGTACTATTTGAATGACCCACTACTAGGATTAAATAGAGAAAAACATTAAGGAATTCTTACTGATGGCCACACTATTAGTTTTGAAATTAAATTCTTTTTTTTGAAATTAAAATTTTACGGTGGCAGTAACTTGAATTTTTGAAGTGTTATAAAAGAGAAAATATTACTTACCCTCAGTATCATCAAGCTTTAGTTTTTCTCTGATCAGTTTGACGGAATTGCACATGATATCAGTTTCCGTTACATCGCTTTCGTGATCTGTCGAAGGTTCAATATCAAAAAGATTGCAATCGATCTCCATGCTAGTTCCACGATCACTGGTGAACACATGAAATAATTACATAACATCTTTTACCAACAGAAATAACAAATTAGGAAACATTACTAAATTGCAAGTTTTGACAATGAAATTTAAAACTATGAACAAGCAATCACGGATGCATTTACGCCAATAATATATTTATAGGAAACTATCTTTCAACTTCAAATGCTGTTTGATATCCAAGGATTGAAGCATTGGATGTCCATGAAATAGGGATGCAAAGTAAAACCCCATTTATTTCCTTCCCCAAAGTAACGAAATTCAAATTTGAAGGATAATCAATTTAGTCAAATAAAAGTTTTGAGTAGTTGTTATTTACGATAGATTATAATTATTAGATTCTGCCATTTCCAAAGAGCCCCATCTACGTTTGAAAAACATTGAATACCTCTCTAGTTTATCATTTATAACGATCGGACATGCAATTTCCAATTATATCAATATATTTTAAAAATACATCGTTTAAGGTTAACGTATAAGGACGTTGAAGACAAGAAGTTGCACACAACTGAACTACTACAAAACTTGATTAATAATTTCTCTGCTACTTTTCTTATAGATTATATTGCATAATGTAAGGGCAAATTGAGTGACAAAATTTGTTACATTTTATTTCTCTGGTTCGAACGACTTTTGAATTGAATTGTTTTTGTAAACCATCATCATCATCATCATCATCATCCAAATTAACTAGATTGTGTAAATATCATATTTTGTTACTAAAGCAGCAACATATATAGAAATTTGATTAACTTTGTTATTCGTTTCTAGAGTGCATGACAAACTGAGATGTTTAACCTCCTGGGTGAAGCCAACTCTGCAAGTATTACATCCTGTACTCCTCACACCAACATCTTTGACCTCACGTGCCCTTTATGCACAACTGCCACAGAGTTTAAAATGCAAAGTTGGTATCTTGCGTGGGTTAACTCACCACTGTTTTACCTCTTACTGGGGTTAGCGTTAGGAAGGACATCCAGCTGTAAAAACATCTGCTTCAATAAGCCATCAAATGATTAAACCTACACAAATATAGGGACTATCATCTGTTGAAAACGTGCAACACACTCTGAGTGGAAAAGGTCACGTAAAAACGGATGATGATGATGATGATGACAGAATTTTATGGCTCTTAACCAGTTTGCATTTGGCATTGCAAATTAACTGTTTTTTGAAAATAAAATCCCAAATCCCAAGCGTTCAATCACAACAAAGAATGAAACAAATAGGAGCCCATTTGAAAGCTAGTTCTAACGTACAATTCATTCATTTGATATTGAAAAACAATTGTCAACAAAAAAAAGCCCACTTACCACGAGAAGTTATCGCCATTTGGAATGACTTTGTATTTTGAAGAGCTTCTATGGTTAACCTATAATAAATATTAAAACACATATGATATTCATTGTTCGAAATAAGCAAGATTGTGATTCATTGGCCATTCCTCAAACAACACAAATCAAATTTGACTTTCAAACTCATAACAATGGTAAATAATCATTGAAGCTGCTGATTCAGGACAAATGAAAAATAGTTTGGGCCGCAAAAAGACAATGGATGCAGATTTTGCCAACTGACTTTGTCATCGTTTTTGACATTTGAGTTGATGCTATTGGTCCATTGAGCTCTCGGTAAGTTTTCCTAAAGACAATTAAAATGAATAAGTAGATTTGAAATCACCAACAAAAGCATTAAATACAGAGATTTACAGAAACATCATGTTAAAAAAGAATTTGAAAAAGATCTTAAAAATATTCTTTAACAAGAATGGTCAAAATATGTTTAAAAAAGCTTGAATAGCTCATACTGATATAGAGCATTCTGGTCCAGATTTTTTCTTTTTTTAATGTTTCCTTTTAGGCGGTTTCATGGGTTTTCAGAGAAATAAATGTCTGATCAGTGTTTCCATGAAACTAAATAATAATGAATAGCGACATATTTCTGCTCGAAATTACTGGAAAACAAATAAGCCCATTGTAGAATACTTACTAAAACTTTTTTCGTTGAAATAATATTGTTGTCAGCTAGAGTTCCTGCAAGCTGAAACAATGTGTTTTCAACTGCACCTGTGATTATAAGTGTCTATATAAGAAACATATGTAATTCTAAAAAATGAACAGTAACCTTGACAATTTTTCTTCCGCTTCGAGGCACTGTGCTGAACAACTAAAAAGAAAAAAAAATATTTTAAGCTTAAATGCAATAAAGTTAAACACTAACCAAAAGCATGAAATGGATCGTCAGTGCATTTTCTTTTCACTCGAAGAATCGTTCCATGATTGCTGTTTTGCTTTGATTCTGCCATTTTATTTAATATTTAATTTCTGAAAAATCATCAAACTAATATACATTATCAATCTTGTATATTGTGATTAATGAATTAAATATTTCATGGAATTGTCTTCCGAAGATTATTAAAAATTATTTTCTATTCTTGACAAAATGTTTAACTAGTGGTCTACATTATAGTTTAAAAATGCTTCTTTTTCACAACAGTATGTCCAGACATCAAAATGTAGAAAAACAGCTGACAAAATGGGTCCCTATCGATGGTCCGACATCTATGGTCTGACACATCGATGGTCCGAGATATCTATGGTCCAACATATCTATGGTCCGACATATCTATGGTCCGACATATCGATGGATATCGATCAATTCTCCAGACATTTATATCTTGTGTTACATTTATTCTTATAAACTGTTTATGTTGCAAAAAAAATATAAAAGAAACCATAAAAATTCATTTTTTAAATTAAGCGCCCCTACTCAAATAAGTGCCCCTCTCGAATAAGCGCCCACTTGAAAATTGAAATTTTAAATAAGCGCCCGGGCGCTTATTCGATCATTTACGGTATGTTAAAATAAGATCTAGTTTTAAGGAAAATGTTATACGACAAAGCGTTAATGTTAAAATCGCCGGCTATACAAAGATACTTCTTTTGCTGCTTAGTAGATTTGAAAACAGATTTTAGTGCATTTTTAAAGATTATAATTTTTCCATTTGGTGGTCAATAAATGACGCCAACTATAATAGTTTTCCTGAACGACAGCCTGTATTTCCACAAATAGCATCTCAGCATGCTCATTTGACGTCATAAACCTATGAGAACAATGCAGAACAAACTACCATTCAATTGCTTAGAATAAACTTTTCATTTCTGTCGAAACGCGACAATTAATTAACGAATATCCTGGGTTGGAAGATTATTATTCTTACTTAAGAAATAATTACTTCAATGGCAACTTTCCGCCAGTGCTGTGGAATGTATTTGACAGACAGATGAATTTTCGAACAAACAATTATGTGGAAAGTTTCCACAATAGGTGGAATAAGGCAGTTGAAGTAAGACACCCATCTTTGTGGAACTTCATAAGAGTTTTAAAGGATCAGTTGGCTGTTAATGATGCAAAAAAAGAAGGAATGCAGAATGGAAATGCCCCAGCCCCACGGAAAAGGAAATGGATGCAACTAGAAGCCAGAGTGACAAGACTGAAAGGAGAGTACCAAAATGATCAAAGAAATATAGACAGTTATTGGAGGGCAATTTGTAATTGTATATACAGCCCATTTCGCTGTTTAATTTAATTTTCGTTTGTTGATGATTGTTAAGAAAAAAGAATGAACAAATCTGGAACCATTTTTTTAAAAATTGATATCGATCGACTGAAACATCTTTTAAAAATGTTAAATGACAACTTCAGAACTAAACCTTTTTTGCTCAGGTTTCTTAGAAAAATGTTTCCTAATAAATTAGCTACAGATGCAAAACAAAAGAAACAGTCCATACCGTAACTATTCTAAAGAGAATATAAGACATGTCGGACCATCGATCGGTATAAGACATGTCGGACCATCGATCGAACCCCGACAAAATCTGAGCAAATTAAGCACCATTGCACGTCCGTACCTCACAAAATTGTTTTGGTGATGTGGGTATAAAATGTTATGCTGAATAATAATTAACTTACCAGAAAATAAGATATTTAAAGTTAAAGTTTCAGAAATCGCGTAACATTGAGAAAATGCTATATCAGAATCTAAAAATCAGTATCGAAATACTTCCATGTCAACAAGTTAATAATGAATTTAAACAAAGGGAAAACTTAATCAATGGTCTGCAGAACAAACCAAATACGAAACCCGCCAAATATCCCGTCACTGATTTTAGTTTTAATGACTTATCTATTTTACAAACAAAATCATATATACATACAAGTAAACTCACCAAACTCAAATGAATCAAATAAATTTGACCAGAATCAGAGTTTTTTAAAACTGTTAAACGTAACACTTTTATGTATTACATATATATATATATATCCTGTACAAATATTTGTAAATAAATAAATAGGTAAGTTCAACGTCAAGATGCACCAATTCTTATGACAATCATTACACAATGGGTTATATATGCCTGGTACAACGATATGCAGTGGTATGTGGGCTGCCTACAACCGCCTTGCTACACAGGGTTTTCAACATAATACCTTTAACCATCCATACAATTTTGGTGATCCTAACACTGGAGTAAAAGCGAATCATGTTGAAGCAAAGCAGAAGCGGATTAAAGCTAAGTAGATTTGACATTTGGTCCTACATCATACCAATTATCTTGCTGAATTTATGTGGAACCAAAGGTTTTTTTACTTTTGGAGTTAAGTCAGGTTAACTTGTTTTCTTGTAAATGTGATTGCGACTGAATAGTGTGCAAAAGGTGCAGTTTGTAAACCCATGTGGGCCTCAGGGAGCTGACGTCCGAAATTTTAGATTTTAAAACATTTCCTGCGGATTATTTAAAAAGTAGATAGAAACATTATTAACCCCTTCAAATTACCAAACTGGCTTTGTTAATTCTACCAAAATAGATCATTTCAGACAATTTTGTTTCATTAAAATACCCTCACTGTCATCCAAAGCAAACCGCCAAAAGGATAAAAATAGACTTTAAAAATACGGAGGTTTTAATATTACTATTATTGACAATTATTAACCAACGAGTTAGAATAATCTTCTGCAAGTTAATGAATGTTTTTTTATTATTGATATTCTAACAAAATAATGAAAAATAATTTAAATAAAAACGCCAGCTATTGACTATTTTTATTTTATTATTGGTAGAATACCCCGCGTCTCGCTTACAGAAAAGAAAATATTCGAATCGAACTTTTTACCCGCGAAACGCAAAACGCAAACAAACAAAATGATTCTGCGATCTGCGTTACAAACAATCAACATGTTGGACAACCACCTCCAATAACCACGGTGACAGGAAATTTCCCACCTGGAAAATTCCCACCCGGCAAATTCCCACCTGGTAATTTCCCACCCAGTGAATTCCCACCCGTAGGTTTCCCACCCAGTGGAAAGTTCCCACCCAATAAACTGTAGAACCGGAAGAGATAACGAGTGAAACCAAAACCACACTTTTTAAAAGTGTGGTCTTAAAAACCAGACGATTTTATAGCAACTCGTTGTTGCTTTAAAATTAAGCAAGTCTGAGTCTCACATGTAAACCGAAAAAAAAAGTAAGGTCACGAGTGGTAACCACACGGTTTTAAAAACCACACGATTAAGCAACAACGACTCTCACATGTAAAGTTGCTATAAAAAAGCGTGTAGTTAAATCTTTTCAAAAAAGAAAAACAATGGAGTTTACCACAACTAAACGAGGGGCAAGAAAACTGATGAAAGACGGTACATTTACGTATTCAAGACAATGCTTGCGGATGATGTTTCAAGTTGGGAATGTGTCTTGAGGTAATCATTACCATAATTTCTTTTGTCTGGAAACTTTCACACGATATTTACGTCTACATGGAATTTACGTCTAGATGAAATTTACGTCTCAGTAAAAAAACATGTTGCTAACGTTACTGCACGGTCTTTTTTATGTTTTTTTATGTTTTTATGTTTTATGTTTTGTGATTATCAGTCCATTCATAACGCCCCTCCCTAATAATTTTCTAGTTACTCAAAAGTCAGAGGCGTGAATTTTTAAGGGAATAAGGCAGGTAAAATCTGCCTTCCTGAGACTGAATCTTCAGGAAGGTCAGTCTTACATAACCGAACCGCCTTCAAATCTTCTCGTGACCTCTTTCTTTACATTCTTTGATTCGACATTTACATGCACATTTTGAAATGTTCCCCTAACAGACGTCATTTTATCAGGAAAATGGTATACTTATCTTATGAAGTTACTATTTTCATACTAGGCGGAAAAGTACACAGTGTCATGCCACAGTGAAATTATCTGCAACTGATCAGTTCATCGGCGAAAACAATGTTCATACACACCCACCTTCCCAGACGGATGTCGAGGTGACAAAAATTAAAGCAAACATTAAAAGGAAAGCAGAAGATAGCGAAGAAAGTAGCCATCAGGTTCTGGGTACGAAACTGGGAAATGTTTCCGAAGGAGGGGCTGTAAATTTACCATCCCTGGAAACTTTAAGGAGAAACATCAGATATGCCCGTTAAGACAGAAATATGCCCCCGAACCCACTCACGCGAGACGCTATTCCTGTCCTTCCACATGAGTACCAAAAAACGTCAAGTGGTGACCAGTTTTTACTTTATAACAGTGATGTTGGAGATCGTGAGAGGATCTTTATTTTTGCTGCTCCACTCGCTTTACAATTTTTGACAGAATCAGATCACTGGTATGCTGACGGTACTTTTAAAGTTTGTCCTGAGCTGTTTTCTCAACTATATACCGTTCATGGTCAACAAGATGGAAAAATCTTTCCTTGTATATTTGCACTACTACCAAACAAAACTGAAGCAACATCAGATTCTATCAAGAACTTTTCAATAGGCTGGGCAATGGTAATCAAAACCCAAATGATGTTTTAATTGACTTTGAAAGAAGTGCGATTAATGCAATTCGACAAGTAAATAACCAAATAGATCTAAAGGGCTGTTTTTACCATCTATGCTCAAATGTGTGGAAACACATCCAATCTCTTGGGTTGCAGGGAAGGTACAACAACGATGAAGAGTTTGCACTCCATTTACGAATGATCTGTGCCCTAGCATTTTTACCACCAGCTGCAGTGATCGAAGGGTTTGATGAATTGGCAGATCATATTCGGAACACCTTCAATGCAGTCGCAGATGATCTGCTTGGGTATTTTGAAGACACTTACGTTGGTCGCTTCCGAAGAAATGCACCAAGACGTCCTCTCCTTTTTGAAATTGAGATGTGGAACATGTACCATAGGACTGACAAGGAATTACCACGCGCAAGCAACAGCGTCGAGGGTTGGCACAGGAGTTTCCAATCCCAACTGCAGTCATACCATCCAGTATTTTGGAGATTCATTAAAGGCTTGCAAAGTGAAGAAGACGTCATCCGCATCTCAATAACTCAACATCTTGCTGGTCATCCACCACCTCCACGAAGACGCTATCTTGATTGCAGTAGAAGAATACTGGCAATTGTCGATGATCCTAATCGTCAACCGCTACCTTACCTTAGAGCCATAGCTCACGACCTTAGATTGTAATTTTAGTTCGCATTCTTTCGTTACTTTTTTCCTCAACATTTATTACAAAACAAGGAGTGTTTTTCACGCACCAAGCATCCGGAAGGAAAAAATCCACGGACGATGCTATCCTGCCAGGTGAAATTCCAACAGTTCAGCCAATAATCTTTGATGCTCTCGATGATGAAATTAGCAGCCCAACTAACGAAGAGAGGGTCAGGGTCATCTGGCATGGACGCAGACGGTTGGAGGAAGATACTCACTTCCAGAGTATATGGTGAGACGGGGAACGATGTGAGAAGAGCATTCCCCAACTCCATCAAGAGAATGTGCACGGACGAGATCACTGACAACTCTTTGGAAGCATTGATGGCATCTCGACTAGTTCCACTCGATGAAAATCCAGGACTCAGGCCGATCGGAGTTGGCAAGGTTCTACGAAGAATCGCTGGAAAAATCGTGATGAGCATCACGAAAGAAGATTTGTCAATGCCTCATCGAAAGCACAAATGTGTGGACGAAATGCCGGCAGTAAAGCAGCAATCCACGCGATAAAGGAGCTCTTTAGAAGGGAGCATTCGGATGTTGTCCTCCTCGTGGATGCTGCCAACGCGTTCAACAGTGTCGTCAACAGACAAGTACTTCTCCACAACATATCGAATTTTTGTCCATCAATAGCCACCTTCATCAAGAACTGCTACCAAACAGTCGCCCGATTGTTTGTCATTGGTGGACAAGAGCTTCGGTCACGCGAAGGGACTACGCAAGGCGATCCGCTGGGTATGGCAATTGACGCAATCGCTATATCACCGCTGCTTGACATCTTGATAGCTGTGACAAGCGACAACCATAACAAGATGGCTGCATTTGCAGACGACGTGAGTGCGTCCGGAAAGATCACATCCCTTCGAGAATGGTGGGCTTACCTAATCGAAGCAGGACCAAAGTACGGGTATCATCCACAACCATCTTCGAAGGAACCGGTATCCAGATAACTGTAGAAGGCAAGCGACATCTTAGTGCGGTGATCGGAATTAAAGAGTACAAGGAGATGTATATTCGTAACACCGTTGAAAAATGGGTGAGCGATGTATCTTTTCTCTCCCAAATTGCGACAACACAGCCTCAAGCAGCAGACGCGTGCCATACTGCAGAATACCAGCACACGTTGACGTATTTTCTTAGGACGATTTCAGGAATGGAGAACTAACTACAGCCGTTTGAGGCTGTCATCCAACACCATTTCATCCCTGCCGTCACTGGCGACCACATCGTCAACGACAAAGAAAGAGCATTACTGTACCTTCCACCGCATATCGGAGGACTCGGTCTGAAGAATTTCGTGGAAACAGCGCCATTTGAATCTGACAACTCGTGTCACATCACGCTCCATCTGAAAAACGTCCTTCTTGATAAGAACGAAGGAGGGGGTATAACGACGTACCAGGTTCAGTTTGAACGAAAACAAAGGCAGCAGACACGACCGACGATATGTCGATTGACGAAAAGAGACAAAACGATGCCAACTTAGAGTGTGGTGTCTCTAACTGGCTGCCGACTCTTCCTCTGCCTCAACAAACAGCAGTTCTGGGACGCCATACGGATACGCAACAACCGGAGCCTCGAACGGCTGCCAACAGATTGTATTTGTGGAGAAAGGTTCAACCTCAGCCACGGCCTTTCCTGTAAGAAAGGTGGTTTGTTTACGCTACGCCACAAAAAGCTACGTGACATCACTGCGACCCTTTTGAAGGAGATCAATCACGACGTGAGAACGGAACCACCACTCGTGGAAGTCAACGGGGAAGTCCTCAACGAGCGGACTGCCAACACCAGACCAGAAGCATGCCTCTATATACGCGCTCTCGGTTTCTGGACACCTGACCAAAGAGTATTCTTTGACATAAGGGTTTTTAACCTACACGCTCAGAGGTACAGGTATTTAGAACTAAAGAGATGCTTTGAGAGGAATGAAATGGAGAAGAAGCGCCAATATAATGAGCGACTGCTTCAAATTGAAAATGGGACATTCACTCCTCTTGTGTTTGCGACGAACGGTGCTATGTTTCGTGAGTGCCAGGCCTTCTACAAGAGAATGGCAGAAATGGTGTCAGAAAAGAGGAAAGTCCACATGTCGGTGGCAACAAGTGTTATCCGGACGCAGATCAGCTTCTCGCTTGTCCGCTCGATGTTGCGATGCATCCGCGGATCAAGATCACCAACCAACAACAACTTGAGTGACAACTTGAGTGACTTTCATCTTGCAGATCAAGCTCACATCCGTCGAACGGAATAATTTGCCAACAATCAATAAACCATCAAAAAAATAAATTATTTTGTATCTTTTTCATCATGTAAATTTAGTTGTATGGCGTGCCGGGACAGCCTCCGTGTAATGTTGAAGAAAAAATGAAAAAAATAATAATAATGTGCGAGTAGAAAAATGTTGAGAGTACGTTATTGTCATGTTTTTTTCTTATTTATAGAGATTTGTTTTTTTACAAAAATTATTTTGAAATTGGTTTTATAATCTTCCTGTATTTTCTGTTGTGATTTCAGAAATTCTTTCGAAAGAAGGTAATTCTAAGTGATTCTCTGAACATTAAATATCCAGATTATTGTGATAGTTATAGATAGAAATTGAGTGGGAGTGTATGAGCTTATACTCTAGCCTGGTTCTGCAATATACAAATCTACTATATTATACAGTCTAGAAAATTTTGCGCAACAAAAAGCGCCCATGTCTTTCTTCTTATCTCATCACTAGAAATTAAAGATCTTGTGTAAGCTCCAACTTTTTCTTATGGGAGAAATTGTATGTTAGTGTTCCTAGCTCTTCGTCTGAAAAAGGAAGAGAACAGCTAGTATACAAACATGAGACATGATAAGAAATAAAGTTTCTCTTTGCTAATGTTACTTTATACGGCATCATACGGAATGACGATACGTCCAACTAGTTTTCACAATTTTTAATTGCATGTTAAGTGACACTAAAAAAACGAGAGAAAAATTGAATTTCGCGGATTTATTTGCGGATAAGGCATTTTCATTTCGATTTGGGGCCAAAATCGCGAAAATAATTTCCGCGAAAGTTTTTTCCCGCGAAAATTTCTTCTCTTAAGGTATTATTAATTTAGCAACCATGTTTTTTTATGTCAAGTACCAAAATTAGGGACATTTTCAGGTGAATTAGGGACCAGGGACTGACACTGTTGAATTAGGGACAATCCCGGGAAACCCAAAAAGTTTCTTCCCGCAAAAATTTCTTCTCTTAAGGTATTATTAATTTAGCAACCATGTTTTTTATGTCAAGTACCAAAATTAGGGACATTTTCAGGTGAATTAGGGACCAGGGACTGACACTGTTGAATTAGGGACAATCCCGGGAAACCCGGGACGTCTGGCAACCCTAAGTTGCACTATCACCACTTGTGCTACCGAAATTACACCCGCCAAGAAAAGAACGGAGACATGGTAACAAGTACCTTTGACACAACTGCACTTGGGCAAACTTTTGAATAGTAAAAAAAAACACAATCGAAGGATTTGTAGACATCCCTACTGAGGATTTTGTGAATGTGTACGGGGAGGACGAAGAACAACAGAAACCTGACAAAAGAACCCTCATTAAGGTTTGACAGATTTGAAGGAGTTGTTACTTGTTGGAAATCATCATTCATATTTAATGGCACTACTGAAAAGGTATGTTAGTTCACCAGCGCGAAGATCAACTTACCACCACAAAAGCTTCCCCGACACGAGACGCTTTCCTGTGTCATTGTAAATGCGCTTCTTTTGTAACTTCGATGGTCAAGAAATCTCTGGAAGCAGATTTTGAGATACCTTCTCCAGACGGCCATGGTTGGAGCATTGACGATGGCACACTCTCGATTGTCTGGATCTTTCCACCAGCACCAGACGACGTCCTACAGTTAGTTTCGTGCAACTGCAAAAGGTTACCTTGCCAAAAAGGAATTTGCAACTGTTTGAGTTACGAACTAGCATGCACAGATTTGTGTGGCTGCGGTGATATTTGCTAAAATCGTAAAATGGACGACTACACCACTGAGTCTGGCAGCGAGTCCGAAGGCGAATCCTGCGGTGATGAAGACGATGATGATGATATTGATCAAGATTCACAGTTTATACTTATTACCGTGATATTTGAGTTGTTTTGTATTTAATTTGTATATTTTGTGTACATACTTTTTTTTAAAACAGGAAAAACTGTAACAGCGTTATATCTTATTCTAGGAAATTAACGCGCAATGATTTTAAGACGAAGGAATTTAACACGGAAAAAATTAACACGAATTAAGACCATTGATATTTATTTTCCGATAAAATTAACACGAATCAAGCAAACAGATAGTACTTTTTTAACCTAACGGTAAGTTACCCTAGAAATGACCTGGGTTATGTCGATGACTCGAAGAAGATATTAAGAGGATTACTAGAAGACAAAGCAGATGACATTGACGAAGATGAGGGGGATGTGATGATGATACTGATATATATGTGATACCGAAACGAACGGCGAAACCTCGGGTCAAACCAAGTGAAAAACATTTTTCAGTGCATTTCTTGGTCTTGTTAAAAATGTTTGAAATATTATGCAGATACAATTAACGCCTTATGATATTACCCCCTTATTACGCACAAGAAAATTAATGTATATAAAATTAACACGCATTTTAAAAAACCGTGTTAATTTCTAGCGCGTTAATTTCCTAGAATAACCTACTTGGATTAAAACTTTAAATGTCTATATCTCGAAAACTATTTAAAATCAGAATATCTTTTATATCTTTGATGGTCTATCGAATGGTGTCATCAGATTCAGTACTAGGTCTTGTGACGTCACAACGGTTTTAAGGGCCTGGCAAGCCCATTTTGGTGTTTAGAAGTTAGCCAGTAGACCTTTTCGTACTCAGGGGAAGGTATTCAAACCAACAAAAGCAACTAGAATTAATCCAGATCCCGCCAACTTTTTTGGACGTCAGCTTCCTGACTATTACGGTTTTCTTTCAGTCAGTGCTTGTGAAATTATAGCAGTAGTTTAAAGTTCGTATTTTTGCGATCTCATCAGTATACAAATGCATGCATGGAGGAATTGCGCTCTGAAAATGCGATTCAAGTGCAAAACTTGTTTCTGTAACTCCTCTCCTTGCCGAACTACCTTCGGTGAGCGTATCTTTAACACTGTAGAAGACATTTGCGGTATACCACGCACCGACCGATTGTTTGTTGCATTCCACACCACCATGGTTATCGTTCAAGTTTGGAATTGTATGAATCAAAGTGCCATCGGGGATCATCGATACTATCGGTAAATCGTGATCACTCACTAAAACTAAGTTTCACAACACGGCGATTTCGCATTTGTTCTTGGCTCGGGAAAATATTGCATTAGCAGGAAAAATTGATAAATGCGGACAATTGCTGGAAAAAACGTTAAATGTGGGATGTTTTTTCTCATGCGCGCGTGTTTCGCTAAACAGAAAATAAATTTACCTTGGCCCAAGTAGTTGGTATAATGCAGTGTTTCCCAACCTGGGGGTAATTTGCCTATTTTTGGGGGGCAACGAGACCCGATTTGGAAAACGCCCATATCTGGCAACCTTGCTAATATGGCCATGCAGAGACTGTGATCAGAGACTCGACAGATTGTCTGTGAATTCTTCTTGTGTTTATGTTCTCTAAATATAAATTCTAAATCTACAGTGCCGGCAAAAAATCGTAAAAATAGTAATGTATAATTATGTCGGGCAAGAAGCAAAATTATGGAGATGCGTTTTTGAACCACGGATTCGTGAACACCCCTTCAAATGGTGTGTATCGACCGCAATGCGTGATATGTCTCAAAGTCTTGACAAATGAAAGCCTGAAGCCGTCAAAACTGGCCGATCACTTCGCAAAGTGTCATCCACATCTAACGCGGAAGGACCGAGGAACTTTGAGGGCAAGTCAAAGCAGCTTCGCGGCATTAAATCTGGATCAACTGGCGTCGCTTCGCAGCAGTTACAAGCCGCCGTAGAAGTTTCGTTCGAGGTAGGCTATTGAATTGCCCGAAATTCCAAGAACCACACGATTGCAGAAAACCTTATTATGCCATGTGCCAAGTTGATGGTTGCCAAAATGTGTGGAGACGACCAGGCGAGAAGCTCAATGCAGTATCCATATCTAACACCACCATTCGAAGGAGGGTAGACGACCTGGCAAATGACATCCTTGATCAAGTTGTTGCTGAGGTGAAGACAAGCCCACACAAAATGTTTTCTCTCCAGTTCGATGAATCGACGGATGTAAGTAACTGTGCTCTTTTACTGGGCTACATTCGATATGTTCACGAATCGTGCGTGAAGGAAGAATTTTTTCTGGCACACAACCTCAAGACAACAACGAAAGGAGAGGATGTCTTCAACCTTGTGAATGGATTCTTGGATACACATGGTTTGGAATGGAACAATGTGCAGCAAGTGTCTGTTGAAGGCTGTCCCGCTATGATGGGCGGGAACTTCGGGTTCAAAGGCTTTGTGAAGCGGAAGAATCCGGACACTAATGTTGATCATTGCTTCATACACCGCTACTCCCTTGCGTCCAAAACTCTGCCAGACAGCTTGAAAACAGTCTTCAACCAAGCAGCGAAGGTTGTGAACTTTATAAATGCAAAGGAATTGAACAGGTGTCTTTTCAAGGAACTGTGCAAGAAGATGGGAGAAAGATACGAAGCATTACTGTACCACACAGAAGTACGATGGCTGTCTCGTGGCAAAGTGATAACCCGCCTGGCCAAACTTTGTGAGGCTGTCCTGTTTTTCTAATAGAAAAGAAGTCGGACTTAGCCGAATACTTCTCTAACCAACAGTGGATTTCCCAGCTGTGCTACCTGGCTGATATCTTTGGTGAATTGAACAAAGGCAATCTTTTAATTCAAGCCAAGAATGTAACTGTGATCGACACTAAAGTAGCCATAGCAGCATTTATTGCGAAGGTTAAATTGTGGAACAAGCGAGTTGGAAGAGGCACAGTGGCGCAGTTTCAGACGCTCGACATGTACCTCGAAGGCAATGGACTGGAGTTGACAGCGGCATTGAAGGAGGACATAGCTGACCATTTAGGCCAGCTAGCCAAAAAGATGGACAACTACTTTCCGAATTTGGACACGGCTAGTCTCCAATGGTGCACTCAGCCCTTCACATGTGATGACAGCCAGGTGGATGATGACGACTTTCTGGCCAAAGAAGAATTAATCACTCTCCGAATGAACGAAGCGTTGAAACTTGATTTCAAGGGGAAAGGCTTGGAACCCTTCTGGATTGGCAGACTCCAGGACACACCAACATTAGCGACAATGGCATTAAATATCCTGACATCTTTTTCAACAACGTATCGCTGTGAACAAGGATTTTCAACTGTCGTGGGAATGAAGACAAAAAAGCGCAATCGCCTGGATGTCGAAATCAAGCAAGAATCACACACAGTACCACAAAGTCCAGGATCACAAAGCTGTTGGCTGAAGTCCAGGCCCAACCTTCGCATTGAATGTTTACCGCGCATTGTTATCTTGTATTCAGTATTGTATTGCATTTTGATTGTCATAGTTAGAAATACATAGCAATAAACACCTTTTTTTTGAAAATTGGTTGTGGGGTAATTGGCTCACTTCAGGGTGGAGATTAGGGTAACAGCCAAAAAAAGATTGGGAACCACTGGTATAATGTATAAGACATGTTGATCTTTCTTACGCAAACATGTAATGGGGCAGACAACATACGCTTCTAAGTAAAATTTTAAGAGTTTTAGAAACATGCCAGCCGAAAGATTTTTAACAAAGACAAACTCATGCATACATATTTTTAAATAAACGTATTTCAACACTTCGTATTGAAAACACCTGTGTAGACTATATTTGTTTTATTTAACGGATTAAAAAAACATTGCTTGTCAAAAAAGTGGAGATAGGGCCTGACATGCATCATATCCCGTTCTAGTGTTTTAAGTGTTAGTGTTTTATTTCGCGTAAAACAGATGCGTTAGCTAACTGCAATGAAATAAATAATGAATAGAAGGATTTGACGTCGTTATTTTTAAAGCATGATCTCATGAAGTCCTCGCAGCAAGACCAGTAGCAGGACACTCTTATAGAAATCCGATTGAGAGATGTTACTATATCGCAAATCTTCGACTTCAATCCGTTGGTATGATGAGGACAAGACAAGATCACGATTTTGAACGTTTGATGAAACAATGTGACGGAAAATGTTTTTCGGCATTCATCATTTTTTGAGGTATGAAATAAAAAATAAAATAAATTCCCGCATTTATATTTTGGCTTTGTTACGCTAAACAGAAAATCAATTTACCTTGGCGAATAAAAACAATTCCCAATCAAATACTATAATTTGTTAATAATTTAACACTACTGTGATGTAACTAATTCTAGAGAGATTTTAGCTTCATTTTTATTGAGTTCGGAACCTTTTCATCAAGAAGTTCTTGTGCATACCACATGTTGTAATTGTAAAGTTTCCGGTGTTGGTTGCGACTGATAGACTGTTTAAGATTGTTACGTTATTGACATTTTTATTCTTGACGCGTTAAACAGAGATCTTGGAATTGATTTTAAGTAGCAAGAATCACAAAAAAGACAAATTATTTTTTAGGAAACCAAAAGGTTCCAAAATCTTATCATTTACCTTAAAAATGTTCAACATTTACCTTAAAAAGACGTAAAACTTGGAATGATGTGAAGTTCATCACCAAAGATGTTGTTGCTTAGTAGCCTACTAACCATACTGGTTAACGGATATTTACTAGGATGGTTTTACCACAGGTTAGCCTTTCTACTCCTCTGTGCAATACATAGGCTATGAAAGTGAAGCGTCCACACACATCCCGTCAATCTTGACAGACAGGCAAAACCATTTCGAGGGCTAAGTACTGGTCAGTACTCAGTGTCTCTGATATATATTAACAGCTGATTGTCCGGAATGTTCACACATGTCCTTATTTTTTCTGAAATTGCATATGTTGCATATATTGTTTGATTAGATTAGCTTTACCTCCTGATTAGGCAATTCATGATCTCTCATGTTAAATACATTTCATGCATTAGACAGAAAGCCATCTAAAACTTCGATTTTCCGTTGAAATTGGGTCGTATTTCTTTTAAAAGTTTGACAATTTACCTGTAAACATCTGACAGCATCTTTTGTAGAATATCAAACGACAAATATAACCTTAGATCTCACGAATTATTTAATTTTTTTAACAGTATATCAATTAAACAGAAGAAATGTGAATTTTGCATATTTCATAGAGGACCTCTCATTTGGAATAACTTTGAAGAGCCACTAAAGAACGCAAATAATATAACCACTTTTAAATTTTCAACAATAAAAACAATTTATTAAAATATAACAAAATTTTGCAAAAGAAAAAAACAACATTATTTTTTACCCTCCTCTTATCAAAGCATTGTATTTCAGTCAGATTTAAAAGCTTCTTTAATGTTGTATATATCCAAAGTAGCTATTATTCAAGGATATTGCAAAAACTCCATATTAATATATTTCATAGATACAGAGGAAAAAACATTAAAATTGATTTTTGTTTTGTTTTTTCGATCTACCTACTTTCCAAAATGGGCGTGGTCGGGCCCAACCTTCAATGTTTTTCCTATTTATAATCCGCTAAAACCAATTTACGTTTGTCATCACACTGTTCGAACGACAATTGAAAAGACAATGACGGCAAGTATTGCTATAATGGTTCAGTGAAAACTATATGTGTAAACAATAATCTTTTGTTTCGTTTATTGATACCACATTTCTATAGGTAGTAATCCAACTTTAATTGATCAAAACAAAACAATGAGGTAACACTTGCCTAGGAATTTTATTTTCATATCATGTTCATTAAATTGATTACATCAGCCGTTTACTTAGCGCTATTTCTGATGAAAATTGTATAATACTCGGCGTCATTTCAACTTGATATCTTTCGCCATTTTCCCTAATAACCTTAATTTAAAATTTGCACAAACATTTTTTCAGACAATCTTTAAGATAATTTTTAAAACAATCGTTAAGACAATCTTTAGCGTCTTCTCCTGTTTCGATATATTTCCCTTGGAAAACCCAAAGAATCTCGAGACAGCTGTGCGCTTTAGTTGTTGAGATACATTTGAGATTATGCTAATCTATCTTGCAAAAGAGTTAAACAATGACGTAGGGACATTCGCAGGCACGTGCACTCTCATCCGTGGAGGCATTGTTTACACATGGAACTTCTAACGTAACTGCAATATGTACACAACCTCTCAACGCTTCTGCGAAAGCGATTAGCATGTACTGGATACACCGCTTATCTTTTTCTTTAAAACGCGTTGTTCGCATAACACCGAATCGCTTGAGAACATTGACGATGGAGAGTGCAGGTTTATTACCCTGAGTGTTGTAGTCGATTTGTACAAAGAGAAGATGGGATGGTGAAAGCAGCTCTACTGTTTTGAAGCGGGAACTTGAAAAGCGAAAATGTGAGTGCGTATTTAACGTCCGATAGAGTGCGACTTTTAAAGAAAGCAAACAAATGAAAGGTTTGGAAAAGCCAATGTTTACTCTCTATTTGAGTTTACATTATTGCTGACAACGTAAGAGAATCCATCCGCTTCCGTGCTTTCACTTGTACAAATTAAGAACTTTTCTTTTTTCCTCTGTTTGTAAAAATGACGCTACTTTGTCTATAAAACTATACATATATAAAAAGTCTGATGTTGAAAGATTGTTTCGTTCATAAACACACGACTTCTCGCTTAATTCCTTAGCGAAGATTAAAAAAGACCGCCCTTATAATGGAAAAGGGGAAATGGTGGGCTGATTTAAAACACCAGTTTCATAAATCAAAACGTTTCATATGCTTACTCGATGTTTGTCAAATCGCGGATTATTTCTAATACTAATCTTTTAATCCAACTAAGATCGAAAGAAACGCTTGCTCATCCAGAGAATTTAATTAACTGCTGGATTTATGATGCCAAGTGACATCTCTAACGAGATCACAGAGTAATTTTCGAAATCTTTCTCTTTTAAGGTCTCACCAGTACCAAATACAAGAGGACGTCATCGTAAGAAGATGCTATCCTTCGGACTTCGTGGAAAACGCCATGTCTTATCAGCCAACAAAAACTGATACAGTGGTCGTTGGCTACCCGCGGTCCGGAACAAGTTGGTTGGCTTATATTCTTTATCTTCTTAAAAACGAGGGAAATCCAATGGAATTTTCCGAAAGGTTCGTAATACTTAAAATTCAAGTAAAATTTATCTATGTTATGCAACAAATTACATTAACTTGGAAAACTATTATATGCATGTATATTGATTTAAATGGCGTGTTAGATTATGGGAGGAGGTTCCTGAGATTGGTATGGGAAGACATGTGGCTCAGAAGTTTGGCAAGTACTTTGTTCAATTAGCGGAAATGGCACCTCATCCACGTTTATTACGAACTCATCTTCCTTACCATAAGGCGCCAATCCACCCAAAAGCTAAATGCATATATATTTCAAGAAATCCTTACGATACGGCAGTGTCGCTGTTCAACGAAATCAAATCCATCAAGGAGTTCAGTGGATCGTTTAACGATTTCTTCACTTACTTCTTACACGGACAAACCGATTACAACGACTACTTCGACCATCACAAAGGCTGGTACGAACGGACGTTGGATGAAACAGTGCTGTGGGTTACTTACGAAGATTTGATTACTTATCCACGCGCGGTCATCAAACAGATAGGCGATTACGCGGGCGGCGCGTACCAGCGCAACGCGAATGACGAGTATGTGATGAAGAACATTCTCAAACATTCTTCGCTCGCGTGCATGAAGGAAAGAGAGAGCATCTTAGTTCACGGCAACCCTAACCGCAACAACAACTCATCTTTCTTCAGGAGCGGATCCATTGGAGAGTACAGAGACTATTTCAACGAGCAACAAATCGAGCTACTGCGCGAACGTTGCAAAAGAGAGTTCCGCAACAGCAAAATTGCTTGCAGCTGGGATCGCTATAAGTTGCCGATCGACTGAAGTTGCAAATGATGCGCCAGAAACTAAATTATTGCTACCATCTGGTGTGCAGTGCGGTTTTTGTTTAAAAAACGTTGGCGAAGTATATTTATATTTTATAGGGTTGTTGATTTCTTATTTGCTTTCCCAAATCTGACGCCTGTAAATATTTGAAACAGATTCTGTGAGATTTTTCGCCGTATATATTTATAGGCTAGTTTATTGTTGTCAGTTATTAATATTTTTAAATAGATACAAAATACTGTTTTATTTCTCGTATTGTTTTCAAAAAAAGATAAAACGCCGAATACAGTTTCAGGATCATTGATCAAGATCATCCTTTTAAATGCTGCCTATAAAAATTAATGTTTAAAAAAAAGGTTGGTTTGGGGACACTAAAGTCGGTGGACTCTCCGGGCCCAAGTTCACGGTGACATTTCTCAGACGCAAATCCTTATTAATTATGTTGTGCGAGTTGAAGTGACTGGAAAGGGATTTCGCGTTCGAATGATGCTCGTATACCATGGAGCAGGAGGGATGTCGCTTGTACGAGGATTTGTACGTGGAACTCAAACCATTCGAGTCGCTCTTCTCTCGTTCCCATTTCTCTTGCAGTGACTTATGAAGACCGAAGTTCGTAGCTACGCCTGGAACATTTCAACGGCAGAAAATTAGTAGAAATTCCGCGAATTTTTATACATTTTTCATGGCTATACGGAGTCAATTTTGAGAGGATGAAACAAATTAACGACAATGAAAATAATAATGCCAAAAAACTAAGCAATATTCGAAAATTAATATATATATATATAAATTAAAGGCACACATTTACATCTATTTCACTATTATTAAAATTTGCAATAAAAATATTTCAAAAATACGAATAAATATTTGCACATGTAATGATAAAACCAAATACCTTGTAAAGGTTTATCAGTCCTCTCTGGTACCCATGAGATTGACTTACTGTCCCAAGTGCGCAACCTTGGCAACGCGGACTCGAGTTGGTCTCGCTTATTCATGTATTGATCGTACCATGATATCATGTTGTTTGAGTAACAGTTGCCATGGTGTGAAAAAATCAAACTTTTAGGAAGCCCCTGTTTAAGTTAAAAAGCATTTATTACAGATTATTTTTTTGAACTCAAGAAGACAATTTTTGAAATAAAAATAAAAAGAGAACGTTAAGTGATGAAATTTAATGACTAAAGTACTGAAGTAAAGAGAGAAAAATTCTCAAAAAACCCTCAGGGGTTAACATTACGTTAATGTTACTTTATGTTAATATATATAATTATTTGTGAAAATAATGAATTTGATCAATCAACCAAAAAGACACTTACTTCATTCTTCATGGAAGTAACCCTACGTGTAGTGGTGTCGGGAAGAAACTTATCAGGATAACCAAAATCACATCTATGGCTGCTATTGCCAAATGGATTGCAACCGTGCTGGAACTAAACAAGAGAAAATAATTTTAAAACTGAATATAATTTTTTTAGTCACTCCATTCATCGTCAAGTCTAACTTCAATCAATTTTAATCAACCATATTTCCATAATTCTATTAACTACTATTTCTTGTTAAGATTAAATTTGATTTTTTGCTGGAAAATACTAACTAACCCTACTACTAACCCAAAGTCATGTAGATTTTTAGTGTCCAGAGCTGTAATAGTTTAGTGTTTTCTTTTCCCCTCTCTTTGCAAAATTGTCATTAGCAGAAAATTATAAACAGTAGCAAAAAAAGAAATTAAAAAACTATTAGCAAAAGAAAACTATCAACAAGTTCAATGAGTAAAATCTGAAAGTAGCTTTGGCTGAGTGATGGTAGAAGTTTAAGAGAATTAGAGGAACAATATAGAAGTGCCGAAAAGAAGCCATACAAATTATTTTGAGAAGTATTTTAGTTTGCGGTTCACCCTGGGGTACATTCAATATGTATGCACACTCAAAATGGACAATTTTTGAGATCCCTTCCCCCTTGTTTGTTTTTTGATGTACGTTCAAGACCCTCACTTCACCATTCTTGTTGCAATGAATGGAAACTTAAGTAAGTGCTGTGTAATTACACAAATATTATTGGTTGGCCAACGGGTCTTTAGAGAGTGATGGGCCATGGAATTGAGCTTGCAAAAATACTCATTTTACCACTCTCAGGGAAAAGGTACTGACACCAATTGTTTTAGATGCATTTTTTACAAATAAAATATCTGGGAACAGATCACATAATATATCTTGAGCTGCTTTCGAAGATTGGCCTATTTTTGATTAAATACGGTATATAGCTATATATATATATCTATACTCTATATATGTGTACATGTCTTCTGCAAAGTAGATTTGGATGGTCTTAAAGTATTAGTTTCTAAATTCACTGAAAAACTTTTCCCATTTATTTATGTTACCCCAGCCCAGGTAATTTTTAAGTAACATTTCCTTAAGGTACCCCTATTATTAGTTTTATGAAGGAGATTTCTGTTAGTGTTAAGGTTAGATCTGGGGAATCTCCTGAAACAAAACAATAGCAGGGGATGTACTTTAAAGTATTACTATATTACTATATTTACGTGATATATTAAATAGCGCCCAATTTTATTCCATTTGTTGTCATTTCTGTGAGAAAAACTATTTATATACTTATTTGAATTTCATTTTATAGGTTGACAGGCAACTATATGCCTATACATTTACTGTAAACCTTGACCTTAATAATAATAATAATTACTTTTCGACGTTCCTCATTCCAGTTTCCAATTAAACATTTGTTATTAAATTTCTGTTCAATCCTCCAACCGGGTATTTGAAGTTTTTCTATTTCCATCGTTGCTATTATAAATTATTTTCCAGTGTAAAGTTTGTTAATTCATTATAGCTAAATTATTAAAAGTACTAAACGTGAGTTGTTTGCGACCATGATGACTCTACTTTGTCGAGTTTGGGTTGCCTTAGTAATTATTGGTTTCATTTCAGTCCGTCATTTTGCACAAAAAAAATAAAACATTTGTAAGGTATTTCAACCCATAAAAATCAATAATTATCCGATTTTCGTGTTTATCGTGCTGCCATTGTCCCGGAATCCAGGGTAGGCAATCGAAGGCAGATATTAGAATATCCTTTTGCCGCAAAGAGGGAGAAGAAAAGAGGTTATTCTAAAAGAGTAAAGTACGGGTCGAGCTACGCCTTGCAATTCTTTGTGTTTGCGGTTCACGATAACGAGCGGCTGAAGACACAAACAACATCGAGTGAAGTTGTTGAGAAAATTAGCCGAGTTGAAGGACAGTGATCTTCTTCTTCCGATCTCTACCACGTTTTTGGTAAATGCTGTCAATAATTCTTGTGAATAATTTGCAAGTATAGTTTATTAGAGTAGAGTATATATACGTTATCTATCTTGTTATCTTGTTACAGCTTTCGATGTTTCCATCATCAGGGTGAACTGGTAGGTAGTCCGCCCATGGTTATCAATATCTCTTCTTCTTCCCAACTTAAACAGTAAGGGTTTGCAGTTTGGACATTGTCTTTGATGTAAAGTAGGTACATATGCAAGAGGCTATTCGATTCAGTCCGTCTATATTGGGTATACCCAGGGATTTGCGGTTCATCGGAAATGCGTGATAGGATTTTATCAAGTCTTCTCTTGAATAAATCAAGGGTACACCCTGATAGATTCCGTAACGATTTTGGCATAATATTGAAGAGTTTAGCTCCTTTTACTGGCAAACTGTTGTATATTAGGGATTTTATCCGTGACAAACTGTTTGTAGAACTTATGTACACGAAACAGCGAGCGACGTCCATTTCTTAAGGAGTGGATAGGTCGTATGAGGTTTGGATTTGGGTTTGAAACGTGTTACTAAAAAAATTTTGATGTCGGGAGATTGATATAATAAAACTTAAAAAAATTAAGAAAACTTGATTTTGATATTAGATAGTACATGTATTTTAAAAAAATAAGTTCATATAATATTAAATCACATTGGAGGCACGTATACTCACAAATATACGAGTCTAACATAGCTCTGTGGGTACCATTGTAGTGCTTGTTCCGTTCTTTTAGCAGTCTTTCGATATTTTGTGTATGTAACCCAGTATTTGGTCAACAAAATACAGTGAAATGTTGAAAGCACATTGCTCCAACATTGTTCATGCTTGCCAAATGTTTAAATAAACCTAGAGCATTGCATCTGCAATAATGGGAGGTGTATTGCAGCGCTTCGGTCTTCCACAGGAAACATCCTTCCTTCTGTCTGCAATAACCTATGAAAACCCACTGTTGTAGCAGCATTCTACTTTGCTGTTATATTCTTCTCAATGACTCATCCATTTCCATCCACTATATTAGGTCCACCGATTGTGATTTTGAATGAGAGTCCAAGCGCAAACTACTCAAAGTTCACGGCAGTGTAATTCGTGTTCTGAAAACTTCATATTTGTCAATTCTGTTGACCAATAATTGCATATCAATGGAATAACATCGGGATGCGAACTTGGGACTTTCCTGTTATTCGCCCACCCCCGATTATATTTTGAAAAGACACAGAAGTATAAAGAAAGAGTATAAACACGAAGTTTCACAGACGATACTTCATGGACAAATATTTCCGTTTTTCCGTATCCACATCCATTCACAAAGACGAGAATCCAGCATTTGTCTGTTGGTCTCATGCTGTCTTTTATTTCTTGATTTCGCTAACTTCCAGGATTTCCCGATATTTTTTGTGTGCGCTCCGTTTACCGAATTCACAAAGTTTATCGAATCGTTCACAGTAAAGTAGCGGCACTTCGATTTGGAAAGCCACACATAAAGCATTCCATCGTCTTTACCTCATATATCTTGCGTTATATCTAAGGTCACAAACTGGTTATCACACGAATACATGACGCCCCCCCCCCCTCCCTCGCGGAAAAGTAAACCTTTTCACCATTGAACAAGTACTGCCAACGGCAAATATTCCCCGTAGTCACCGTTTCAATCTTCACGCCGCATTCCAGAGGACACATGGACGACCATGACTATTTCTATTACACCATTTGGTCACTGGCGCGCGCTACACAAGGGCACCTTAAAGTTTCCTGTCATCGGGGGACGGGCACAATCGCTGGTTCGGCGACGTTCGACGTCCGAATGTGAGCATAAGGAATGCTGTGTCGACGACAGTCCACTACGACAGTGTTCGACAACTGCGTAGTCCAGGCCGGATAGTGCTCAACATCGACAAGTTTAAATTTCACCTTCTTTGCAACGATTGACGTGTCGGGAGAGATCTAGTGAGTGACAGTGTGCCATCGCTAAAGGCATCGTGGATTCCCTACAAATCTGGGACGTAAAACACTGCGTATCTTCCATTAGTTTTCCTCGAATATGAACGTCGAACGGCAGAGGTCGCAGTGAAAACCTCTGCGACTGCTATATATCACGTGCAAACTGCACTCATTACTGCAACGAGAAAGAATAATAAAAACACTTCATATATAGCTAGCCAACTCGAAGTTTCAACCAGGACCGCTTCCAACGCGTCATCCTAAAACTGCGCAACATGCCAGATCCAGATTGCGATCACCCAATCAGATCATCATTGGTCCGCTCGAGAAGTTCTCTAACCTTTACATTTAGATGGTAGTTGGGTTAAACCCAACGCCCTGGTGAAATACCACCACTCCTGCTGCTATTGGTGGCTTATGTCATTGGCTTTCCCCACCAAGCAGGATGCTCCAGGTATCCTTTCTTTCCTACCTAATGGCAAAGAAGAGAAAGGTGAAACTTCCAATACATAGGACTCTGTCGAGTCATAGGCCCTGCCTCTCCTGTGTATTTCCTTCTAAAAAAAAACAAAACATTCGAACTCTTCGGCATAAAAAATCAGCAAGGCCCCAACCCAAACAAGTGGACACGAGTAACACGAACACCGTGCCTACTATTCCTATATTATTTCCGTGTTTTGATACTGGATTGCTTTCGCATCCGGAAGCTATAGCGGCAAAAATTTGGCTTTTCTATTGGAAAGAGACGTCAACGGCGTTTTTCGAAACAGATATTGCACGAGGTGCAATAATTTCCGAGTGTTTCTTGAATGTGTTGGGTTTGAGCTTCTCCCAGGAGAATTGTTAAGAGGGAGAAACGGCAGTCAAGAGTATCAATGTCTCTCTTTGTATAGTTCCATAAGAGCACAGGACTTTACATGTGATTGGGTAAAAATAGACAAGGATACTTTCTATTCTAACATAATGTTAAGAGCGTAGTAGAACTAGCATCCTTAAAGGAGAGATAAGTAAACAGTAGTGAATAACACGTTTAAAGTTTATTGGCTATAAAAGTAAACTAGTGCTGTTCGTTGGCTAAGAATATTTACAAAAGGGTAAAAAAAATAAAAAGGCAGAACAAAATTAAAGAGTAAGGCAAGTCAATACTAAATCTGCAAATTGTAGATAATTCCATTAATTCGAACATTTAATCGACGTCGTTCATTCAAACGGGTGATATGAGCACCATAAGATGTCCGCTGTCTGCCGCGCTGTTCAATAAATCAGGAGCCACACGCGCTAAATGCTGTTGCGCGAAGTCACACGGAGGGAATATATGAACGACAAACGAAGCCTGAAGTTAGAAAATCTTTTTTATAGATTCAATGAAATGAATAGAAGTACTTAAGCATTCTACTTAGAAACTTGCATTTTCCTTTTCTTAACCGCGCACCTGTTTGGTTTGGTTGACATTGATGATACCAGCCGCTTGTTTCTGCTGCAAATATGTGATAAATCCTGTTTTGAGCGCACGTGTCTGAGCGTGCACATCTAGTGGATCACGACCGCATGGAAGCGCCAACAACATACAATGTTCCTTAGATTGCTAAAACAGGATCAAAGTCATATCGCATTACTGATCATTTGACGAGAGGGATTACCTGTATGCGTTTGTCCACGCCGTCTAGTTGTGAGGTTTCTAACTTCATCCTCTGTGAAATTCGCAAGGTGGGCGGCACTTCGTTGGGTTGGGCAGGATGTGGAAGCGAAGACTCAGCTAATCTCACGTTTCCTAAAACACATGACCGGGTAAACACTAACCAATGGCGCTTTCATTGACTCACCAGAAAGATAGTGCATTTGCACGGCAGCCGTATCGTTCTTCAGTCCCAACAATCCCTGCCACATGACAGGAAAGCGGCGCAACAAATCCATCAATGTATCGGTGGTTCGCGAGGATCCGCTTCTATTGTAGGGGTTCTGGTTGGCTAAGTATTTTGATTTCTCCGCAGGTGGAGGTGGAGGGGGCGGAGTGCGAGTTCGCCCATACCTCGATTCCGAGCGGACCGGTGACCTCTCTGGACTGCGCACGCGTCTGCGCTCGTATGAGCAGTCGCGTTTCGAAACTTCAGCACGAGGTTGAGACGAATTGCGCTTTTTGTAAACTGATGGAGAGCGACGCTCTTTTGATTTCTTGTAATCGCGATCATACTCTCGATCATTTTCGTTACGACTGGCATGGCGGTAGGACTTATGCTCCTGAGCTTCTCCGTACTTTCTGCTCTTAAACACTGGATTATCATCATGATTTATGTCGTCATCATCGGAACTTGAATCGGTAGAATCACTGTCCGATGATGAAGAACTGGAATCGCCGGAATCCTTGTCAAACGACTTACTAGAATCTGGATTTACTTTTCTTGGATCCTGTCTCAACTCGTCATTACTTATTTCACCTTGTGACACGGGAGAACTGGACAACCTTTTTTGACTTTCGACTTTTGTCTCTTCTTCATTGAGTTCACCATCTTCCAAAGTCACCGATTCATTTGCATCGTTGTCGGCACCAGCCTCTTCTATTCTACCATCAACATCTTTTCCCTCTGTCGCTTCATCTTTCAAACCTTCCCTCTCAGCAGTATCCGGTGCAGAACCATTTTCCACATGATCATTAGGGATTTTTTGATTCGCTGACAACCTTTCTACGTGTTTATGGGCGTCTTGTTTGTCATTGGGGAAGTTGCTGGTAACAGCAGCTTCAATGCTCGACAACTTCTCCTGTAGACTTTTCAATTTCTTCAATTTTTTTTGCTTCTTTTCCGCTTTCCTCCTAGCCTTTTCCAACTTCTTTCTTTCCTTTTTCTCTCTTTTCAATTGCTTTGTAGATTTAACGGGAATGTCATCGTCCGGTATGCGGCCAATGGAGCTTTTCATTTTCTCTTTGCGTTTACGTTTCTCTTTCTTGCGCATTGGTCCGTCAAGTATTGGTGACATACTGCATTTCCGTTTCTTCTTGTTCTTCCTCTCATAAAAGCCAGCGCTGCTAACCGGACTTATAGATTCACGAGACAAAGTGCGCTTAGGAGAGTAACGTTTTGGCGAGTTGCTCCTTGACATTGGGGAATATCCACGAGGTCTTTCCTTATCTCTACCGTACATATCACGATCCCCCTTTTCAGAATGGACTTCAGGCCGATAATCATTGCCGGTTTTTGCTTCCACATTGGCATACGGTCGAGTTATGTAATTACCACGAGCTTGGTAAGAGCCACCTCTCGCCACGTTTTGGAAAGTGACATGCGCATCTGGTGGAGTTGGTGATGGTTCCAGTCTACTTCGATCCAACTGGCCGTCTTCTTCCATGCGCCGGTAAAACCCATCGCGACATGCAGGACTTGCATAATCAACCTGTTTATATTAAAAACATTAAATATGAAAATGTAAAACAAAGTCTCAACTTACAGCTAATCGCTTGCCCAAAAATATCTTGCCATGCATATCAGCAAATGCCTTTGTGCATGCTTCAATTGTTTCAAAACGAAGCAGTGCCTGCCAAAACCGCTTGTCAATTAAACAACGTTGGACATAACCAAATTGATGGAATGCTTTTGACAATTGACCCTCAACAGTATTCGATGGCAAGTTTCCTATCCACATGGAATTAGTTGGTGTACCCCTACCATAACCAAGCTGAAAAAAGTCAACTAATTGTCAACGGAATAGTGAATAATATTCATTACCAGCTATATAAACCCCATGCAATGCACATACAAATTACACACGTTATTAAGTAGCAAATAGTTAGTTGTCTATATTATGTTTTTGTTTTCTGACATCTCTCTTTTAATTACTTCAGTGTATTTTAGTGATTTTCTTGCACCTTCTTATGCTACTTCATAAGAAAATAATGTAAGAAAGAAAAAGATAAAAACTTTATAAACAAACATTGGTCAGATGTTGTTTCGTGTTTTGTTACGTTTGAAAGTAGGATTTTCCTTTCATTACAAAAAATCTAATGAAATATTTATTGCTATACTTTGGCATATTGATTTGAATTTGGGGTAATTTCACAAGACTTCGAGGAGTCCATTTGTACATTTTTAAATTAAAGTTTTTCTTAATTCTCGTACCTTCACAATATTCTTTCCAATATATTCGCGATCCATTTTTCTTTTGGCCAACATTGCAGAATTGATATCAATGTATTGAACAAAAGCATAAGTCGTAATACCAGTTTGCATTTTCTTTATGTCAACATCCTAATAGGAAATAAGATCGTAAGTAGCTAGTTCTTTTGGCTTCAACCTGAAGTTCCAGAATCTAATGTTTCACTGGATTACTCATATAATTCTCCACTAACCCGCACACGATTTAAAAAACAAACCAAATAAATCTCTCAACCTTTTTCTGAAAACAAATTACTGAATGAAAGCTGGATTGACACAGGATGACGAATGTCACATACCACAACCTCTCCGAAGCGTTCAAAGATTGCTCTCAGTTCACCATGCATCATAGTTTTCTCAATATTCCCAACAAACACTGTTCGCGTGGCATGTGGATCAAAAGCAAGGTCTTCTCTAGCAGGTGACCGTGTCCGCTTCTTAGAACGATTTCCTATAGAAACAGTTGAAACAATTTCACGATTGAGAAATATTTTAAAAATTAACCAAGTGAAAGTATATTCCAAATATTGGAACAAGCACGATGCAACCATGTTTATTTAATTCGTCATGAAAATAGGTGTGATATTCCGAGAGGAAAAATTTGATTAAACAAGTCGCATTATAAAATATAATGAAATATTTAGAAAATATGGGAAACAATCGCTTAGTTTCATGGCGGCAAAAATTGTCAACAGCCTTCCTTTGGAAATAAGAAAACATATTAATAATGATAATTTTATTACTTTGGTAAAAGCCCACTTTGTTTAAGCATTACTTATTCACCGTGACACTCAACATTCGATGTCTGAATCCCATTTGTTTAATGTTGTCTAAAGATGGTTGAAATCTTATTCTACCTATATTTCTACGCATGGTTTCAAAGCGTTCCATTATTTATCCTTTTATCCTTTTTGTTTTTTAAACTGTAGATGTTTTTTTATATATATATATATATATATATTTAATTTTCTTTTATATTGAACTTTTATACAGGACACACGTTTATAACAGATATTTATATTTGAAGTGTACATCCTGTCAAAATATTCGGAATAAATAAATAAATTTAAGAAAATCCTATTTGGGCTGGGATCAGGCAAGTAGTCTAGGACTTCATTCAGATCATTTTATGCCACAATTTTTAGCTTCACAGGTTATTTCTTTGTGAATCCTAAATCATGTCCAGAATGTTTTTCACAACAAGGTGTGCCATAATAGAGAAATAATAATAGAGAAATTGTATAAAAATCATTGCATTGTTTGCACTTTAATTCCATTGGTAGCACTTCCATTGCATTGGTGACATTTTCATTAAGAAACCTCAGTAGAACATGACATTGAAAGCCATGAAAAGAATTTTAGAAAGAAATTAAATTGATAGTAAATAAATATCAAAGTATCCTAAATATTCTGACAAATGTTACTTATAACTAAAACACCGACATTACATTACACCTTTGTGTACCTTTTATGAGTACTCGGATATTCTGTCCTTGAAATGATTTTCCAGTGCTATGTGTTGCCCTCTCAGCTTCTTCAGGCCTATAGATAGAATGCCTGTGTAGACAAACCAGGCTGTGTAATATAAACAATTGCAAAGTAACTTTGAAGCGGAATCAAGAGACTTCAATATCCTTCTATAACTGTCCATTTAAAGTATGTAACAAAAAATTACTTCGTGAACTTAATGACAGCATATTTATCTGGTCCTTGTCCCTTCAGCTTGATTTTTGAAATTTCCCCAGCTTTTTGAAATTCAACATATAGTCCGTCCTTCAACATTTCATCTAAAAATGCATTTAAAATAAATTATTATTCACATAAATTTAAGGCACCGCAATTACCGCTACTCCTCGGTAGATTTTTCACAACAACGGAGCAAGTCCAATCAATACCATCGTCTGAATCGCTTGAATATTCACGCGATCGCTTGCTACCAGTTGGACTTCGCTCAGTATCAGATAGGCTGTGAGACCCTAAAACCATTATTAATTATCTGGTCTCTGTTTACACAAGGTTTCTCAGACACAATAATTAACCTCACATATTCGAGGAAGGGCGCTTAACCAAAGCATCGCAGCCTTCAAATAATTAAAGGAAACATTTTAACTGAAAATAACGCTAAAATGATGTAACTTCAATATCCTTTTAAAGTGACAGCATTCACAAATCAAAAAGGCATTGATAAAATGTTTAACTTCAAAAGCAATTTGATAGGTTAATTTGAACCTCTTTTTACAATGAGTGGATACTAATTCTTCTTCTTTTGAGGAAAATTTATAAGAAAACATGCAAACTTA
Source organism: Candelabrum cocksii (assembly GCA_963930725.1). Classification (NCBI taxonomy): domain Eukaryota; kingdom Metazoa; phylum Cnidaria; class Hydrozoa; order Anthoathecata; family Candelabridae; genus Candelabrum; species Candelabrum cocksii. The sequence continues at coordinate 10,031,969 of OZ005667.1, read as the reverse complement.
ATTCATTTTAACTACACCATTAATTGACAAAAACACAATTCATGCATATGAAATAAATAAATTGAAAGTTGACGCTTTTGATGCAAAAACAAAAGAAAGGAATTTGAGACATGAGTGGAATGTAAAATCATACCACTCAATTTAAGAAATTGCACTCTATTAGGGAATACTACACATGGCTAAAAACAGGCATCCATATGAAGGCCTCCACATGGTCTTAGATTAACTCAATGTTATTACCAGGGCTTCTATCTCTTCGAGTTGGATAGGAAGGTGGAAGTGGTCTTCCTTTATCACGATGGTATACAGAACGATAACTTTGCGAATGGATGACATGGTCTCCGTGAGGAGGAGCATATATGACAACAGGTTGACCACCATAATCAATACTGAAAAAATTGGAGCCAACAGTGATTTGGGAATTTAGAGTTTAAATTTCCACAAGACAAAATATATTTGTTCAGTTTAAAGACAACAAAAAATCATAGCATACCTTGACTTGGTATGAGCATTAATTAATCTCATAAAATAACATTCTTTTATATCTTGCTCTAATTAACAGTTACACCAGTTTGGAAAAACTCCATATGAATGCCACTTTGAAATAAGATAAAAGTTAAAATAAGGACCGGAGAGTATACATCACATTTCAACATATTAACACAATATATGCTTTAGTTATACGCCTCAATGTTTTCATTCCCATTTAGATGTTCAAATAACATCTAAATAGTAGATGTCAATATTTAATAATCCCTTAACCAATAATAAAATGAAAACACCCATTGTGTACTTTAAACCACATTATAAAACCAAACCGAAATCAGCAGATGAAAACAAATCCAAGCAAAAATTAACATTTTAATTCCATATTATTTTCACTTGCTAACAATTTAAAGGATTAATTACCATATATAGTAACGTGATGTATTCGTCAGATTTCAATAGGAAGCCAGCAATTACAACCCTACAAACTTCATAGAAGGTCTCCAGTACAAGAATTTCTTCCATATTACTTACCCAGCACTTGGGTATGACCCATGTAATCTATGCATGCGTGCATATTCAGAAACGGTTTTGTTCCCAGGTTCATTGTAATTAGTTCGAAGCTCACGTTCTCTCATTCGATTTTGTGCTTCATTGGCTTTGGTTGCTGAACGTATGTCCACAAAATCAACAAAAGCAGCTCTTCCACCATCTGGACTAGTTTTTGCAAGTAGCTTTACCTTTTCTACCCGACCAAACCTCAATAACAAGACACAAAATTTATTTCCACCAATAAAACGCATAAAATCTTGCAATACCTGGTAAAGAAATCTTGTATTTCCTCCTCGCAAACATTCTCTGGAAGATTGCCCACCCAGAGATGTCGCGATTCTCGCACCATATTTAAATATATATAAAATAAAAAACGATAGGTATAAAACACATCCGTAAAAGTTACAACCAGCAGATAGTTCACTGCGCTATTCAATAAATGATTAAAATCTCGAAACAACACACGGCGTCTTAAATCTCTGCGGTGAATAAAGAAATAGGTGGACACACTTATTAACACAAATCCTTTCACAGTCATATACAAAAAATCTGTAACGGTTGACCATTTTTTTAAAAGTTAGCACCTGGGCGAATGAACTCAGAGTTAAAAAAAAGCCATTTTAGACTTAAAATTCAAACTAACTCAAAATATCTGAAAACTAAATAAGAAAAGCTAAAGATTAGGGTCTGGGTTCTCTTTTAGTTTTTTAAAGTTTTAATTTTGTTTTGCACCTTATCAAATATTTTTATTTTCAACTGATAAAACGATAAAAAAGTGAGATCGCTGGTCTATGAAACTGAAAATTAGAACAGGTTAAAATGAAAAATTGTGATTGTGTCAGCGTCACCTTCTTTTAATTTTAAAACAATGAAAACCCGTATCTAACCACTTTTTTGATTCAACATCAGTGACTTGACTGGTGGAATACAGAAACCACATGGCAAAAGGTTATTTACAGAACTGTTACCAACGATTGTTTGCTTTGAACAGTGAACAGTGAGCAGTGAGCAGTGAACTTTTTAAAAATAGATTGTGAACGCTGCAATAGATGCGGTTGTCGTAAAAATAAAGGGGGGAGGGGCAAGGGCTGGAAGCTGTGTCTAAAATTGATTATTGGAACCTGATGAATGTATATCTATATATATAAATTCCTTATATTTGGCTTATTCTTCTTAGCAATCTTGTTCCGTGCAAAGCATATTAAATACCACAATATATTTTTTATGTATTTGATGCACAGCCACCTCTAAATTCTTAACCCGGGATTTATTGAGAATGTTATTTATGCATGGGAGTGGGTAGGCATCTAGCTGAGTATATGTAAGTTTATTGTTTGCGAATAATATAGTAAGCGTTTTTTATGTTTATATTGTGGCTGTTGTTTGATCTAGAATAAAGGCAACGTTAACCACAGTAATTCCAACCCATGAAAAAAACAAATTAAAGATCTCATCCTGGAATTTGTAACCTTACACTAACTCAATGTATAGGTATATTATTTGCTAACAAGCAACCTATTAGAAAATCAATGGAAAAAAAACAGTACAGAATTTCAATGGAGATTTTTTCATTGGCATTGTGGAGTTTGCAAACGCAATCAGTATGCCAAAAAAGGTTAAAGATTATTGCAAATCTTCACCAAAACATTGGAATATTCTGGATGAGGAAGGTGATAAATGGGAATATCCCATTTATTTGGTGGAATTGAGAAGTGTTTTTATGTGACTTTATCAGAAAAGAAAACCGCTCTCATCAATAATTTTTCGAATTCTCAAAACCATATGGGTTACAACCCAAGCTCTCAAAGATCAAAAAACGTATGGCAAAGTAAATAAATGTAAGATGAACAAGATGTTGAAACCTTTTATAAATTAGGAAATACATATATAAGTATATAGGTAATTTGAAATAAGTGTTGTTTTTTTCAGGAAAAGATGAAGTTCACCATTATAAGATCATTGAATGGTAAACTAATTAAAAAAAGCATTGAACAAAAACAATTGCTTGAAAGGGTGATAACTGCTCCCATGGATAAGCAATTTAAAAATACTATGAACATTTTAGATGGCGCGTTTGGTGCTTCTCAGGTATGCAGTCGGAATAAACATTTATATAATAATATTTTTGTAATCTAATACAATTATTTTCTAAGGTTCGTGTGGCACAGAAAATGGTGATGCATCAAGAAAAATGTTTTCTTCAAGCAAGAGACGTTGTTCACACAGTGAAGCAAGACTTAGACACCCAACAGGACTTTTTGAACGAAATGAGAGACAGGCTGGATCGTTGCAGTCGTAGTGATGAAAAATATCTGACGTACGTTGCAGAAGAGCACAATCTCTTATTAAATAGTAATCAATTATTTTTTTATGAGAAAGATGCAGTTTAAAGATATTTTACCAATAATAGGTTGCTATTTGATTGGCTAAGGTTTTTTTCAAATGGAAAATTATTGATCTCACTCTCTCGCCAGATCTTCATTACCTGTATTATGTTTCAAAATGTAGATAAATCAATCAATATATGTATACATCACTAGTAGGCCTTTTCTTACGTGATCTTTTAAGCAAAAAAACTCCAAAGAGATTACAAAGCTGCTGAGGAAGAAGAGAGGCGGAGATTCACTGAGTTTTCAACGGCTGTCAGAGTAGCTCATGAACAAGAGAGGGCTCGCACTGAGAGAACAAAATACTGGTCAATCATTGGCTCGGTAACTGGGACGGTTTTAGGTAGGAGCTCCATTTTTTACTGAAAAAAATAAAGATATATGAAAAATGTTGTTATATACGTGTTTTGTTTCTATTTTGAGACTATTACTTTACTCTGTTTACATAATTTATTAAATTGACGAAGCAGGCCTGGTTATGCATAGGTGTACGCCATCCACCACAACAACACATGGAATATATTTGAAAACCGTTCATATCAAAGTCATTCATACAATAAAACAATTTTTTGCACGAATCTTTTCTTACATTTTTTATTAGTAGTTCTCTCATTATTTTGGTTATTTCTTTATTTTATAATTTATAATAAATTCTTTACTTACAATGTGATGTCAGGTATTTTATACTATAATATTAATTGCCATCCAAAGCAGGCTTTGTGATGAATCGTGTGCGATCGTTCTCGCAACTAACTTGAAAAAGAATGCACGTGTGATTAGAATAAATAGTCCATGTTCAAATCATTGCAGAGACACGCGATGACCAGTCCATGTTTTAGAATAAATAGTCCATGTTCAAATCATTGCTGGCATGTCTCTGCAATGTTGTTACACAGATCCGAGCAACTAGGGAGGGGAGCTTGTTCTGCTAGTGTAATACGTCAAGAGTCTAGGCAATAGCTAGTGACTTTAAAGTCGCTTCAAAATTAAATTTTTATAGTGATGGGTGAAGACATTAAGCTAACTAAAGACGTCAGTAAACTAAAAACTAATTTGAAAAAGAATGCATGTGTGGTCACGTGTGATTACACGAGCAATCGCACATCACTTTTAATTTTCACGAGCGATAGTTTGTCGCATGCCTCAGGCTTTCTCATAAGAAATTTAGGCGTGTGGTGCTTCGCACGCCTAACCGAAGTTAAAAACATTTCAGACGTGCGATATCCGCTCGCCTGAATTTGTCTAGGTGTGCGATGACGCGCGATAAATTTTTAATCTCATTTTTTAATTCCGACATGTCATTTAAAACTTGCGCGGTAAATGTTCTTTATTTCTAAAACATTTCTTGTTTGGCTTTAAATCTGAAAATACATTGACTTGGTTGTTTACGGCATAATTACATATTCACAGATTTACGTACGCGATGTTTAACGCAGAACGTTTTTATAAAAAATAAAATAAAAATACTTAATAAAATATTCCTCTTTCCGCGACTATTATTGAAAAGTTGTTGTATTTTTATGAAAATTTAAAAAACAACAAAGCATCTGACATTCGGTTACAACAATTTAAACGATCTATTTTACTATTGTTTGCCATATATGTTACTGATGATCTTGAAATGAAACGCCTTGTTTATCTTTTAAAAGTTGTAAACAAGTGGGGGACGTTCATGCTCGTGAACCCCAAACACGAGGGCTAAGCGTCAAGTACAAGTGACTGACTCTCAAAGCCTTAACTTCCTTGTTTACATTGCCTTCTTCTATAAAGCCTTTCATAAAAAATGGTTTTGTGATTTGAATTCTTCTGAATAATCAATCAGTTAAAACACATTTGTCAGTTTTTAAAAATCTTTTTCAGCATATTTATTTTTTTCAGTTCTTCTAATCATACGATTAGTAACCATAGTAACATACACACTTCTGTCTGTCGACATCCATGTTATCTGTATATAAACAATTTTTTTTAAAACAAGGTTTTTTGTAAATAAGTTTTACTTATTTAGCTGAATGTATTGATGATACTTTGAGTACCATAATAAATATTTTTTAATATAAGTTTATTTAATCAAACTCGGTATTTAGAGTGAGTGAATTACATTTTTTTGCTTCCATTTTTTTTATCGTGGACTTAAACACGGTCTATATTAGTTTTATATCCAATTTCCAGACAGTCTAGCAGAATTCAATTGCACTACGCTTCGAAACTGCCGACTCGAAACTAGCCCTTTCGAAATTTACGTTTAAAACTTATTTATTTAAAACGAAATTGGCTAGAGAATTAAAACCCAGCCAACACAAATATTTTAAAAAGGAACTGACAGACATGCTAACATGATGCACTACAGGTTTTTTCAACTTAAAGACAAACCAATGCAGAATAACTACTCTGTAACATGATAGAAAATCAACAGATAAAACATGTTGACAATAAATCAACAAATGAAACTTGAACATTTTGCGCATCTTTCAACGTAACAACTTTAGGCATACAGAAGGAGCATAACAACATAACTACGTAAACTACGTCACTAAACAACAATCATTGCGTGTTTTTAATGGTCATTCAAATGAATGTGAATGTAAATTCGTTTAAGTTTTTGTTTAATTTAATAATTTTTAGATTTTCGGAGCGTTTAATGTTCTGTACGAAATATGGTAGTACGAGTAGTCGCACGCCTTACGCAAAGAAAATAATTTGAGGAGAGCTTTTAAACGCACGCCTCAGGAGATTAAGGCGTGTGTGGAGACGTGCGCGTGCGACCGCACGCCTCATATGAGAAAGCCTGACGCCTGGGTCGATTTTTGCTTGCGACAAGTCACTCGCGTGCTCAAATACTTTTGACAAAGACTGCAAAGCAAGGTCCATGTTGTACTATTAACTTGCTCTATTTGCTACTATTGAGTTATTTGAGAGACACTCATATTTGGTAATGCAAAGTGAAGATTGTATTGGTTGAAAAATATAAAGTGATGGAAGCTGAAGCTGAAGTTTTGTGATAAGTGTGTCACTTGCATTCAATCATTACGCATGACATTGTGACTATTTGGATGAAATTAACACCCTGAAGGAGGATTTGTTAGGATTTAGAAATGTTTCTGCAGCGTACGGGTTACAGATTGGTCGCCAATTATCTTTTCTAAGGGATTTTCAAAAACAAATCAGATATTATTTATTAACGTGAATGAACAGGGAGAGTGAGCACTTATTTCTTCAGCCTCCACTCGCAAAAAAGTGAGCAAGCGTTGATTAGTCAGCAAGTTTTACCATTATGTTTTGAATTATCTATGCAGGTAGAAAGTGATTTATGGATGTTTGTGTAAACACAGATATGCGATGGTTACTTAACGAGTATGCAAATGGTTTACAAATCTACTAAGCAGTTCATCCATTGAAATTTTAGTCGCCCAAATGTGAAATCAGTACCATACAAGTCTACACCACTATATTTATATCCTCAGTTTTCTAGAGATTTTTAAAAATGTTTTTAAATGTATTGTATCAGTATTCAGCAATCAGTATTGTACTCACTATGTAAACTTTGATTAGCGGTATTGACACGTTGTTAAAAATTTCTTCTTGTTGGTTCCTCATTTTTAATGAAGAGTTCCATTAGTGAGGATGTACTGTTTAAAGGAGTTTTTTTCAGCACAGTGAATATGAAGACCAATAAATTCAATGAGAAATTTGTTTCCCTGCAACTAGTCTATTAAATATATAGTAGAGTAAAAAATATGGGGGAAATGTATGTGCAAGAAATCCTTATATATGTTCAACTGTAGTTTATCTGTAAGGAAGGGCAATACGACCGTTGGTGATCCACTGATCTGGCTGTTATTTGCTTGCAGCGGCGTGCACTTCCGGTAGTTGAAATTTGTGGAATGGTTCACCGTCCTTTCGAGTGGGTTTAGGATCACTGTTTCAAATTTCGAAATGGGCCCGCTTCTGAGATGTTTCAATTTATGTCATAGAATGCAAAGTGTTTCTGGATTTTAGCCTCTCTACCATTTGTTATACACCAGTACAAGACTGTATGCCAGGGTTTTTGCTTACCATCATGTATAAGTATAACCTACTTAAATGATTTTGTGCTCTTTTCCTTAGGTTTTATGTGCTCATCATTCCTAATCTATGAGCGCTTGAAAACAATGAAAGACATCAATCAATCGGCCATCTTCGAATCTTCTTCGAGAATCAGTAAAGATTTGGAAGAACAAAAAAATGCTTTGCTTCACCAGTTTCTCTCCTTAAAAGATTATTTGCTTCAAAATAAAGATGGGAGTAGTTTAGTTAATGAAGGCAATACAAATCCAACAGTTAAAACGGAAGACAATTTGCTGGGACTTTTATCTGACCTGAGCAAAGAGATTAAAACCATTCCCGCCAAAAATAAAGAATATCTGCAAACATTAACTGATCAGTTATTGCAGTGTTTTCCAAACAATGAAAAGTTTGATGAACTCAAAAAAAATGTTGCTAAGCAACTCAATGAATTTAAAGAAAGCAGGGGGAAGTCATTGGATAGTCTTTCGACTGCTTTGTTAAAAAGTATGGATGAAAAAATTAAGACTTCTCAAACTGAATCAACTCAAGATGAAAATATTGAATGTGAAAATGAAGATGGGTTTGTCGGTACGCGAACTTTGAATGTTTTTTTAACAGTGGCTACGTTGACATTTGTTGCTGTTTCATCATGGAAAGACATTTTCTCTTGATTGTTTTTTCTTTTTAGAAGTTTTTGAAAATGATAGTTTTTTGCAAATAACTTTGTAATTCTTAGTTTAAATGTTAAAATCAATTACGAGAAAGAAACAGATATTTTAAATGAGTTGATTGGTGTTTATTTCGTTATGCTTCTGTTTGCAATTTGCTACTATGACAACTGTGTGTGCTTATACTGCTGTTGAAATAATTTTTTTCTTTTCAAATAAGACATATGAAACAAGAGTGCTACCAATATTTGTGTGTTAGTACCATAAGGTTTTGAATGTCAATTTAGAAAAGAACACAATATGGACTTGTTTGGCGATTTACCTCCACCATCAGGTTGGTTTGTTTAACTGTGTTTTGAAATTGCTATTGGCTCTATTGGAATATCTTATGCATAAACTGCCTCATAAGATTTGCATTCCTTGTTTATTTTGTAATTTTTACCTCTGTGTAGAGAAGAAAGGAGGAAAGATTGAGACTTTGAAAAGAAGTTCGACAAATGATGAATCAAAATCAGTAGTTGTGAAAAAGTCTAAAGAAGGTTTAATATTGTCTTTCCTTTAAAAGGGAATTGTTGTTTTAATATGTAATAATAATATTTAATATGTGAATATATGTTTTAATATATAGAAATGGCGAATTGAAGCAAAACAAAAACATTTAAAACCAATTCTCTCCAATTATAAGTTTAACTGCATTTGAGAAGTGAAGGTTTTATTTTGCCAACTTTTTCTAGTTGTGGTGTGCATAACTAGTTCATTTGGTTTTAGGTCGTATGTATTGTTTGCAAGCATTTGTAGCTGAGAGACAAGGTGAACGTGACGAGATGCAAGATGCCACAACCCTGCTTGAAGATTGCACCGTGGACTACCAGTCATGCAAATGTGGTTTTGAAATGTAAGCTGTCTTTATACTCATTTGCCCTTTAAAGTCAATTTTGTTCAAATTTGGAAGCCGTTTTACACAACTGTAATGAGGGCAAAATATCTAACAAATTTGAAATGAATGCAGCAAGAGTTTCCCCCTTAACTAAAAATCATTTATTTTGAAATAGATTTTATTTTAAACATGGCAAACTGTAAGAGGTTGTAATAAACGAGGTTGTAATAATTTGAAATGTTTTTTAAAGGGATTCCCAAGTTCTCATACATACTTTATTACAATAACTCAAAACCAAATGTAAAAAATAACACGATAACTTGTTTCTAAAGTTGCTATCTCTAATCTAATTGGCTGACTGATTACCTCTTTGATAGATGCCAAACAATAGATATCATCAAAACGCTCTCTCATTCACAACTGCTGTACTGTGGAGTTCCCCAAGGTATGATACTTGGGCCTCTCCTTTTCATCATTTTGTTAATGATCTTACCGCTCAACTCCAAAACTCTGAGATCATCCAATACGCAGATGATACGGTGATTTACCTCAGCCACAAAAACGTTGTTGAAGTCTCGAAAATTGTAAATGAAGACCTGAAAACCATTTCAACATACTTTTATCAAAATGAACTGCTAATAAATCTAAAAAAAGGAAAGACAGAGTGCATGCTTTTTGGGACCAGTCAACGTTTATTGAAGCTGGAAACCACACTGCAGCTATACTACAGAGGAGAAAAAAGTCCATAACACTGATAAATACAAGTATCTGGGAAATGTTGTAGACCCACCACTTAATTTAAATGTAGACTTTTGAATAAAGTGCGACCATTGCTGACCGTTGCCGCAGCGAAAAAGATCTACGAAGCCATGATAATCCCAGTTATGACTTACTGCCGTCTAATCCACGCTTCATTGACAAACTATCAAATTCAAAGGTTGAGATCCTTAACATCCAGAGCGATTGACATTATTGACAACAACGTTTCTCTCCAGGACATAGAGACTACAATGAAATGGACAAAAAACTATTCCTCCCTTTGACGAGTACTTTCAAATTGCTCGCCACAGTAAAAACACTTGGAATAATAACGCGTCACTTTCATTACCACGGGTGAAACTGGAATATGAACGAAAATCATTATACTTTTACGGGGCAAAATTATATAACGAACTTCCCCTAAAGCTTAGAAAACTCGATTCTAATGATTTTAAACAAAATCTTAAACAACATTTTAAGTAAATATTATTATTTTTCTTTAATAAAAGTTTCCATTTTAACCTTTTTTTTCCTAACTTATTTATTTTTGATTATAAACACAGGACACGCATTGATAGCAGTATACTATTAATACTGAAGTGTAAATATGTATATATTAGTTTTTAATTGTACATATTATATCCTGTATAAAGATTCAGAAATAAATAAATAAATATCCTCTAAAGCAACGAAGAAAGTCTCGTGTTTTATCCGCCATTAAAATTTTCACAATGTTTACATTTTTAAACCTCGGTTCAAACCTCTTTGGTATAACGGGACCTGTGACGTACAAGGTATGTACCATTGTTGCGTATTGTAATAGAAATGTCTGTTCAACCTTATCGCTTTGAGCCAAACAAAAAAAACTTTACGGAAAAATAAGAAACATGATGATAAGGATAAAGAAAGTGTGGACGGCAGTGAAATTTCAAACATTGAGGAGTCAATTGTTGAACACATCAATTGCCGTGAAATCAACCAAATTCAATTTAATGATGGCATTACTATAAATATTTATCTGTTTACTAACTTTGTTGTGATTTGCTTCGTTATTATATCAGAAAATTGTTCTGTCTATTTTTACTTTATGACTCCCCAGGTGTTTTCACACATTATGCATAATTTAGCTCATCCAGAAAACGAGTTTCAATGTATTCAATTTAAACTTCAGACATCTCTTGTGTAACACAGCACAAATCTTTTGCGTCTATATGTCTAAATCGATATGTATTGTGGACATGCATGCAGGTCTGAATGACAGAGAGGGGGCCTGGCTTCCTCCTAGAGATAACATACCCCTGTTTGCATTTCATTTAACAAATTATAAATCAAGTAATTTTGTTATGTAAATCTGTGGAGATTCTGAAGTTGTTACAGCATGGGAATATATAGAAAAAATGTGAAGTGAAGAGGCGGAAGTAGGAGAGATGGGGAGGGGCAATAAAAATGAAGCAAAATTTGTGCCCTTAAAAATCAATATTGAAGCACCAAAATGTTTAAAAATTACAATATATTTCAGGCTAAACAATCAAGGACTTAAAAAAAAGTAAGAAACAAATCTCAACTCATGGAAAAACAACATTTTGTTTAACAATGATCAAAAAACAGAAGAAAAACTAAATCAAATTGCGTGAAGATATGAATATTTTCTCGATCGCTCAATGATATTGTCTTTTGTTTCAGTGCAGACTGGAGCCATGACTCGTTTCTTACACGAAAGTAGTTGAACAACAAATATATGCAGAAACCGGCTTACAAACTATACAGCTTAATCTCATTCATCAAAACTATGTACCATGTACGTCACAACAAATGATTACCTCACTTTTTTGCCTTATACGGACAATGAGGTCTGAACTCTAGTTAGAAATAAACAACGCGGGAAGAAGGTCAAAGAGAAAGCGTCGCATTGAACAACAACAATTTAAAAAACAGAATAACTAGTTGTTATTTGTTATGTTTGGGACAAATTTGATTCTTTTTTTTTAGATTTTTATTTATATATGTTAAATATGTATGAGAACTTGAGAATCCCTTTAATCGTTTCAGAACGTTTGGGATTGTTTTAAGAGAAACACATAATTAACTTTTCTTTCAGTGAGCGCGTAGCATACTTTGGAGTTTTCGACGGACACTGTGGTAAGAGAGCCTCGCAGTTTGCCCAGCAACATCTTCACGCTAATATCGCGAAGAATTTTCCAAAAGGTTTGTCTTTCCATGAAGATGATTGCTGTTCAAAAATATTGAAATTTTGATTTTCATTCTGTTAACTATAGTGTGCGATTTTAATGAAATAATTAAGGAAGTGCAAATGCTTTTTGTTCCACAACTTAAATAGTTTTATTGGTTGATTATGGTCAACCAATAGTACACTAGCTTTCACAAAATAACAATTCTCTCATTATATGTTCACAAATGTTCAATTGGCATACACTAATGCGCCTCGAACTGATAACGGTCAGCCGTTTGGAACTATGCCTAAAGTATTCATCATTAACAATGAAAAGCGTGCAAGTCATAGTTGCATTCCAACATAAAAGTGTAAAACAATTTTCTTTATGGTACCTCCGGTCTGCTGCTGAGAGAATTGTTGTACTCTGTTTACGAAATCTTAGTTGAAGTAGTCTTTCCTGTACCTGTATATTATTTTAGAAATGGTTACAAATTTTGACAAGGAATTTAAAAAGAGCATTTTGAAAGCTTTCAAAGAGACAGACGATGCATTTCTTTCACAGGCAAGCCAAGAGTTAGTATGAATACTTTCTGTATTTACAATTGTGTTTATTTTTGACTGGAGTGTAACCTTATATGATCGCAATTAAGTGTTTAAAGATTGGAAAATCTCCGGATCGTGTGATACCGAAGTTAATCTTGTTTGGTCTTCTTAGAAATCCACCTTTAAAAGATGGTTCAACGGCTGCATGTGTATTTGTTATAAATAACACTCTCTACGTGGCCAACATCGGTGACAGCAAGGTATTATTGATTGCATTTTTAGTTTGTAGCGCATAATTTTGTCTATATTTCATGGATATTTTCTAGACTTTATTGATCAGAGAAAAGGAAAATGGGAAAAGCAATGTGTTGCCGTTGTCCAAAGATCACTCGCCAGTTAAGGTGTGCATGTTTGTAATTGAGTTGAAAGTAAACCTTTAAAATTATTTGTTGCATTCAAGTATGAAGAGAGACAACGCATTCAGAATGTTGGTGGTTTTGTAAAGTGAGTTATTCCGTGAGATTTTCACATGTAACTGACCCTGTACATATCTTAGAGATGGACGAGTGCAGGGAGTTGTCGAGGTCTCCAGGGCATTTGGTGATTCTCGTTTCAAAAAGTACATCATATCTATTCCAGATGTAGTGAAGTCGACACTAACGGAGAAGGATAAGTAAAGATAACAACAACATGATGTTCTTCTCGTTAAGAATGTGTTATTTAGATACCTTGTGATTGCATGTGATGGGCTATGGAAAGGTTTCACTGTCACAGAAGCTGTTCAGTTTATCGATAATATTCTTAAGGTGAACAATTGTGATAAGACATAAAGGATCATCTTTTTCTAGTTTATTAAAGTTATTATCCTGGCTATACCAAATTCTACCTGCAAAAACCAATGAAAAGTACTGCAGCACCCTTATTTCATTGTGTAGATTTTTTAGTTTCTAATATTAGCAATATGTCAGTTGTATACAGGTGCTGTAAGCGGTACACTTTAAACATCCATTAAAAACCATGTGCTTCACCACACTGGATGACTAAAACAAAATGCCTTTAATAATATTAATCAATCAATCAAATCAATGGAACTAGATAGAAGTATGAAAATATTCTCTTGTTGAACAAACTTAATATATTGTTGTATTGGTAATATAATAACCTGTGTTGTTTACATGCAGACGCCAGGCGAATCAGAAGAATGTCGTTATAAACGAGCTTGTAACGAAGTGGCAAACGAAGCGTTGAGAAGGGGAAGCTCTGATAACATCACTGTTGTCATCGTAAAAATACACTAATCCAGGGAAAAAACATTGTAGTCATTTGAGAATATTTATAAGATCACAGTTGTATTTTTTAATGTTTTAAATATGTTGCGTTTTAATACACTCAATATTATTAAAATATTTCAATCCATTTTCAAAGTGAAATAACTGTAATAACATCGTATTAACAGTTAATTTTCCAAGGCTTCTATAAATACTTGATTGAAACATCATTGGGCGAAACTGACATTTTAGACAAAATAATGATACACACATGTTGCTATGGTTGCAGCAAGCCAGCAAGCTTTATTGAAAGCCTTAACTAAAGACCTCTTCTATATTGGCATATTACAGAACAAGTTTAATAGCTTATGTCAGCAGATTTGTGGTAGGTTGCTAAATATTATTTGTTTATTGAAGGTTTTCAAATAATAACGATAATACTTTTGCGGTTAGGTAATGATGTATGGTTGAGATGGAAAAACGAAATTGAGTTGGTTTCTCGTCTTCTGTACTTCTTCATCACGACTGTCAAAGGTAGTTTCTTACGTTTTCCTTTCAATCGATAATAGGAAGTGATGATGAGAAGTTAATGCATCTGAGTTGTTGTTTTTCTGCAATTATAAAAGTAAATGCAAGAAAGAAGATGTCAGTGGTTATTTTTGCGATTTATTTGCATGTCTTTTTCTTCAGGTTCACAGACGCTCGGTGAAGAGTATGCTGGTGTAATCCAGGTCACCTCTGATCTCAATAACGTGCCAGGATTAGCGGTTTGTTATTATTCAGACTTGCTATTTGCCCGGTTTCTATTAACTGATATTCATACAGCCTATTCAATGTGATTAACTGAATTCTGAAATCAAACAGAAAAAGAGTAACTTTCCACACTATGCTTTCCACACTCTGTTTGTTATTGCAAGAAATGCTGACCACACTCTGTAACTCATTTCAGTCGAGGATCGCTCTTGTATTGCTACACTGTTTCACACCATACGTGCTAACAAAGTGTTCAGTACATTTTCAGGATACTGTTCAATCTTCTCCAGGTATAGACGAGAAATTTGTTCTTAATATAATGAAGTACTAATCGTTGAGAAATGGGAATGTTGCATATTCTCTAGTTAAATAAATAATATGTTTATCTATCTATCTTTTGTTAAACAAGATCGATCTCGTATCGCATATGTGTTGTGATGTTGATGCAATGTTCTATTGATTGATAGATGATGAATTTCCCAAACCGCTGAGAAGAATTCTCATGGAGCTTCCCAATATTGTTCAAAGTAAGCGTTTGTCATTTGTTGCGATTTGTTGAACTTGTGGTTGCATGGGTATTCTTGCTTCTTGAGCAATGAAACTTCTTCTATGAGAATGTAACCTTTGTTGTGGTGGTTTATTCATCTAGTTTGCACGGTGATTTTCTTTCTCTCCATTGCTACCGCCCTAGTTGTTTTAAAAGCAGTCGGAGAGACAAAATGCTAAAATGACAAATATTGTTTTGTAAACATTTATTAAAGCATTCTTCTGTTATTTTGCTTTCAGTCTTTCGTCATGCTCACATCTTGCTGTTTTTTAATGGAGGCGTTTACTTGGACGTTGCAAAGAGAATTCTCGGCGTGAAACAAGTAATTAGCAATTTCGTGAACATTGTATACAATGAGGAATACTCACTGTTTTGTGTTTGTTATTAATTTCATTTTAGATTCTCATTCGACCTCTGGCCAAATATGAAGTTCATCACACGACTTTCTCATGGTTGACTTTTCTCGGGTGCTTGCAACTTTTCGCAGAATTACATGTCCTTGTACAGAAGATTAATGCAGTACGATATTTTGTTTCGGAACTTTCCAACGACATTAACAGTTGTTTCTATATCCATTCTGAATGTAAATATGTATTTAATTGGTAAAAAAACAACCGGACATAGAATAAAGTCGATAGGAACCTTGGAACTGATTCGTCACTTCATCTCCCAAATATTGGTAGAAGTTCAGCTCTCCAGGCTACTCATGCTGAGATTGGGAGTAAACAAGAAAACTCTGCAGAAAAACTATGTGTTTTCTAAGACTATTTGTTGGAGTTACTGCATTGGAATAACCAAAGTTAAGAGAAATTAAGGTGAACTCTCTAACAGTGATGATGCACAAATTCCTTGCACACTGGAGAGACGTCATAACGTTGTCTTTTGTATAAACCTGAAGATGTACATTGTTGCTTAGAATAGCAGTGAAGTTGTTGATGATGACGATACAACAGATGAGCAAGCAGCAGAACGTTCACCGGAAATCTGTGTGCTATGCTTGCAGTTGCTACGCTTCATAACCGTGACACCTTGCGGACACGCGTTCTGCTGGAAATGCATTGTGGAATGGTGCAGTGGAAAGGTTTTCTTGATATTTATAACCATTCTCTGTATATGCTTCCCTTTCTTTCAATTTCACGAGTGTTATTTGTGTAGTGTATTGGTTGATGTATTGTTTATTTAACGATTTTTTTTCTAGCCCAATTGCCCTGTTTGCAGGGAACCGTGCTACCCCAGCAGGCTGGTAAAATTGCACCATTTTATTCTTCACTGATTTTGTAAATTACTTTTTTTATGAGCAGTGTTTGTCTGTGTACTGTAAGAGATTGTAACTAGAGTAACATTACGAAATACAAGAAAATATTCGTGTTTTGTGTCTCTTCCTGTGTTTTGTATCTCTTCCTGTGTTTTGTATTAACCTCTGTTTTTCTCGTGGAGTTAGTATGCATATCTTAAGCAGAATGAGTTACCTCGGTGGTTGCAGAGCGTTCGTTGTATCGCATCGCACTTTCTGCGTTGTTACCGAAGAATATGTTCTCGATAAGTTAGTGGTGAACAAGGCACGTCTAGTGAACAGATTAAAAAACACGAAAACCATCAAAACCGCCTCAACTGACCGCCGGCCGGCTGCTGTGTTGGTTCCTTTGTGTCTGGTGAACGGAAAGATGTCGCTTTTGTTCATGAAAAGACCGCTAGGACTTTTTAGACACGCCGGACAAGTAAGGTGAACTCTTACTACAGAGAAATGAGATTTGACTGGTGATTTTGTGGAATTTTATTGAAACATTATGAAATTTCCTAACTCTTCCTTCCAGTTTTCCAGGGGGTAAGAAATGTTCAAGTGACTTGACGCTCACACACGTTGCGCTGCGCGAAACACATGAAGAGTTTGGAGTTGAGCCGCGTTCAATTGATGTTTACGCGATGCTAAATCAACCGTTTTTCGACAGAGTGAGGACTGTCTACGCCCAACTGCTTCAATTGTGACAACTGTTTTAAATATTTAGGCGGGTTTGTATGAAATTCGCGCCGTTGTTGGTTATTTGGGTGACGTCACTATTGAGAAGTTGCATGTAGATCCTTTTGAGGTCTTCTTCTTTTCGAGTCCACAAATACACATTAGTGGTAGTAGGTATTTATGGAGGTGTCAGGATTAGTTCGACTAAGATATCCTATCCAATGCCGCTTGTATTCATAAAGTACGGTAGCTCCTAACGTGGCATATTGGGGGTTGTAAGTACATATACGAAGCTCCATCTACCCCACAGGGTTTACCTTTAGAGGTAAACAGACATATATATAGATATACAGTTCGATTGTTTCAGTGAAAGGATAACTCCTCAACTCCTTAATCTCTCTTTAAATCATCTCAAAGCACATGGATTCCCATCATATCTGTAGCTATTTGGTTTCAGTTGAAAGTTTTTTTTATGAGAAGATGACTTCATGTGACAATCCCTTTTTAATTCACGTTAGGTAAGCGATGTATTTGCGCTGCCCGTTGTTCATCTTTTGGACCCTCGTAACCAACGTTACACAAGATTTCGTAACGGATGGACATTACCGGTCTTCCCCAACCGTCACCATCTTGTTTGGGGGATCACCGCAGTAATTGTCGATGAATTTCTCGCTCGAGCCTTTCCGCAGCGGTATCATTCCTGTACTGAGACCTAAAGGAGACGACTTGTTATGAAGCATGCATTTGTATAAAACAATTTTAAATATCTAGGTATCATGTAAATATATGATATATTTACGCATTTTTATAGCAATGTTATTTCTAAACATTAGTTGGAAAATTAAGTCGTCTTCACCCATCATATTCTGATTGAATCCCCGTTAAATGGTTGCCATTAATTGATACTTTTTGTTAAAAAATATTTGTTGAGATATCTCATTATTCAATGTTTAATGATATTTTTGTATTTATTCATGTTATAAATTCTAAAAAAAGATATGAGTCGATCATTGTTTGGGCTTCTTCCATCGCGATTTGCGCTCGCTTTTCGTACATCGTTTTCGTCTGTTGTGACAGAGAGCGTAAGTTATTCGTTACGTACGCATACCTCTTCACCATACCTCTTGTATGTTCAGCCGCCATGTTTCTGTCGTACTGTTCACACGTTACAAAAGGGAGTGGTGACTAAGCGGGCAGCAAATCGACATTTTCCACGTTGGAAATCAACTGGTGGAGAAGAGAAGAGAGGTCCAGTCACGTGGGTATCGCTTGGCGTGTTTTTATTGGCCGGAGGGGGAATAGTGATGTATGTACGATGGCTAAAAGAGGAGAAGGAAAAACGTGAGATTATCTTTGACATTTTTTATTTCCTGACGTTAGTTTTGTAGAAAAGGAGAAGCAGCGTACGCAGTCGATTGGAATGGCAAGCATTGGAGGTCCATTTGACTTGGTTGACACTGAGGGCAAGGCCGTCAAGGATACGGATTTTCGTGGCAAATGGTTGCTTATCTACTTTGGATTCTGTCATTGTCCAGACGTGTGTCCAGATCAACTGGAAAAGATAACCACAATCGTTGAGCAGTTAGGTATACTCTAGTTTACATTGAGTGCCTTCTGATTGCTGTTATTTCAATTTTCATTTAGACAGTATGTCATCGGTGGGGGAGATACAACCTCTGTACATTACAGTAGACCCATTTCGCGACTCTGCGGAAAGCATTAAAACATACCTAGAGGGTATTAGCTGTACCTTTGTATATTTTCTCTTATAAAATATAACATCTTTATACTCTGGTGTGTATTACCTCTTCCTTCAAACAGAAAGTTTTCCCTCTTAGATTTCCACCCTCGTTTCATCGGGTTGACTGGCAGTCCTGAGCAAATAAAAAGCGTTTGCAAGGCCTATCGCGTCTACTATTCTGCTGGACCAAAAGACGAGGATGAAGACTATATCGTAAGATCGCTTGTTTTCTAGTTTCTTTCCTTAATATTCGTTTAGTTATAAACGTTATTGCATTAACGTTATTTAAGGTGCTATAGCTCAGTGGATAAATTTTTCGGCTCACGAAACCAAACCCGCCGGTTCGAATCCCATCTCCGGCAAAATCTTTATTTCTGAGTTACAGCTGAGTTCTTGAGCGAAACTCATTGCGTAATGCAAGTCTAGCTTAAATAGGTTAGTTGTCTGGTTGAGCGATTTTCGTAGGCGCAAACGGGCGTCCTAAGTACGCCAGGACTAACCAACAGGACATGTATGATAGCAGTATTTAGTACTGAACAGTTTATCCTGTATAAATATTCACTTTAATAATAAATAATAATGTATTAAACATTAGTTATATGCCTTGTTTGTAGATTAATTGCATAACGAGGTCTCAAAGAATTGTATTTTGGCTATCATTTATCAAGTATGCTTCTTTTTAGGTTGATCACACAATCATCATGTACTTAGTCAACCCGGACGGCGAGTTTGTCGAGTATTTCGGACAGAATCGGACAGTTAAAGAAATTACCGGGACTATAAGCACCAAAATGACAATCAGAAATTACAACAAGAAATAGAATATTTGAATTTGTAAATTTTTTTTTCAAAACTGAATTTTACGGATTTCATTGTGCTATTTTTTCGTTTCATCTGAGTGTCAACACATCGTCGAATTCTCTGCTAATATGTCATTGTAATTCTATCGGATCGTGTTTCATGCATAAACTAAAACAGTCCAATCAGTTGATCGGTCCTTGAAATAATTAAGCCTTCCACCAATGAAAACCGTCCTGACGCGGTTAAACTTTCACTCACGTCTAGTGAGTTGTCTAAAGCTACTCAGTAAAGGAAATACGTTTAAGGGAACTGCTATAAAAAATCGGCGATCATCTTTGTAAGTGATCTGATATTTCTGTATTGAAAAGCACTAAGCAATATATATTCAAATGCTATGATTTCGATGTTAAGAATAAGGCCGCCAATGATCATTCATAAATCACACATTGCTTGTTATTTAAAGTTTTCACTGAATACCGGGATATGGTGCATCACAACATGCTAGCAGACTTAATTAGACTTAATTACAGAGATTACGGACGACCTCCTTTATATAAAAAATGTCTTTTAACATTTCAAATCGAACGTGGTTTTTCGTTTCATTCTTTTTGTCGTATTACTATGATAGACTATGCTTTTAAAATCGCGTGAAAAGTATGTGGAATTGTACGATATTTTTGCGCTTTCCTACGTAAAAGTTTAAGGTTCACTACAAAATTGCAGAGAAACCAACGCAAGTATACGTTTCTTGAGAAGATCAAATTTCAACAAAGAAGATAATGTTTGCTAGCGATGATAGAGATGTTGACATTTTCTAATGATCGCTCTACATGTGTGCCCTCCGGCAATGACATTAAAACCCTATGCGTCATAAGTTGATAGTTGAAGTTGTCTGATAGATGGGAAAATTAAAAGTTCGAAATAGCAGATGTCGAATATATTTCTTTTCCAACACCAAAACACATGAACTAAAAATTGTCAAATAAAACTAAATTTATTTCATAGTAAAAGATGGCAATTACGGACAGTATCAAAGACATTCTCTCAGTGAAGATCAAACCACGGCACGACGCCTACTCAGATCAATTCTCGCGCATCTTTCTCGTGAAGGTCATGCTCATTGCCGCCTTGTTGATCGGTCTCAACTGGTACTCCGATAAAATCACCTGCATCATACCGGGGGCGTTGGGAATTAGCGGCGACTTCGTTACGGCTGCTTGCTGGATCAACGGACTGTACGTGTACGAGGCTATCCGTTACCATGCCGACGAGCTTGGCTACTACGGGTTACCGCGTGACATCAACATGGACGGTATGTATTCGAACGGAGAGCTTTGCGCTACAACCGACGCGGCGCACACGCGCAACGTACAGTGCAAACCGCTGGAAAAGACCTTCTTCTTGCAGTACCAATATTTCACGTTTGTGATGGCGGCGCTCGCATTGCTCTACTATTCTCCATACGGACTGTTCAGATTGTTCAATCAGGACATGGTCTCACTTAAAGGATCCATTGAAGGTAAAAACGTAATGAAAATTCATTGAAACACTTCTGTGAACCATGTTTCTATTTCTGGATTCCATGAGAGTCATCTGCACAATCTTCATGTGTATAACGAAACTAATGAACCTGCACTAACGCCTTCTATAATTATACTTTAAGCAAAAACTTGACATAACTGAAGGGGAAAAACTTTTAATCAACGAAACTACGTTCTTGATTTTTTGTAGAGGGAAAATCTGAGTCTATCGTGAAAACCTACTTCAACTACGAGATCAATACGCAGAATAAGATGCGGCTGCGAATACTCGCCAATATCATAATCAAGATTCTCTACATTGTCGTCAACGTAGGCGGTTTCATTATCGTGGACAGTGTTTTGAACGGAAGATTTGCATCCTATGGAATGGCTTGGGTAGAATGGTCCAAGTTGGATAACACCATGGCTTATGACTACATGGGTTAATTCACCTTATTTTTACATTTTTACGCGAGCAATTATGGAAAGAAACTGAATTGTTACTGATCCGTCCATTATATATTCCAGGTCAAAGACATTATCCGAAACCAGGCAACGCACTAATTCCTTCGTTCGCTTTCTGTGAGGTTCAAGAAACAGCGCAAGACATTAAAACCACCATTGTGAACAGGCATCGGTTTGTGTGCGAGCTGAGTCAGCATATTCTCTACCAATACGTGCTGGTCATCGTGTGGTTCGTGATGGTATTTGGGATAATCATCGCCGTGTTCGGACTGTTGATGCTGCTAGTGGATCATATCGTTACCATGACGTGCTTTCAAAAGGCCGGACCAGCAGGGAGGTAAGGTTTTGTAGCATAGCAACCATGAATCAATTGTGAATCAGTCATTAAAAGTAACATATGTCATCAGAACTAAAATCTATCTATCTATCTATCTATAGTAATTGTTCAGATATCAACGATAGTAAACGATTTTGAACCCGAATGATCTTCTTGTTTTCGCGCAGGAAAATATACGAGAAGTTGAGTTTGCGCGAGTGCGAGTATCTAGAATACATACGCCGAAAGAACATGCCTCTCTACAACGATGTCGTCAATAAACTCAAGGAGTATCGTTTTGGAAATGGATTGGTAAAAGATGATGACGAATATTCCTTATAAGCCAAAAATGTTTTTAGCTTGTTTTTAAGTAACATTTTTTCACGGAATCGTTTCACTTGAAACTCTTATTTTTTAGATATTTTTTCCAGTGCGAGGTTTAGCTGTCAGTTGTTTTGTAGTTTACGATAATAAAGTTTTTTTCTAGAAACACAGTTTTCTTTTCGTCTAGGAGGAATGCCAAGAATGTTTGGATGACGCAATTCAACTCTTAAATATGGACCCAACAAAAGCGCATGTATCGAACTAATATTCGGAAATTTAATTTCTTTTTTTAAAGCTAATTCAAATCTTAAGTTTCCATACCTCTATCTTTTTTGATGGGGATTCTATTTTTCAGCCATTTTTAACAAACTCGCGTTTATTCGACATTTATTTGGAAATTATATGATGTACATGTGACATTCGATTGTTCATTTATTTTAATAAGATAAAGTGTTCTTCCAGTCCTATTATCTTCAATGTTATGAGAGGGTCAAAGCTTAGAGAATGTAAGCAAATTCACCCGGGTATTTATACACGCAAGCATGAAATAGGGATAAGTATTTGAAATACTAAAAAAATCCATTGCAACTAAACAATTAATTGAATCGAGACCGAACTAAAGTGACTTTGTATGACGTGCATATAATTTCCTCCTTGATATGTTTCATGGTAGTGTAGAATCAGCAATCAAATGATGTGACCATTTTAGTAGGCTGACCTCTTGGTGTGTTGCAGTAAAGCAACAGAAGTTTGCGGAGTCATCAAAATTGAAAGACCAAGATTATGCAGTATGTCCACTAGCCCTTGTCCTTCCGTGTAACAGGAGGCCGAAGTAGGGAAGATAAGATTTACGCCAATGCGAGCATTATCTGGAGGAAACCCTCAAGAGATTGGCGGGTTCGACGATGAGGAGGCCAGTGGTAGTGGAAATTGAAAAGTCGGAATAATTCAATCCGAATACCATCAGTGACAGCACAGCATTCCGTTAGCATATGTAAATTCAAGACATTCTGCGTACAGTGAAACGAAGTAAAACTTATGCAAAAATATTGCTGTATATTAACTTGCTGAATAACAATCTATGTTCATTAATAACAACTTTGTTCTATTTCAAAGTTGCTTTTTCCGTAGGGGTTTTTAATCATAAAAGCAAGCGTTGATGTGATGAGGTCAGCGTTGATGTGTTGATGAGGTCAGCATTGATGTGATGAGGTCAGCGTTTTGCCAATTTAAAATTATTCCTGAATTTTACGTTTTCTAATCTTTGAATTATGAATCAGTCTCAATAATTTTCTCGGTTATCAAAAGATTCGTTCATGATACGACCATTTAATGCGTAAAGATTTTACCTATTGCTCCTTTACCGTGACCTGCAGCTCCGTGTTATTCGTAAACCAAAGTCATCAGCTAAGTTCTGGGAAAGCGCAAAAAGCTGACAAGAAGCGTTATCACTTTGTATCCAAAGATTCTTTACGTCATACTTTTCGATGATATCTCGAACAACATGATCGACAAAGATTCCATCATGCTTTCCATCATCACTGATATGGTAGTGATACCGGCACTCTGTTGGTTTTACGATAGCGCAATGTAATATGGATTGTTTACCAGAGAAATGTGCCGATCTTTCGCTCTCAAAGATAATTATATTATGTAACGTATTGGAAAAAGTAAAAAAAAAATTTTTCATTTGTATTAGTGTTTAAATTGTGTTAATGCGTTTGACAAATAAAACATTTGATTTGATTTTGATTTGACTTCTGTTGATAAATTTAATCCATTTTTCCAACAAACTTGATTTATCAAAAGAAAATGTAAACGTTGAAGTTTTCAGATCATCACTAGCCGTTGTTTTAATTTTATCTACTTTTACAATAAAAAAACACAACATTTATTAACCATTTTAAAGGGTGCGCGTTAAATGGTAAGGGACTCCGTATATATTCTATAGCTTATCTAAATTTAGGTTAGGGCTAAGGTTAAGTACGGTTTCCACTCATGACATTTTAGCAATGATTCCGGGAGGGTTGATTTGTTTATCAGGTCACAGAGCCGCTTAAAATCAACAAATACGCAACTTTTGTTGCATTGATCATCGAGCGACTACCAATTAATTTAATTTAATTATTTAATTAATATTTGTATGTATGTAACAAACAACTGTCCGACCGCATCGACTTGGGTTTCAGTGATATCCATCGTCCAGGAGCTTTCGGATGAGTTGGCGAGTCATAAGTTTCCAAGGTCAGCTTCATCTTTCTGATCAGTAAGCGATAGGGAAAGAGTTTAAAACGATTGTTTGGCTTTTTTTAGTGGTGAAATAACTTGGGGTTTGATGCAAGCTTTCCCATAACGCGCTGCTGTTCCTCATGAAGTCAACTTGTTGAAGTTAGAAAAGCAAGGAAGAACAGCATTGTAAAAATTTCTGCAAACTGCAAACATTGAAGAGCTTGGAAAAAGCTTTCCAACGATATATGATACTTATATTCTCTAAAATTTTGATTCTTTAGGTATGACGTAATGGTCACGTGGCCACTTTTCTAAGCCCTGTAACTCACCAGGACTTGAGTTTTAGGGATTGGTTCTTTTGTAAAAGTTGATCAGCGCATCATAATCTATGATTTAATTTCACATCAATGGTTTATTCAGACAACACGTCATGTCACGTGGTGATCGCATACCCCCCACCCAAGCATTTTGAAAAAGCTACACTCTCTATAAGATTATGAAAAGAAAAGAAATATTACCCAAAGTGTTAGTGTAATTTTTCAGATATATGTTGTAATGCTTTTTGAAGAATCAGCATAAAAAATCTTTCCAATGGTATATAACCATGATATGTTTTGCAAAAAAAAAAATTTTTTTATTAGGCAGCTATTCTGGTCTGTAAAATACACAAACAAATGTTTTTTGAATTGGGTCTGAATCATAAAAATGTTTCTTACCACCCAAAAGGTACTTTTCTACCAAATATCATGCTCTCTACTCAAAAATGCACAATTATTGAGCACTTGCACTAATAGCGATTTCGACTTCTTAAATGCATATAGGATGGAAAGATTGGCGTTTGCGTTGTTGTTTTAAGAAATTGTTTTAGAATTCTTAAACATTATTTTCATATAGGAATTCGGGACAGTATCCCCTGAATTTGGGACAATCACGAATTTTCTGACACTTAGCATATTTGCCAAATACTTATCTGAATGCTTTGTGTAGCTTAGCATTTGGCATTGAAATAATTAGCAAGAACTTTAAAAATTGTGCTGTTGTGTTCTATTAATTACTGAAGAGAAGTGCTAAGAGATCTTCCATAGTGTGTTGTTCTGATGATAGCAAACCGTTGAACTTTTTTAACCCAGTTGATATCACCCTTTTTCTAAACATTCATTAACTAATCAACAAAGTCATCTTGTCCTCATCAACTTGATACTAAGTAGTCCTTGTATATAATTTATCAAGATTTCTTGTCTTTTTATTTTGTTCCAAATATTCAGCTTTATCATGGATCATCGCAGCCATTCAAAATAATCACTTTTAAAAATATACACTTCTTTTTTCTTTCTATTTAATTAACATTCAGCGTATTGTAAAAAGTATATATACAATATTTAATTTTCATGTTTATATTTGTCACTTGTATTTATAAATTGTTTGGTAAATTCAAATATTTGATTTTGATTTGATTGATGGACATCTTATTTCAGTATAAACACTGAGTGAAGAATATAAAAAAATATCACCCAGATATTTGAGTTCATACCTGGCTAGCAAGACTTTATATTCTATATACAGTGTTTAACACTATCCCACTATCAAATGAATTTAAGTGAGAAAAGAAAACAGTGAATTAAAGCACCTGTATCAAGGTTTTATTAAACTTTAAATATTGTATATATACCCTAAATATATTGAGTGAATAACAAACACGTAGTCATAATCATACAGCCAGCGGATACATTAAAGTTGAGAGAATTTGCTAGATTTCCGTTCATGCCACTGCATTTAGTGTTTACCCAAGAATAGAGCACAAGATAGAGTTTGTGAACTACATATTTCAAAGGTACTGTATTACGCATTTAAAGTTAACCTGTAAATTTTCTGGTGCTTATAAAATTTTATATTTTTTATATATATATATATATATATATATATTGGATATATATATATATATATATATATATATATATATATATATATATATATATATATATATATATATATATATATATATATATATACCAATATATATCTTTCTTTCTAATTCCCTATTTCATAATTGTGTTGATTTGAAATTGAATTTATTATAGTTATGATTGACAATGGATTCTAATAATACTATTTTCAGATTTCAAAAATGAAAACTGGTATACAATCCATCCGAGAGACAGCTTTGTTTCAACAAAACAACCCATACGTTTTACGTGGCTATAGAGTGGAATTCTCAAAAATACATTGTGTTAAAAGTGTTTTCATGGTTACGAATGAGACTATTAATATTTGGTCGCACTTACTTGGTGCGCTGTGGTTTTTATACCAAACTGCCAATGTGAATTTCAATATTCTACCTTCTTTTCAAATGACTACTACAATGGACCATGTCATAATGACAATCTTTTGCGTTTCTTATTTTGCGTGCATGCTGTTATCAGTGCTGTACCATATTTTTAACTGTCATTCAGAGTACTGTTATGAATTGTGGTTGAGAAATGATCAGACTGGTATTACAATTGGTATCCTAGGTTGCTACATCCCCTCACTCTATTACGGCTTTTACTGCACGCATGTGCAGAGGACATTTTACATGGTGTCCGTCATGTGTCTCATTGCATTCCTTATTACATATCGCATCCTGTTTTATCGCAAGCTGGCACACAGAGACACTATTATGCTGTTCTTTTACATCTTGGTGGCATTGTTTGGCATCATACCTTCAATTCATTTCATTGCATTGAATGGTTTCAGCAGTCACGATGTTATCAATTTCCTACCCAAAATTGTTGTTTTATACTCAACTATTGCTGTTGGGTTTCTGTTTTACTTAAGTAAATTCCCTGAAAGACTGCTGCCAGGCTTTTTTGATTACTTTGGTTCGAGTCATCAGATATGGCATTTGTTTGTACTGTTTTCTTTACTGTGGTGGTTTTTTTCCACCCTTGAACTGCTGGACAGTAGATTAGGACAACCAAACCGTTGTTCATTCAACAAGGATGTTAGTATATAATATTTAAACTATGTATCTATTTTTACTGAATAAGGAATCAGTCTTACAAGTTTCTAAACTTGTTATCATGTTAATACAGTCTTATTTTTTATATATCTTGTAACTTATTTTCTTATTGATATTAAATAAACTTATTTATTTATAAATATTACGAAAATCAATAGTTTTAGTATTTTTTATTTACATGTCTTGTAACTGTTAATATACACTACTGGAATGATGAAATTAATTTTTATGCCAGGGTCTTAATTTATATCCATCATTAGTGTTGGTTGTATGATGTTGCGTCGTGCCTTGAACATACAATTGTTACATGTGCGATGTCTAGCAAGTGCTGTGAATCCAATAGTATTCTCAAGGCAATGTGAACTAGGGCAGCAAATATTCCAAGCGTTTGCTGTAAAGAGTTTCATGGATTCCCGGCCACACTGGAGTGTGAGCCAAATTAATGATGTCGCACAGGGTAGGCGATCTCAGATGTATAATTTAAAACTTTTTGTCTTTTTTAGGTTAATAATTAATTTTTGCGTTTTTACTTTATCACATTATATATTATAACTCCCAATGTCAGGTCATTTATGTCATAATAAAGAATTTTTCGACTTTTTAACAGGGCTTATGAATTTTGTCCCTTGAGTTTTAATTATGTGTAAATGCACTAAATATTTTCGGTTATAATAAGAGTGAATTTTATTATAACATTTGCTAGTCTTTGACCAGGTATCGCTCAGAACTGCCTTCTTAACAGTAAGTTTCTACAACACAGTCAATCGTTCGATGACACTACAGACAGCCAGAGTTTATTTGCCAGACTTGGCGAGTTACATGTGACCGGCGATGATGTTGGAGTGGAGGAACGTTTATTACAGCTCGAAAGCGATTGTTTGCTCAACATATCCGATACTGAAATCATCTCTATTATGAAGTCCATGCACGCGAAAGCTCTTTTGCACAAGATCTGCACTGATGCCGGGAAGAAGATTTTCGTAAGCGTTTCATCTCTTGAGGATTGTTATAAAGCGTGTGTGCTCTGTGATGGCGTTCTACTTTCTGAAATAGTGCACGCGAAATGCGACATTGCGGAAAGGTTAGCTTGTTTCAAGACCCTGTGCGACCATTTCGCCAAAGAAATGAAGAGAGAGGAGGTGGCAGCACTGCCACTTGAAAGTGACTTTGATTTAGGTTCAGGTGACTTGCATCTCCGAGTGATGGCTCTAGATAAGAAAAGCGATGAAGGTTTTGGTTTTACAGTCCGTGGAGGAGAGCAGAGGGTGATCAAAAACAAAGAGTACGTTCAATTGCACATCGTGACACCTGTGTTTATAAGTGACGTTGCCGAGGGGTCTGCGGCCGAAAGGTGTGGTTTGAGAGTGGGCGATGTTTTGATTGCAATTAACGATCATTCTCTGAAGAATTCCATCCACAAACAAGCTGTGCGCGACATTCAAAAGTTTCGCGAGCGCGAGCGCGTGTTGTTCACGGTGAAGCATGACATGAATGAACGTTTGAAGTACGAAGTCGAGCAGAAATTTTACGAGAAAGAAAGAAAGTTGGTGAGGAATGAACTCAATTCTGGCGCGATGAGAATATGGCATGAGGCGAAATCCAAGAAAGACCCCGAGGCTTATTTTACGGAGACGTTTGTGCATAAGAAGAAACGATTCACTCCTAACAACAGGCGTGCATCGTTGCGATTATGGGACAAATATGGTTCTTAGCGTAAAACCATGTAAACTGTGTTGACAAAAGATCTATTATGTTTGAGTATGAAGTTAAAAGTGAAATTAAATTTCCCCCAAAAAATTCAAGCATTAGGAAAAGACTTTGGAGCACCTTCATTGATTCATTTGAAGAGCTCTCGGAATCTCTCTCAATTTTGCTTCGTGTTTTTCATATGTGTTTGTGACGGCAGTGTTAGTAGATGCTATGGTTTATCTCCCTCTTACGACCATGATTTTCTTCGCAGACTGTTCAGAAGTACCCTATTACCCCGCATTAACGTCTATGGGCTATCTACATCCGGATTTTGCTCGATTTTCAATTTGAGAAACAGTCCTGTATATAGCAGACCTACGATGGGCACATAAACACATATACACCCTTCATCGTCAACATCTTGTTCCTCGATGTTTCAGTCACTAGTTTCTGATTTTTGCATTTCCAATGTCATTTCAAGAAACAGGCTTATTGGAACAGCTCGGTTTATTATTGCTTCTATTAATTGAGAATGTAAAGCAGCTACATTACCATCTCATTCAATATAACCACACTGATGAAGCCACTAATAATATTATCATTCGGTACCATCTTTCACACCTCTTGAACCCACTTTGTCAGCATTTTTCACATGAGACCCTTTTCCTCTTTTCCGTTCTTGCATACTCCACTTCACGACAATCCATCCAATCCTGCAAACAATAACATCAGCGAAGGACTCCGGTGCGATTGTAATTTGCTATGGCTGTCGATTTTCAGCCAGCTTTCTTCTAGTTGTTGAAATCTTCAGTGAACATGGTATTGGTTTTTGAAAAGTTTGCAAGTAAATTGATACAATTTTCCCTGGTTTTCAGAATAGCAAAGTCAAGACAAATCGAGAAGTTCCCCTGATAAAGAATGCTTTCTAGTGAAAAGAGAGAATGTGCAATGTCGGGTGCTATCACTGCGGAGTTCTTAAAATCAGAGTTCTGATGCTGACATTGCTTACTTCCAATGCGGAGCCAATACTCGCGGAACGATTCTGATACCACTAATTCACAAGCCAACATCTTTCAGGAGTAACTGTCTTCAATTTTCTTCTCCAAATTTTCGTCCTTTACCAATTCCCTTCTGCGTCATTAGTCTTCTTATGTACACTAAAGTAAAAGCACTAAAAGTACTGCAAACGATATAGACCGCCACAGGCATGAATTGCTTTTTTTCACTCAAGTTATTGTGATGAAATTTAGAACTATAAAAGTAAATAAAAGTCGCCTTATTTTGGTCGATTATTTATCAAATCTTCGGGCCGTTTATTTGAAGCATAATGGTATTGAGCAATTTTTGAAAATGGAAAAGAAATTTTGGAAGCTGTTCTAGTCTTTGCGTTGGCAGATTCTGAATTTCAAAATTTGATATGATAGATATGAGCCTGTGTTTTAAAAAGAAAATTGTTAAATAAAAATACACAAAAAAACTGGCCAGGGGCTGGCCAGCAGTAGCGCGGGGCCCGGAGTCGCGGTACTTATTATAGGATAATTGCAAAATATAACTTCCTTCGAACACGTGATCAAATCCTTGATAATAATATCATAGTGAACAATTGCAGCAATCTGGAACAGATGCTATGTATGAACTTATGCTAACAGATGCAACTTGTCATAGTTTGAAATTATTAAAGATTGAATTGTATTGTGGGTACTCTTGTATGATTATAAGGAAAATTCTGTTCAGTTGTTCTTCAGTCAGGTCTCGATTAAAAAATCTTTTTGATAAAAGATTGCATTGAATTGTGGGTAGTGACACGATGTACTATCTTTATGTGGCTATTGTTCGATTATTCGACCACCACGCGTCTGCCCAGATGTTAACAATAGCATACTTGTCCATCATTTATCAGAAGATCACGATCGCATACTCTAAGCATGTTACAATAACTAAATAAAAACCTTTTTAACAAACAATAGAAAGACATGCGGTACTCTTTTTGCTTTTTCGTTTTGTCGCAGCAACAAAAACGACTTGTAATAACTCTCCAAAAGTTTGAGTAATGGTATCCTTTCAGTTTCACTGACCATTCTTTTGTTTCCCAAGGAAGGATTTTATCATAAAAAATATGGTTCGTACCAACTGTACACAAGCATGTGGAAGCAAATAGAGTTTATTATCTCATCTTTTGCTAAAAATTCCTTTTGACCGAAAATGAGGTCACTCCTGTTTTCAAAGAAGAAACACGACGTGGGTGTAGACGTTTCTCGTTATGCGTAGTTTCTGCAAAGATTTTGGCATATTAATTTATTAGCTTCATGCAACATGAATAGACTATCTATGGTACCTTATCCTGAAAGTTTTCGGCGTGGAGTGAAGTTGGAAAAGCAGCTTGACAAATTTCTCAAAAATAAATCATATTATAATATCATAATTTCAATAATTGATCATTTCATTTACAGGACTTGTTGATTAAGAAAGCACTTTAAGTTGATATTTCTTTCTGTGTTGTATTGTCCTTGTCTGCCCATGTCTGGATTTTAATCCTAGGCAGCTGATGAGCCCTGACATTGGACAGTTTCAAAAGATAGGAAGCACTTTCTTTCATGAAAAATGTTGAAACCTCAAATGAGTTCTTGACTGGTGTACTAATTTAGATCTTTCAGGAATTATCAAAATATAGGTTTATCTTTTCAGCTTTTTAAAGTCCAAATAGGCTTAAAATCGCTTTCAATTTTTCAAACACCAATTCAATTTTTGCTCGCTTCGCACGTATGTTGCAGGGGTTGTTTGAAACCTTACATCCGCGCATGACTTTAAGGCCAATTGTAAAATGAAAACAATACTATTGAAACATTCTCAGCATTTCAACGATGAAGTGAGTATGCCGCATAGTGAAAAAGATAACTCGCCGAAGTTACATTCTTACATGTTCAATCCTGGCAGTAATTGATGTACATTCCTACTAGTTTGTTAAGCATTATTTCATAGTATGTATAGTAGATCCGCATAAGTTGTAAACTACCTTGTATTTCAACCTGAATAATGAATGAATGAACTTTAACGCTCTCCATACTCAGTCAATAGCAAAAACATTAAATTTTTTTATTTTGACTTGTGAACATTGCGTCATCCAATCACGTAATCAAAGTAAATGCAAACAAAATCGACCAGATAAAGATAAAAGATTAAGATAATTGCGAAAATTTGCTAAACATATATATATATATATATATAATAAAATATGGTCGTGCTCCTGTCTGTCGGGGATGTGTCATCGGGCTACTATCCGTCGGGATATTGTCTGTCGGGGATGTGTCGTCAGGCTACTATCCGTTGGGCTACTGTCTGTCGGGGATGTGTCGTCGGGCTATTATCCGTCAGGCTACTGTCTGTCGAGGATGTGTCGTCGGGCTACTATCCGCCGGGGATGTGTCGTCGGACTACTGTCTGTCGGGGATGTGTCGTCGGGCTATTATCCGTCGGGCTACTGTCTGTCGAGGATGTGTCGTCGGGCTACTATCCGCCGGGGATGTATCGTCGGGCTACTGTCCGAGAATAGCTACGATAACGTGTATTTGTAACCAAATATAGTTGGCAAGTTTTGTTATTGCAAGTATTTTCGTTATATTTTAAGTTTTTAGACCGAAAAAAAAATAATATGGTGTTTTCTTTTATTATTGTTCGTATTTTAAAAATAGATATATTTATAACATTACCTCCTACACATTTGACGATACATCATTTCCAAAAGCATCATTAAATGTAGTTTTGTCGCTCTAATAGAATATGATCCCCTTTTTTGGAACTTTCATAATAAAATACTCTAAAAGATCAAGTTAAAAGTTCCTCTAGTCTAAAATTTATAATACGTGTTTGCACACCTTTCACATGGTATGTATCCGTCCCTGATTGCCATAAACTCTCCAGAGATCTGACATAACGGTAGTCCCTTATGAAATGGACCCTTGGATAATTGGGAGTAATGTTTGCGCATTTCTGTCGGGCACAGCATACATAAAGCTTTCAGACGTTTCACGGCAAATTCCCCCAAACACCCACTGTTGAGGTAAAACGTGTCCTTGGTGATTTTTACGCCGTGTAAAAGCACTTGCTTCGTATGTGTCACCTTGGAACCGCCCCTGATTCTGATGTGTTGTTTTTGTCTTTGCATAGAGCTTTCACTACAAACTGGATTGCTAACATTGCTATATAGGCACGGTATGGACATTTTGTGTAGGGAGGTTGTAAAAGATTACGTCATTTTTTATTGTTTTGTTGTAATAGGCGCCTCGTATAGGCGCACTCGTTACTAGATCTTTTATTGTATTTTTGTGACCACGTGTGTGGTCAGTTAGCTTACGACCTTTGAAGTAAAAAGACGTATTTACCACGAGAAAGCTTCGCGTCCCATTTTTGTCGTTTGCTCGGACTCAATTTATTCTAAATTTTTACATGGCGCCCGATGAGGGACGTGAAGAATTACAATTAATTAGTTGCTGAGAGAATACTACATTTGGTTGTTGAAAAAGTTGTTGGTTTGTGAGATATTGTGGATATTGATTGTTGAAAATTTGTTTGGAATTGGATTGGTTTTGAGAAGATGGCTACCACTAATGAAAGTTTGACTCGGAAAATAAATAAACGGAAAGGATTTCGAACACAATTTGGTAAGGTTTTAGATCAGGCTAAACGCTATTTAAAAGAAGAAAATATTTTGGAAGCACGTCTAGCAGGATTAGACACAAGCTTGAGAGAGAAGGGAGATAATTTGAGACGTCTTGACGAAGAAATACAAGAATTGATAGAAGTAGATAAGGTTGAAAGAGAAGTAGAAGATTGTTTATCGTTTTTTGAGAGTTCTCATGACGTGTTTGCTGAGATTGCTGTTAGGTTGGCTGAAGTTAAGATTAGCGCTGCGCGAGAGATTGCTTCAATTACGCCGAGTGAAAGTGCGACTTCAACAAGCGCGAAGTTAAACTGTAAATTACCTAAGCTAGAATTGTCTGTGTTTTCAGGAGATCCTCTTGAGTGGCAAGGTTTTTGGAATAGATTTGAAGTTTCAATAAACGCAAATGACGGATTAAGTGAGATAGATAAGTTTAACTATTTACTGAGGTTTTTGTCGGGTAAAGCGTTAGAATCCGTGAAAGGAATGGTTCTCTTAGCAGATAATTACAAACAGGCGGTAAATATTTTGGAAAAAAGATTTGGTAATCCTCAAGTCTTAATTTCAGCGCATTTAGACAAATTAATTAAGGTTAAAAGGGTTAAAAGTATTGAAAACATCGAGGGGCTAAGAAATTTATTTAACGAGGTTGAAACGTGTGTGAGAAATTTAAGAAGTTTGAAAGTTGAGACAAGTACTTATGGTTGTCTATTAATTCCTATCTTGAAGGAAAAAATACCGGAAGACATGCTAATGGTGATTTCGAGAGGTTTTGGAAGTAATGTTTGGATACTTGACGAATTCATGGCACATTTTAATAAGGAGATTGAAGCAAAGGAAAGTTGTTTGTCTTTTAAGACAAGAGATACAGGGGCGATGGTTCGTTGAACACGCGTGATAGTTTTACGTCGCTGGTAATTTGCATGTGCAAAGTGAGGCTTCTAATTGTGTCTTTTGTTCTGGAAAACACGCGTCGCCGAGGTGTGATAAAGTTATTGACGTCAATGCTCGAAAAGATATTGTCAAGAGATCCCGAAAATGTTTTCTGTGCCTAAAAGGAGGTCATTGTGTAAGAAATTGTAGATCGTCTTATGTTTGCCGAAAGTGTGGCGCAAAACATCACATATCTCTTTGTTTTAAAGAAACATCAGGCAACCATGTGAAATCTTCTGAGTCGGCTTCAGGTATCACGTGTTCGAATTATGTAGGCGTTGCTAATGGAATTCTTTTACAAACTGCTTTTTCTGAAGTGTCTAATTCCTTCTCTGGTGCTTCCCAATTTGCAAGAATTCTTTTCGATAATGGATCTCAAAGATCTTATATTTCTGACAATCTTAGAAAAAGGCTCTTTCTTAAAACTATTCGTACTGAGAATTTGCTGTTGAAAACGTTTGATAAGTCTGAAAATGTCACTAAGAAACTAGATGTCGTTCGTTTGTTTATCAAATACGGAAACAATAAGAAGTTGTGTGTTGAAGTTCTTTGTGTTCCTTTCATTTGTGATCCTTTAACCTCTCAAAATATTTCTATGGCAGCAAATAAATATCCTGTGTTAAACTCTTTGAAGCTCGCTGATTTTGATTCTCGCTCTGACGTTGATGTTGACATTCTTATAGGTCTTGATTTTTATCATGCATTCTTTTCTGGAAAAAATCTTAAAGACAGTCGGTGGGCCAACTGCGAACGAAACTATTCTCGGCTGGGTGTTGAGTGGTCCCATCTCTTCGAATAAAACTAACACGTCATTTTCTAATCTTTGTACTACCTTTCATGTGATGAGGTGCGCTTTTGAGCCAGCTGATTCTTCTATTGGTGATCCTTTGAGAAATGATTTAAATAGATTTTGGGAAGTAGAAAATCTGAATAGTGAGCAAGATTGCGTAATACATCAATTTGAGAAAGACATAAGATTTAATGGCGAGCGATATGTAACAAAACTTCCGTTTAGACCTGACCATTTGACTTTACCTAGTAACCTTGAGATATCTAAGACGAGATTGAGTAGTTTGAGACGGCGGTTAGAAAAGGATTCTTTAATGTCGGAGTATAATGATGTACTTAAAACCTATGAGAAAGATGGAATTATTGAAAAGGTACCTGGAAATGAATTATGTTGTGAGAGTGTTCATTATCTGCCTCATCGTGGTGTTCGTAGAGAAGACAAAGAAACAACTAAGTTGAGAGTTGTGTTCGATGCATCGTGTTCAAGTAATGGCCCGTCATTAAACAATTGTCTCTACTCAGGTCCTAATCTTATTTCTAAGATATTTGATATTCTTTTGAGATTTTGCATCAACCCTATTGCAACGCTTTCGGATATAAAGCAAGCCTTTTTAAACATCGAGATTGATCGGGAACATCAGGACTTTCTACGTTTTCTTTGGTATCGGGAACTTGACAACTGTTCGGAGGTTGTGGCTTATCGTTTT
The DNA here is from genome assembly GCA_963930725.1 of Candelabrum cocksii. NCBI lineage: Eukaryota > Metazoa > Cnidaria > Hydrozoa > Anthoathecata > Candelabridae > Candelabrum > Candelabrum cocksii. The sequence continues at coordinate 9,995,786 of OZ005667.1, read as the reverse complement.
GTGCGTCTAGTTTTTGGTCTTACTAGTTCCCCATTCATTTTAAATGCAACTATTCGACATCACTTGGAAAAGTTTAGATCTGATAATTTGTTATTTGTTGAAGGATTTCTCGATGATTTATATGTTGATGATTCTATTTCTGGTTGCTCGACTGTAGAAGAAGCGAAAATGTTTTACGAGAAGAGTATGTTGATATTGTCTGCTGGTGGTTTTGTATTGCGAAAGTGGGTAACTAATTGTAAGGAGTTACAGAAGTTTTTTAATGAAAGAGAGGGAAATGAGAGTGATGTTTGTTCTAAGAAAATTTTGGGGGTAGAATGGGATCTAGAATCAGACAAATTCGTATTCTGTTTTGATAAAATTATTCAGTTAGCTAGAACTCTGCCCGCCACAAAGCGTAATGTTTTAAAGATTGCGGCTACCTTTTTCGACCCGTTGGGATTTATTTCACCTATTACTGCGCGTGTAAAGTCTATTTTCCAACTTTTATGCAAGGACAAGAACGACTGGGATTCAGAAGCGAATACTGAGATTTTAAATGTTTGGAATAAGTTTTTAGAGGACATAGAACGTTTTGGAGTTTTGCGTGTTGAACGCTTCGCATTTATTGAGATGAATGAAAATTTTGAATCTGCCACAATACATGGGTTCTGTGACAGTTCGCTGTCTTGTTATGCAGCGGTTTTGTATTTGCAAATAAAAACTTCCCTTGGTATGCGAGTGCGATTTCTAACAGCTAAAACTAAAGTTGCTCCGCTAAAACAAATAAGTATTGCGCGTTTAGAGCTTTTAGGTTGTGTTCTTTTAGGCAAGCTGGTTGAACAGGTTTTAAATGCCTTAAATAATCGAATTATTTTGAAAAATGTGAAATGCTGGTCTGATTCGCAGGTGGCTCTTTGTTGGCTTAGAGGAAAAACAAAGGCGTGGAGACCTTGGGTTGAGAATCGTGTAGTTAAAATACGTAAGGTAGTTGATTCGGAGAATTGGTCGTTTATTGCTGGAGAAGAGAACCCAGCTGATATTCCTACGCGAGTGTGCGAGTTGGCTGACTTTGACAGGTGGTTTCGAGGACCTAGTTTTTTGTTGGACAAAGATTTTGAAGGAGAAAACTTTGATGTAGATGCCAGGTTGAATGAGGCAGATGTTCTTGTCGAGTCGCGGCAGAAACAAACAATGGCTTGCGCTGTAACAACACAGACGGAGATTAACAATGACAATGTAGCAGAACAGTGCAGTGTGGCAAATGTTATAGACTGTACTCGATTTGGAAATCTTGATAAACTGCTCAACACGACTGCCTACGTTATTCGTTTCATCGACAATTTGAAAGCAAGGATATCGTCAAAAGAAGAAAATAGCGACGAATGTGTCACGGCCGATGAAAGAGAGAACGCTTTGATGTTATGGATCAGGGCTGAACAGAAGAATATCCGTACCCAACGTGAGTCTAGCTACCAAAAACTTTGCAATTCCCTGAAAATATTCGACGACGTAAATGGCATTGCTCGACTGAAGGGACGTTTCGGTAGCTCAAGTTTCAACTACGACGTGAGGCATCCGATCTTGCTTGCTGGAAATGGACGATATTTTGCTGAACTGCTCGTACGCGACTGTCATCTTCGAGTGATGCACACTGGAGTGGAGGCGACGTTCAACCAATTGCGAAGAAGATTCTGGATTGTGAAAGGACGTCAATACGTAAAGACAATTCTTAGAAAATGCGTAATTTGCAAGAAATTTCAAGGACGTACTATGAACTCCCCAGATTATCCTGATCTTCTTAATTTTCGTTTTTATGATTGTTTTAGTTTTTGTAACATAGGAATAGATTATGCCGGACCGTTATTTGTCCGTGAAACCGCTAGAGCCGATGCCAAAAAGGTTTACATTTTGCTTTTTACCTGTGCCTCTAGTAGAGCCGTACACTTGGAATTAGTTCCGGATATGAAATCCCCCGCATGTATACGCGCATTTGAAAGGCTGGTGTCAAGAAAGGGAATACCAAAGTTTGTTATCAGTGATAATTTTAAAACATTCAAATCAAGTCAAGTGAAACGTTTTCTTTCTCAACACGGCATTCAGCAGAGTTTTATTCTACCTGCTTCACCTTGGTGGGGCGGATTTTATGAACGTCTTGTTCGTTCCGTCAAGTTATCGTTGAAGAAATCTCTCGGGAGATCACTTTTAACCTATGAACAATTGGAAACTGTTTTATGCAAAAGCGAATTCGTCATCAATGGCCGACCTTTAACGTACGTCTCGTCCGACGATCTGGAAGAAGCGTTGACACCATTTCATTTACTTTTCGGCAGAAATGTTTCCTACACCTCTGGTTCCGTAAACATTAATGACATTGTGAATTTTTCGAAGAATGACGTCATCAAAAGAGCGAAATACATGCGACTGCTCATTCGTAAATACTGGGAATCGTTCAACTCGTTATACTTGAATGAACTTCGTGAACAGCACCTAAACCGCAAATCAGCCAAGAGATCATCACCACCGCCCGTAATTGGTGACGTAGTTTTAATTCGAGATGATGTTCCGTTACCTCGTCAACGTTGGCGCTTAGGTAAAATCACACAACTGGTCACCGGCAGCGATGGTAATGTCAGAGGTGTTAAATTAATCGTCGCTTCAGAAAGTCAAGGAAATCAATCGTGCTGCCGTCCGCTTCAAAAGATCATTCCCTTAGAAGTCTCCGAACAAGAAAACATCTCCGATGACGTCAATTCCAACACAAATACCGAGGACACTTGTATAAGTAATGGTAGACCAAAACGGCACGCGGCACGCGAGGGACAATTAATAAGAAGATTAAAGGAGAAATATGTTGACTAGTCAACGGGGGGGGGAGTGTAAAAAATTACGTCATTTTTTATTGTTTTGTTGTAATAGGCGCCTCGTATAGGCGCACTCGTTACTAGATCTTTTATTGTATTTTTGTGACCACGTGTGTGGTCAGTTAGCTTACGACCTTTGAAGTGAAAAGATGTATTTACCACGAGAAAGCTTCGCGTCCCATTTTTGTCGTTTGCTCGGACTCAATTTATTCTAAATTTTTTACAGAGGTTTTGGCGTTCATAATAGTGCTAAACCACCATCGAAGAATTTTACAAGCGAGTCAAAAAAGCCATTTTTGGCACTTTCCTGTTAGTCGTCCACCACCAAATAAAAATCAGACAGTTTTTATACTCAAATATATATTTATACATAAGTAACTTCCAGACATACAAAAAGAGTTGTAAACAAGCTTGCACATGCCGTAGTCAGTAGTAGACCAAGGAAAGTTATTTAGAAAATGAATTTTTAATTTTTATGAATTATCAACTCAGATACCTGACAAGCAATCAAGTGTTTTGTTTTTGCAGCAGCGTGGGATTTTATACAATCCAAGAGTTTGTGCAAATGGTCATAACATGGTGCGGCAGTTGAGAGACCACAGCGATCGCTGGAGGTGCAACTCAAGACAGTGTCGAACAGAAGTCGGCTTAAGAAAAGACACTTGGCTTGTAAATTCCGGACTCCCGTATAGAGACATGATTCTTTTTATTTATTGCTGGTGTTACGAAATGACGTCTATTAAGTTTCGTGAACGCGAGTTGGTTATGAACAAAAACACAGTTGTTGATTGGAATAACTTTTTACGCGTGGTTTGTGCGATGGACTTGTTCTAGAATCCAATTGCAATTGGTGGACCAATTTCTGGAGCTGGAGTTCACTCGAAGAAAAAGTCACCAAAGAAGAGTTTTTCCTCAACAGTGGGTATTTGGCGGTATCTGTCGAGAAACAAGGGAGTGTTTTATGTACGCTGTTCCGGACAGAAGTGCAACCACATTCGAGCCTATAATCCGACAATCTATTTTACCAGGTACAACAATCATGTCTGATTTGTGGAGAGCATATGGCGGATCAATGCTATAGGGTACAACCATCTGACAGTAAACCTAACCACTCTCTAAATTTTGTCGATCCTGTAACTGTTGCCAATACCAAACATATCAAGAACAGTTGGAAATTGGCAAAAAAAAGCGCAACAAGAAGCAAAACGGAACTCATAGAGCTATGCTTGACGACAGAGACATAGAAATTTGAATTTCTTCCACAAGATCTTCCAAGATATCGCTGCATATTGGCCACTTGAATAATTGTTTGTTTATATTTCAGTTTTGTTATCCTTAAAAAATAAAATAATTTCTTTTGGCGGGGGACTGACTATCTATCAGGAAAGTGCCCAATTTTTAATTGTTCAGATAAACATTATTAATTAAATCAATTATATAAATACATCAATTTTAAACATTTATATTATTTGTAACAAAGAAACATTGATTTCGAAGAATTTTTAATTTTTTTTTTGGAGGGGGATTAACTGAAAAGTACCAACTTTTAATCTAACGAGTATTGTCTTTTAATTCACACTATATTTACGGGCATTCGTAAGGTCGTTTACATAATATCATTACATCGTTATAAAATAGTCTGTCGAAGATGCTCGTCTCCAAATGGTTTGCAGTGATCTTTGTGGCGAAAAGAAAGCTATTTTTAGAAAACATGCTTGAAGATTTCAACAGAACCAGCGAAGCGTGACGCAAACAAAAGAAGAATGTTTTCCAGTCGAATGGTTGTTTACGTAACAAAAACGTTGGTCGTAGCCGAAACAATAGCTCTGAAAAACAAGAGGTTTACTTGTTAGCTACTTAAATAATTTTTCTTCTTCGCAGCAATATCCAATTACTAAGTATAATCTCAAAACGGAATATAAGGCCCTACTGATCCTCTGCAAACAAGATCTCCCTTATTTCGGAAATATTTTGTAAAATACTTTACATGTTGCAAACTGCTAACTGCAGGGCGGTTCAAAAATAAAACTTGCACCGTCTCTAATGACTTTGCATCTAATCTATCGGTTGCTAAGTTGTGCAAATTCTTGAATAACTATTTTCATTGTTAAGGTCGAGCTGCGAGTATACTTTTTTTTTCTTGTACGCAAACAAAACAGACGCACTATGTTCATAATAGCGTAGAACGCTTAGAACGATCTCGCAAGACAACCCAACGACGAACGCGTCAATCTCGAACTGAAGAAAGCTCGATTTTGAAGATTAATTTACCGGGTTTGTAGTGTAAACATGTTTATTGCACGGAATGCTTTTCCAAACCCAGTTTTCAATGCACTGCAATTTTCAATTTTCTTACTTTGTCACGATTTCGAAAAGTAAAACAAACAAGACCTATGTATTTAAAATATTGGCGGCAGTTGATTCCGCACGAACTTTTGATATCACAAAGAAGCACGTGGCTTTTGACACAAAGATCACCCTGAGAAAAGCTCCTTTTTCCCGCCACTTGCCACTAAATAGAAGAATGGACAGTTTCATAATTGCTTTTTCAAAGGCTTTCTTCTCGAGAAAGGTTTCTTAATCTGAACAGGTGGTCTTTGTGAAAAGCAATAAAGATTTCTCTTTGTAATAATCGACTTCATTTGTACGGTGAATGATACCGCGCTCTTTTAAATGGAATTTCTACAAAACAGTTTTTACGTTTTATTTGTATATCATCATTCCTAGAGCCCAAGAATAAAATTTAGAGTAAGTGAGATTTTGCATCAATTTTTACAACGGTATTCATTGTGATCGCATATATTTTCATATTATTGAATGTAAGTGTTGTTTTTAGTTTTTCAAAATTTGCACAATGAAGAAGTCAACGTTGTCAGTGTCTTCCGAAGACTCGTCTTCTTCTCCCGAAAGGAACCCGAATAACTCCCGCGTAAAACGTCTTCGCGCGAACGACCGCGAAAGGAAACGCGTGCATTTGATAAACTGCGCGATGGATTCTCTGAGGAAGGTTGTGCCGGGGTTGAAAGATAAACGGAAGTTAACGAAACTAGAACTACTGCGCGCTGCAAACCATTATATTTGGTTGCTGGATGAAAGTTTGCGTACGAATAAAACATTAGAGGAAGTGATGAATTATCGGGCAATGGACCCACCACCGCACATTTACTGCATCCCCATACCATTCGAAATGCCCATGTTAAAGCGAGAACCTTGGAAAAGCGCTTGACGGTGCTAGTTGTTTAATTTGTAAATATTCCAACATCGGTTTTTTTATTCCATTTTTGTAGAAAGACACCAGTCGGTTGAAATCATTCGCAATAACATTGATAGAGATACCGGGTGAATGTCATCATGGTGCGCACTGTGGTCTCTTAAGTTATATATAGTCATTTCATAACAATTGATTGAGAACCTAATCAATTTTCTTCGTAATTTTAAAACAAGAATGAGTTATCGAGGACTTTGATGGGGATAAGCCTAATCTTTAGACGAAGAAGAAAATATCGAGTTGTTTGGTGCATTGGAAAGCAATACTTTCATTCTGAATAAGAAACAAGTTGATTACTCGCTTTAGATGAATTCAAAAAATAAGAGGCAATTTTTCAAACTTTGAACCCTATAGTTTTTATGTCATCGCATGTACTAATTACACTGGAATTTGCGAATTATTTACACATTAGCGATGCCGTAACCTCTAACATCAACAAAAAAAACTGGATCTCCATCATCTTCAATTTAGTTAATATTTTCAGGTCGCATGATCGCATAAATTCAGACAAATAATAATTTCAATAATTGAAGATCTGGGCCCAAAATTATCCCATTTCAGATAATGGGTTAAAAACAGAAAATTGTCTATAAACTTTTCCCTTAAACTAATTTTGCTAATATTTTCATAAAAAGCCAAAAAAACAACACAAAGTTCGATAAAATTTGGGTAAGACATCATCATCATAGACATTCAAAATTTTTTGAGAATCGATTAAACAGCCACGTGCTTCTGGTAAGACGGGCGGTGGAATTTTAATGTATGTTTCTGGCTGTTTGTCCTGCATTGTTCTTAAAAGGTTTATGACGTCAACGAGCATACTGAGATGCTATTTGTGGAAATACAGCTGTCGTTCAGGAAAAACATTATAGTTGGCGTCATTTATCAACCACCAAATGGAAAACACATCTGGAATTATTAAAACCGATATATGTATAAAGGTCTACTGAACACACTATTATCAGCCTTGTAAATATCTTATCGATCGCGTTAGACAAGAACTCATGCAGTATTGGAGTATTCCTTGACCTTTCAAAAGCATTTTATACGGTTTTAACTATAAAATATTGTTAGAAAAATTAAAGTTTTATGGTGTCAATAAACTGAACTACAAGTGTATCATAAGCTATCTTTCGAACAGATCTCAATTTATAGCATATGATGGCTTATCTAAAACAGACCAGATTTCGATAACTTGTGGAGTTCCGCAAGGTTCAATTCTAGGACTTCTCTTATTTATATTAATGACATTTTTAAATCTTTAAACTACACTCAATCTATCATGTTTGCTGATGACACTAACCTTATTTACAGTAACAAAGATGTAAAAACTATCATTTTAAATACTAACAAAGACGACTTATTATAATCTATACTAAAAAAAAAAGATAAAAATTACCGGATCTCGTTATACGTAATAATAAAATACAAAGAGTTAGCACTACAAAATTTCTGGGTCTTAAAATCTAACATTGATCCCACTACGTTTCGAAACTGCCGATTCGAAACTGGCCATTTCGAAATTGACGATTCGAAACCGGACGGTTCGAAACAATATCAAAAGATTGCTGTTTTTTAGACTAAAGGTGGTTCTGGTATTACATATTTATTTTGTAGTTGAAAAATGAATTACATCACAAACAACAAAGGTGGGAGGAAACTATGCTATAATGGATACATGTATACCGTTAAAGCTACAACGAATACTTCTGTTCGATGGCAATGTTCACAAAAGACAGCTTTCCGTTGCAACGGATTTTTGAGGGTTGATATCAATGATCCTGAGTTAATTTTATCACAAACACCTCACAGTCACGCTGGTAGCAATGTTGATATAAATGTAGCAGAAGCAAAACAAGCTATAAAAGCTGTTTTAACACAAACATCAACTGCTGGTGGTTCAACCCATCAAGTTCTTGTTAATAAATTATGTAGACTTACTCATGAAGAAAGAACAGCTTTTGGTAATGCAAACTCCAACAAACGAAGCTTTAACCGCTATATTGCCAAAGGTTGACCAAAAAACCCGGAGTCCCTTGAAGAACTGGAAATTGAAGGTGTTTGGGCTAGAGACGTTGATAAAGAAATGTTACTAATACATGACAACCACAACAACGAAAACAGAATAATTGTTTTTGGGCACGAAAATTGTCTTATTCATTTGAGCCAATCGAACATGTGGTTTATGGATGGTACATTTAAAGTGGTGCCAACTATTTTTGAACAAATATACGTTATTCGTGCTCCTCTTGATGAGTCTGCCATTTCATCAGTTTACGCATTCATGACTCACAAAACTCAAGAAAGTTACTGTGAACTCTTTACGATCATCACAGACAAGTGCAACGAATTGAATCTCCATTTAGATCCAACTTCAATAATGCTTGATTTTGAAAAAGGAGCCACGAATGCGATTGTTGAAGTGTTTGGTTCCCATGTACAACCAAAGGGATGCTTTTTTCATCTGTGTCAAAGCTCATGGCAATAGATTCAAGAGCTCGGTCTTTCTCAGCGATACTTAGACGATGACGAAGTCAAGTTATTTTGTGGAATGGTAGATGGTCTTGCGTTCCTTCCTGTTGCAAGCGTCCCTGGTGCAATGCAATTATTAATTAATGAAACGCCAGCTGGGTTTGAACCTTTCGTCGAATACTTTGACAAAATTTATGTTTCTGGAACATTTCGTCGTATAGCACGACCCGGTCAGAATGTTTTTCTTCGAAATATTCCACCTCTTTTTCAACCTCAAGTTATTATGCAATAGACTCAATGACGAAAACATTGAAGAAGCCCAATTTTTAAGAGGTATTGGGCATAACATTAGATATAAGATTTAAAAACCGATGTAATCTAGTACATGGATAAAATATAGTACTGAATCAAGAAGAGCTTTTAATAGTTTAAGGCTTCGTGGGTTTGAACCATTAATACAAAAAATAAAAACTTCACAACCTTTCTCGCTACTTCGCTCAATCCACATTGGCATTCTCTTTACAAAAGAAAGAGAAATTTTTTGTCGTCCTAAATATGTACAAAAGTAAACGTGTAAACAAAAGGTTAATGAGATGATAATGAGACCTGTGGAATGCTGAGCATATGACACGTATCAGTTTGGATGACGTAAAAGTCCTCTACCTTTTTATTGCGTGGTTCAATTTCAACAAATGACCCCACGTTTTGCTTCTCTTTTTGTATTCTATACTACAGTAATAACAATTATAGTATATCTGTAATTTGAAAAATCCTCCGCGATCCCTATCAATGTGACTTCTCGCAAAAAAAGAATCTTCTCGAATGCTTTAAACAAACTGAACATTGCGGGCATTTCCATCGTTTGGAATCAATCCCATCAGCCCGAAATGCGTCTAAACTATACACGCTTTGTTTTTATAAGAATACGCTTTATAAGAATAGCAGGGTGAAAATGGGCATTTTGTGAGGAATATTCTAGGAATATGCCCAGGGTGAATATTTCAGCCTGATTTGGAGTTAAAAATTAAGAATACTTGACCCTGGCCGAATCAAGTCTATGCTTATAAAAAAAGCGTGTAATGTACCTCGCAGCTGTTTTAAACTTTGGGCCCAAATAAGGTATTATGGGTGAAAATATCCCAATTCTGGTACTTGATTTGAAATCAGCATCCTCTAATTAGTAAACCTACCAATTTTCAAAGCCAACGGAATATTTTAAACTTTGGGCCCAAATAAGGTATTAGGGGTGAAAATATCCCAATTCTGGTACTTGATTTGAAATCAGCATCCTCTAATTAGTAAACCTACCAATTTTCAAAGCCAACAGAATATTTTAAACTTTGGGCCCAAATAAGGTATTAGGGGTGAAAATATCCCAATTCTGGTACTTGATTTGAAATCAGCATCCTCTAATTAGTAAATCTACCAATTTTCAAAGCCAACGGAATATTTTAAACTTTGGGCCCAAATATTAGGGGTAAAAATATCCCAATTCTGGTACTTAATTTTAAATCAGCATCCTCTAATTAGTAAACCTACCAATTTTCAAAGCCAACGGAATACATTTTTTACATTTTTTTAATTTTTATGATATTGTTTATAGGCCGCTAAAATATTGTTTTACCAAAAAGTACTATTTTGGGGTGTTTTGACTTGGGGTGTTTTGTCTCGGGAAGTTTTGTCTTAGGCTTTTTTTGTCTTGGGGTGTTTTGTCATGCGGTGTTTTGTCTGTACACCGTTTGTTGCGTAATTTAAACAATTCATGTCGCCAACAAAATAAATTGACTTTTTATTGCTGCTTTTAAAATGTCCAGAAAGAAATGAATAAGTAGATTTCGACGGTTTATTTGGAGCTCTATAAGAAATACATAGAGTAGATAATAGAGCGTTTCTTTTCGCTATCGTGTGTCTGCACTGCACTTCAATGCTTAAAATTTCGTTTAATTTATCTTTCATATCAGAGAGCTCATCACAAAATTTATATTGAACAAATACACACAAGCTCCGTCACATGAACGTGCGGGAACATTTCAAATGCATGTCGCGGGGCCGGCTAAAGGTAATAACGTTCGAAGATAAACCACTTGATTGATTCGTGACTCGAATTCGCGAATTTTAAAAACGTTAATAGAAGTTTAAAAAACGTAAAACAAATTGTTTCGAAGATTAAAAGTAAAAACAAAATTATTTCGAAAATTAATGAAAGTTTAAAAAACGTAAAACAATATTGTTTCGAAGCGTCAGTTTCGAATCGTCAATTTCGAAACGGCCAGTTTCGGAACGGCAGTTTCGAAACGTCTGTACACCCTTAGCATTAATGAATATCTAAGCTGGGATCATCACATAAGGTACATAGAAAAACACTCATCCAAACGACTCGACACACGACACTCGCCAAATTACTCGACACACTCGCGAAATGTCAAAGTAAATTTTAAAATCAAAATACAGGAAATAAGAACGATAAGAGCTTTAACTCGATAATACATAGCTGTTTTTACTCGTTTAAACAAATTGTTACAAACTTAAGTAAATAAATCAAAAGCATTGCCTCCAACTTCTCCATCGGTTGGAATATAGTCACACTCCCATTCATTCTGATGCGATACGAGTCTCTCTTGAAAGAATTATACACCGAACCAAAAGATGAGGCAATAATCGCAACATTTCTTGCAATAAAAAACAAACGAATGAAGATGATGAAGACGACGAAGAGATGGATATCGAGGTATTGCAAAGAGCCCGACCGACGAAAAAAACTAAAACCATCCAGAAAAAGAGGTGAAATCAAAAGACAATATGTCGTCGCGATATGTTTGAAAACGCCCGTCGTGACTCACGAAAAGGAGATGATGTAATTAATAGATTAACTATTTCTAATGAAAAAAGAAAAATAAGCGTGTCTTTATTGAAGTAGTTTACATTTTTGTTCTATAACCGCCTGTTTGTCACACAAGTGGAAAATTACAAGAAATTCGACTTTATATAAAAAAAATTCCGGGTACAAATTTTCGCGGTTAAGAGGGAAAACCGCGAGAATAAGTACCCGCGAAAATTAGTACTACTAAGGTATGCAGAAACACGCGTGTAGAAATATAAAAAACAAGACAAAATGGAACATGCTTTACCCTTATTGCGCAACTTAAATATTTTAACAATTTACGATATTAATATTTACCAACATCTTATATTTATGAACCATTTCAAAACTGATAGTTTACCTGTCATTTTTAACCACATCTTTTGTACAATATCAAACGACAAATATAACCTTAGATCTCACGAATTATTCAAATTTTAACAGTATATCATTTAAAAAGAAGAAATGTGAATTTTGCATATTACAGAGAGGACCTCTCATTTGGAATAACTTTGAAGAGCCACTAAAGAACACAAATAATATAACCACTTTCAAATTTTCAACAAAGAAAACCATTTTATTAAAATATAACTATTTTTTTTACGTTGATAATATCTAGTTGAAAAGGATTTATGAAAAGGATTGACTGACTTGTCAGCGAGGCCTTCTTTAAATCCAAGACAACAATTTCCTACATTATACATTGTTTATATACTAACTGATCATTGTACATTTTTATTGGTAAGAAAATTCCAATGGTAAAGCAACAAATTGTTAACTTACCATCATGGCTGAATTTATTTGTGTCGGAAATAAGACCGTAAAATGCAACAAAAAAGTTGAAGATAGCGACGATGTCATTGAATGCGATGGCTGCAGAAAATGGTTCCACATTTCATGTCAAAATCTCCAGCACGGCGCCTATGTGGCTATTGGGAAATTCCAAATGTACTGGGCATGCGATAGCTGTCAAGCGAAACTCACCCAGTTAAACGACTATTCAATAATATTCAATAAAATTCTTCAGAAGTTAGACCATATCGATCAAAATATGGACATAGTCAAAACCGAAATTACTGAGAGTAAAACAACAATCTCGAAAACATATGCAGACATCGTTAAAGACACTATAAAAAATCAAGAAGCAACAAAATTGCCACCCATCATCGACACGCAGAAAATCGCTCGCGACATTGCAATAGAATTCCAAAACTCTCAAAAGCAACTTAATCTGATTGCTTTTAACTACAAAGAAAGTAACAATCCTAAACAGGACTTTATCGATATAGTCCAAAAGGGATGTAAAGTGAATATAACTCACGAGCAAATAACTTCTGCGAAAAGAATTGGAAAAGAAAACGAAAAAAACAACGAGTCATCTGACACCCCAAAACCACGTCCTCTTTTCATTAGTCTAACCAATACGGAAATAAAACATGAAATTCTCAAAAACACTCCAAACTTAAAAACAAACTTACCAGGGATATTTATTAACACAGACAAAACTCCACAAGAACGACAACATTTTAACGAAACCAGAAAAACCCAAAAAGAATTAATTGAAAATGACAAAGAAAAAATTTGTTTTTTTCGAATAACCGGCCCACCCCTCAAACTGGAAATAGTGAAAGAAAAACGCAAAGTAAAAAGTGGGTCAAGTTTCGATTAAAACAACCAAAAATAAAAAATAAGTTCAAGACAATATATACAAATGTAGACTCGCTGTTAAATAAACGTAATGAATTACTAATCGCAATCGAAAAATATAAACCTGATCTCGTATGTCTCTCAGAAACACTACCAAAAAACAAAAGATTCGAAGTTCTTGACTCTGAGCTATCTATTGATAACTACCAGCTATTCTCCAGCCACAACTCACCTCTGTGTCATAGAGGAGTCATTTTATATATCCACAACTCAATAAATGCTACAGAAGTATACAACTGTATAGATGCAAAGGAAGCAGTATGTTGTAACCTTAATGACAGTTGTTTAGTAAATGTCATAGATCACCTAACAGTTCAGAAGAAAACGATAAGAAACTTCATAATAGCATAATAAATATAAGCAAAATCTGCTCAAAGTTGCTTGTCCTAGGAGATTTCAATTATCCCAATATAGATTGGACTAATCCAAAAGACCCATCTACTCTAAATACGAAATCGGAAATTTTCATCGAATCTCTTAGAGACTCTTTCCTTGTCCAACACGTATTCAAACCTACACATCATCGCGTTCTTCAAAGCCCTACAACAATCAATCTGATATTTAGTTCAGAAGAAAATATGATCACAAGTGTTTCTCACCTAGCACCTATTGGAAAGAGCCATCGCCAAGTTCTTCTTTTCGACCTACATACTGAAAGTAACATAAAATCAACTTCAAACTCCCCACATTTCTTATTCTTCCGTGGTAATTACGATGCAATTAGAGAGTCTATCAAGTCCACAGACATAACGAATTTACATAACTTAAACTCGCAGGAAACATGGACTGTCTTACAGCACAAGCTGAAAAACCTGATGAACATGCACATACCTAAATCAAACAGGAAAAGAAAACGTGCTATGTAAAAAAACACAGAAACTATAAAGAAAATCCGAGAAAAACAAGATCGTTACCGAAATTACTTAGAAGACAAAAACAATGTTACCTGCACCGCATATGCCAAAGCAAGAAATCAAGCGAAACAATCATGCAAAACAGCCATCCGAAAATTCGAAAAATCAATTGCAACAAACATTTCTTCCAACCCTAAAGCGTTCTTCGCATGTGTTAAATCGAAAACAAAAACAAAAAATACGTTTCCAGACATAAAGTACAACAACGAACTTGCTGTAACAGACTACGATAAATCTCACCTGTTTAACAAATTCTTCTCCAGTGTGTTTACCAAAGAAGATATCACGAATATACCAACATTCTCACTAAATAGGCCAGTTCCACTATTACTAGACAAAATAGACTTTAGTTCTGAGCGAATAGAAGAGTTTCTCGATCAACTCAAACCTAACAAATCACAAGGGCCTGATAAGATTCACCCAAGCGTTATGAAGGAAGCAAAACACGAACTTTCAGTGTCCTTATCTATTCTGTTTAAAAAAATTTTCGAAACCGGTAAAATTCCATCTATCTGGAAACTTGCTGAAATTACTCCTTTTTTTAAAAAGGGCGATAGAACATTGACTAAAAACTATAGACCAGTCAGCCTAACGTGTATAACAAGCAAAGTTTTTGAAAAATTTCTGCACAAACACCTATTAACTCACTTATTACAACACGATCTTCTGAGTTCATACCAACATGGGTTCAGACCTAGCCACTCTTGTGCCACTAATCTATTAACTGTTATTGACTCGTGGACTCACGCCTTGGAAGAAGGGACAGCTGTTGACACTATCTACCTAGACTTCGCTAAAGCATTCGACAAAGTCCCACATAAAAGGTTACTTGTCAAACTAAAAGCTTATGGAGTACACGGAAAACACGGAAGTTGTAGAGAATTTTCTGAAAGATCGAAAACAAAGAATAACCGTCAATGGAGTCAGCTCTGAATGGACTAATGTTGAAAGTGGAGTACCCCAAGGAACTGTACTCGCTGCTCTTTTGTTTCTTGTGTATTCAAATAATCTTCCAACTGTAGTTTCTTCAATTGCAGCTATGTTTGCAGACGATACCAAAGTATACCAACTCATGAAAAATAAAGTCTCACATTACCAACTTCAGAAAGATATTGACGATTTAGTTACTTGGAGCCAAAAATGGAACATGTTGTTCAACTCAGAGAAGTGTTTTGTTCTTCATCTGGGACATAACAATAGTTCATATAATTACTCCATGTATGATGACATTCAACAAAAGCGAGTTTACTTAAAGGAAACAATATGCGAACGTGACCTAGGTGTACATGTGGACAAAGATTTAAAATTTTCACATCATATTAAAACAAAAGTCAATAAAGCCAACCAACTGCTGGGCATGATAAGACGCTCGTATACCTTCCTCGATACTCAGTCATTTAAGAAACTGTTTATATCACTTGTTCGTCCTCACCTTGAGTACTGTGGTGTGATATGCAACCCAAGACTAGCTAAAGATAAAAGAATGGTTGAAAATGTACTACGTAGAGCCTCGAAAATGATCCCTGGTATTAACCAATTATCGTACAACAAACGTCTAGCCCGTTTAAACATACCGAGTATGCTATACCGTTTTCAGAGGGCCTCATTGAAGTTTATAAATGGCTTCACTCGTACTACAAGTGCAAAGCAATATTTTCTGTCAATAATAGAACATTCACCCGCGGACACCAGTACAAACTTAAAAAACAGTTCGCGAGACTAGAAATTCGCAAGCACTTTTTTACAAATAGAGTTGTAAATAAATGGAACAGTCTTCCAAACGAAATTTATGTGCAACAAGTCTGAATCAATTTAAGAAAAAGCTTGATGACTTTCTAAAAAACAAAATTTATTTATACATATAGATATTGTAAACCTAAATCTTGTTTTCCACTTGCCGAATCTGTTCGCGAATAATCAGGACCCAATGCGATTAACTTCATATTATATCAATCAACTAGTCTTCATTCTATCATTCTGTTTACGAATTTATTCAAATGGGATAGACTCAACTAGTGGAGAATCTATAACTTATATTTCCATTGCTTGTTACGAACGATAACATACGAACTAAGCTCAAGTAATTCCATTATCAACAATGTACAATCGATAATAGTTATACAATAGTTACCAACTCAACAATTCTGCCTGTATTGCAACTAACGTGCACATCTCTTATAATCTTTTTAACCGTTTTTGATTTTTGATAATATAGTTTATACCTAGTTTATAGTTTATTTTATAGTTTTTAGGTTGACAGGCAAATGTATGCCTATTACAATATTTATGATTGTAAACCTACATATAATAATAATATAGTAATAATAACAAAACAGCCACGTCATCAGCAACAACGTCCGTTGACGTTCGTGAGACAATAAGGCAGTAGATACCATCTTCGCGTCCGCATCACCAGTGCAAATGTGGCCGTTGTGTTCCCTGGGCCACCAGAAACATTATTTATACATAATCGTTATATATTAACGACTAGAATCTTTGTAGCGCATTCCAGAAAGGGCCGGGAGATCTGGAAATCTCCTTGCCACCACGAGGTAGTAGTACTAACACAAGTGTCTACTCGCCCTCCTGGCTTCCCGGACCACCAGAAGCCTTATTTCCGCAATATTAATGACTAGAATCTCTGTAGCGAATTCCATCAAAGTTTTATTTCTCTCTTTTATATTAAATCAATAAATGTTGAACAAGCAATGCAAACGTACAAAAGAACGTCATGGATGGCCATCTTTTCAAAGGAAACATACAAACGCAAAATGCAATAAGTTATGTTTACATTCGAACTAAATTGCGTTCTAAGTGCAATAAAAAAGTTTCCTGTTTTGAAAACCTTTCAGCATAAAGACATCAATAAGTTTAATATTGGCTTCCCTCTCTATTTTCAGACATACGTATTAATAGTGATCAGCATGAAATTTCCTTTCTACCGATGCGTGTGGTTTCGAGATGTAAAATTTTCGACCAATCAGCGCATAGGCTCGTGCCTGCCATTATGAATTTCGAGGTGTTTCTATTGCCCAATCGATGGGCTTTTTTCTGGCGGTTGCTAGAAAAAAACATTTCTGTGGAAAATTTGAGCTTTATACCATTTTTGGCTGGGTATGGTGGCATTTGAGCAAATCCCTCCTCGCTACTAGTATTGTTTGCATAACAAGAATCTGAAATTATTTTTTCTTGAAAAGGGAATACCCCTTCGGGCGGGTCTAAGGGAAGTTCGGTTACAAACAAACAGCCAGAGCGACAAGCATAAGTTTCTATAGTAATTATTCAACATTAGTTTTAAAACTTGACTTTAAATTTTACCCACGACACAAATCGTACAAGAAAATTTACAATCTCCACCTATTCATCAGTTCACAAATTCAGCTACAAAAATATTCTCGAAAAATTCAAAACACTGCAAGTATTATAAATGCTTTAAAATTCGTAGATTTTATATTAAACAGTATGACACAAATTTACAATCTGTAGAATATAATTACATGCGAAATGAGTTGGTGTGCTTCTTTTGGGTTTTTATTGATTTTCAATAATGTAAAAACAACAAAGCGAAGGCGCGCAGCCCATTTCAGTGCTTCTTCTCGTTGTCATGGTTATCAAGTGTAGATTGCATTCGATAGCGTTGTAGCAAGTTTTTCGCGCGCATGTGTTTACTGTCGATCTCTTCCGCGTGGTTCAAAGGAAACCAACCACGCGCACCATCGCGTAAACGCATGCCCTCCGCCCAGCCTTTGTTCATAACAATTACGCGTATATAACCATGATTATTGCTTTGAGTTCAGAAAAAAATTTAAAATGTAGAACTACTATTATTGAAATAACAAGGTTACCGTCTGGAAGTTTTCTCAACACTTCCAAAGTGTCGCCTTCAATAAGCGAGAGTTCGTCAGATTGTTGGGCTTGGTAAGAATGGATCGTCTGCATCTGGGGACAGTCTAAACGGTAACGGGTTCAGTATCACGAACGATATTACACATATTCCTACCAAAATCATCGTAGACCGATTCTCCATCGAAGTTAGAGAGTTGGGTTTGCTTCGGGTGAAAAGACTCTAACCATCGCGTCTTTGCCGTTCTAAGAGATGCAAAAATCTTTGTAAAAGATTTATGTTCAAGAAATAAGAATAAAAACTTGAACTACTAAAGATTACTTACTCAGTTTCGAGGAAACAATGGTAGTCGACAGTTTTATTGTTGGCGTTTTCTAACAGTACCAATGTGAAGGCGTATTTGATAGGGCTCATGTAGAGTGTTACAACTTTGGGCGGTTCAGGATCTGGGATGTTTGTCAGTTCCTCCACCCGCAACAAAGACCGCTGACAGTAATCGATCACTTTAAAGTTCTCTTCAGACTTCATCTTGGTCACAAGCAAAAGATCAGTGAACAGGAAGAGGTGTATAGACTTGCATTTGCCCTTGAATATCTGGCGAATTTGGTTCTTGTACTTTGAGAAGCGGCCTTCTTCGTGTAGACAGGACACCATTCCTTTCTTCACAAGCCATCGGGAAGATGAGATCAAGGGGATAGGCTGAAAATGTAACAGCCAATCAATTTCGAACGTTACGACGTTTAATAGTAAAACGGACCTTTATTTTGAACGTTAGTGTTTTCTGTATGTAGCACATCTCCTCCGTGCGCTCCATCTTTCGTGCGCCTTCGTTCGATTCGTGCACCACCTACACCGCGCTTAATTATAAAGTGTACCAGTATAATGTGTGCGGATACTTACGACGTTGATGGATTTTAATGCTCTATCAGTAGAGATGTATTCTTCCGACTGCGCTTCACAATGGCTCAAGATTGCCTATGGAGATCAAGACATACTACAATCAAGGTAGCATAGTAATCAATAACTGTATCGACAAAACAATCAAAATGTCCTAAGATTTACAAAGTTAAAAACTGTGAATTCCTACATCCAGAAGGAGCGGCATCCGGGTAATTCTTTGCATAGGTAGAGTGAGGAAGGAATGCATTGTCAATCCGTGACATTTCGAATCGGCTTGCAGTAAAGTCAGGGATTCAGTGAATTGAGGGCTGGAATGCCTGTTTTAAAAACAGTATTTATACAAACATAATATATATATATATATATATAAACAAGTGCCACATGCACTCATCGCATAGCGGTAAAGCTTGGTTTACACACGGGAAAAGAATCAACGCCGGAGTCATCAGTGACATTTTAAATCAACCAATCAAATCGCTTCCTTTGGTCATGTGTTTTATTTTTTTTAATTGTTTTTCTTTTTTTTTTATCGGGGTCTGTGTTTGTGCATTTCAAATAGATATTACAGACAGGAATATAAATTTTACAGAATGTCAGTGTTATAATATCATTATTATTATTACACTATTATTATGATTTTAGTGTTTTTGGAATTCGAACATATTTTACCGACACAATATAATTGTAATTAAATGATATTTAATATTAAAAAATTCATTAAAACTTGGTTGATATGAAGGCATCTAAAAACTAACTCACAATAAAGCTTGCAAAGTCCTATCTTGAAACACTTGATTCGAGCAGTACTTGATGTAACAATTAAAATGGTTTTCCGCCTGAAAGAGAGAATCTTTATTCAAAACACTTCATATTATTTAAAAAGCACTTTTCACATTTTCCGTAAAAATAAACAGAGGCAGTAAGGTACTTGCATAATCTAGAATGATGTCACTTATTGAATCTAACAACACACTGTCTTGTTGGCGACGACGAAGATCTTTCAAAAACCTTAAGTAAAAAGAAGAAAGTACTGCAAAGAAAACCAAACAAGAATATACTATACTATATATAAGTTTATACTAGGAATTATAAAATATAGGTTATAACCTAATTAATAAAAAAAAAAATGAATGAAAAAATAGCAAAAGAAAAATTCTTTACCTTTCGCTAACAGCTTTTACAGTGGAAACACCGCTGAAGAGGAAATGGTATTGTTGCCTGTTGATGATTTGAATGTCGTTCGGATTCGATGATGGCATGCTTGGGTTGGGCAAGAAGTCTGGGCTCATCATGAATTGAGAAACGAGAACATCTAAGCTCTTCAAGTATGATGCTTCAGATGCTATCACTTCATACATCGCCTGGAAAAAGAGAATTGATTCGTGCTATTTTACACGAAAATGCAATAAATTTAAGACCAAACTAAATATAACATAACAAATCATTGGTTGAGACATTTTTACGATTCTCTATTGTGTTACAAAAATATTTTCAACCTCTTGTCTTTTCCGCTCGGTAGGAGTTATCATATCAAGAAAACCATTTTTCTTTACTTCAGGTAATTGTGACCATAAAACTCTAACAGAAGATCTTGTGTCGTTATCTTTAGACTCATCTGTTTTATTGCTTTGGCGACATTCCTGTAACATCTCCGCAGTGTACTCTTGATAAAGTGGCTCTAAACACACACAGAAATCTGTCTGTTGGGAAAGTATCAATTTAATGATGCAATAATATAAAGCACTTTTAATACCACAAATAATTGTTATAATAATTGAGAAAGTCAATGTACCATCACTGTACATATCTTTATTGCTGTCCTCATTGAAATTTAAAGAGACCGGAGGAATACTAAAGGCGTAGTTTGGATCCATATACATGTCTTTTGCAAAATCATCATTATTGACCATAACACCTTCGGAAGCAGGCATGTATTGCTCAGGACTGAAATGGCTTCCACGTCGAATGTCCAACGCCACAGGTGGTTTACTCAGCCAGTCCTCGGGGTCGGTGTAATCCGGCATAATATCATCATCGTCGCTTGACGATGATTGCAGATTGTTTTCGCCCTTCCGTGTGGAAAAGACCTCCGGATCAACATCTGGAAGATCATAATCTTCATCTGAACACGTAGAATGCTTTCTCCTAACTGAAAAAAATGTTTTAATCATGAGACACAAGAAACAGTTTTTTAAACTTAAGAGGTAGCATCTTACCAAGGTTTGATTGTCGACGTTCGGTAGGAGTCCAGTCATCTGCAGGCTTCTCATAGTTGCTGTCATCAGAACCGCTCGATACCTGCCGTTGAAATGAGTGTTTTCGCGCGGGATCAAACGTCCGAGGGAGCATTGGGTTATCATATATTTCTTCACCCGCTAAGTGTCAAAACGTCACAAATTTTAAAAGAATACTTTAACAAAATATCTGGTGCAGGCCTGGTCGTAAGAATTTACCCTAGCGTGTGCATCACCACTACTTCATTACCTAGCCTTATGAACCACACGCTCAAGTGTTCTCTTGCGTGTGATAATAGCAATGTTTCTTTGTTATATAATTAATTGATAATCGGTAACAATTGGTAAGTGATATTATACAATTACACGCTTTCTTTTACTAAAGTCTAAAATTATTTTCATAATTCTGACAGAAGCGCAACGAATTGACTTATTTAACGCATGTGCACAAGCCTGGTGGTGGCAAAAGACAGAATATGGCTGCGGAGTAAACTAACCCCTGCATTATTATAAACATATTATACATACTATAAATACATATTAACATATTATAAATCCCTCGATTTCACATCGAAGAAAAGAATAAACTCAGGTATTGCGATGGAACTAAAGGTTTACCAGATCCTTTAACTGAGGGTTGGTCAGAAGATGCAAGTAGTTGGCCTGATGTTTCTTTTGGTGAAATTTTACCATAAGCTCTTTTAAGAGAAATATTATAGCACCTGTTGGTGAAATTCCAAATAAAACCTTCAATGTATTATTATGCTTGTAATTGGACCATGTTAGCTGTTTTGCAGGAAGATTTCCAGGCCTGTCTATATATATTTCAGTACAGTCAATCATCACCTTACATCTCAGATAATTGCCCACCTTAGCTAGCGTGCGACTTACTGCGCTATTCACAACCAGGCCTGTGGTGACTTTGTAAGGAAATGGAATTTTTGTAGGACGTTTACAAAATATAAGAAAAAGCAGAATGCACAATATCTTTGGGAACAACGATAGAACTTTGGTTGATTATTCACATAACAGTATGTTTAATTACCATAACCTAAATTTAAACATTTTAAGAATTAAGTTTGAAACCTTTTCAAACGAATGTAGATCGGTATGTATAAAAGGGAATTGATTGCCACAATTTTGAATCAAAAGATATTATTAAAATACCTTGTGCCACACCCATGTCCGCTTCATCGTATATCACATCATTATCAGGTTCGTATGGAAAATCATAATCTTCATCGCTACTACTTCGATCACCTGATAAGAGAATTAATTATCACGTATCATGATGGTTTGTAATTAATATCCATGAGATCGCAAATATAGTCATGCATGAAAAGAAATAAAAACAATAGAAGAGATATTCTGATCATATACCGCTTTCCGATTTCGAATTCCTATGAGAAGACTGTTTCAGAATAGACGGTTGAATTTGATGTAGAAAACTTGCTGGTGATGACTGTCGTTCGATGACTGTAATGTGGTTGTTTGTATCTAAGTAATAAAACTAAAGCATAAATGAGATATTGTGGCATTACGCAGATAAATTACTGAGACCACCAGCAAAAGTAGACGCACAAGGTAGTTATGCACATCAGAAAGGAAAACACTTACAATTTTCTCGAGTTTTTGTTGAGTTTCCAATTATTAAACCATCTAACGTATCACACCGTGTGTGTCCACTGTCTTGATTTCGTATGATTTTGTTTTCGAACAAATCTGCATTCTCGTAGTTTTGATCAGGATAGCATATTTTGTTGTTCCCTCGTGGGGGCTTTTCGGGCATTAGGTTAGAAAAGTTGCTTGCAGGTTTCAAACACAGAGGTTTAGGCTTCAGGCTAGGCCTTAGTGGCAGTTTTGGTTTTTGAATATTATTTGTTGGCATTGGTTGTAAAATATGAGCCCGATTGTTTGTTTTTGTACTATCTGTTGATGAACTAACCGGTCTAGGCTTTGTTTTTGGTTTTGTTTCAGACAGTGTGATGTTATTCCCTTTGTTTCTGGGCACAGGAGACGGTTTATCACGTGGCTCATTTGTTTCTGCTGTTTCGTTAACGCTGCATTGTTCATCAATCTTACTTCTTCTTCGTGGATATGGATTCGGCTTTTTGAGGTTCATGTTGTTGTTGTCAACATGTTGTGAAAAGATTGAAAATTGTTTTATTCGAGATGCAACATCTAGAAATGGGTCTGCTGTGTCATCCATCTTTACATTCTACCAATCTAGTATACCAGTGTCAAAGTTAAGCAATACAATTCTCTCCCAGTCCTAAAACAAACTTCTGACGATAACAAGGAATGTAACAATCTGACTTAAATCAATTATTGATTTCACTTTTTGTTCAAACCTCTGGAAATAGCCATTCTTTGCAATGCCAAAAGTTTGGCAACTCAACCAACCTTTTTATTCAAAAAGCACACAAAAGCTATTCATTTGATCCCATTATAAGTCATATTTAATTACATCTTTGTCTTTTGTCTCAAAACTTTCAAATGCATGGGTTTAGAATTGTATGTCAGTTAAATACAAGAGGTTTCTAATATTCATAACATTACTTGATAATATAAAGAAGATCTTTTAGTAAACAAAAAAATACTTTTTGAGAAATTCTTAAAAATCATCACTATAAATATATGATATACCATCATTTCTAATTCTATATTATATTTGGTATTACACACATCCAAACAAAACTTTCTTATATTTCTACGATTAATTTGATGCAATTATATGAAAATACAAATGTCCCAATCTTTGTTTGCATATCAAATTCCTGTGGTTGTTGAGGTAATCACAAGGAAAAATTACTTATAATGGTAGTTGGGAGCACGTTTCTTCTACATTATGCTTCTAGAATCTTTGTGAGGTTTTTGCTTTATGTTAAGTAAACTGTGGCTAATTTTTTTCAAAAAGAAATGTTTGGTCTATTTTTTATAAAACTTATTTTCAATGTTTTTTTCCCAAATAGCGATTTAGTCCTAGTAAACAGAAAGAAAAAGTAACTATATATTTTTCCACTGTCGTAAAACTTTCATAAAGGATTTAACCATAAAATAAAACCAACCACCATGCAAACAGCAAATCTTATAGGAAGTCCTTTGACAATAGGAGACCAATAAAATTTGAGTTCAACCTCAGTCAAGAGTACCATGGCAACAGTACATGCAACTGTTGCTAAAAAAGCTCCGGATCCCAATAAGTGCACAAGCTATGATAAATAAGCATGTTTTAAAAAGCAACATAATATTCAAAGGATAATCTCTCTATGGTGGATGGACCAGAAATATATAGAGTGATGAAAAAGATTGATGGTGTTAAGGTGGTTTTGTAAAATATTTTAAAAATATCTGATAGAAATATTTCTTACACAACACTAGCAAATCTTGCAACATACTAGCAAAACAAACAGTCACTAAAAATTATTGTGAACTTTGGACATTAAATGTAGTGCATGGAAAAATTTGCAGAATTTTTTTTTTTGATCAACACAAACAGGCAATTGCTATATAGACATATCTACTTCTACACTTTCTTCAAAATAATTTCAATATGGGTTTCGCTCAAAAAGCTTTTGACAAAATCCCTTATCCTTCTGCTGAAATTGAAAACCTACAGCGCAAATGGAAAAATCTTTCGTTGGATACAAGACTTTTAAATGGATTTAGACAATGTGTAGTCGTAAACGACGTCTACTCAAATTGGAAACCAGGGAAAAGGGGAGTCCCGCAAGGCACAGTTATTGCAGCACTATTGTTCACCAACTATGTAAATGATATCCCTGACATGATAACTTCAATCGTTTCGTTATTTGCTGATGACATTAAGGTTTTGCACCATCTAACTAATAAAACTCAGCGCTACCATCTTCAACATGACATTGACATTCTAGTCAAACGGGCAGAAAAATGGGATTATACAATGCTTGAGCCCCAACCAATCAAAGAGAATAATGATAAAATCAGCAATGTGTGAACGTGATCTCAGAGTTTATGTTGACAGGGAAATAAAATTCTCAAACCAACAAAGCAAATAAAATCATCGGAATCATTCAAAGAACATTCACCTATTTAGACACCCAACTTTTTAGAACTCTGTTTACATTTAGATTGTTTATATTGCCTTCATTTAGAATATTGTGAGTTTTTAATCCTAGCATGCTGAATGATAAGCGAAAAATGAAAGGCGTTCTTCGATGAGGAAGCAAATTAGTTCCAGAAATGCATGAGCTGACGTATGCAGCGTCTTGAAAAATGAGACTTCTAAGCATGCGATGCAGATTGAACAAGGTGACATGATTGAGGTCTTCAAATGGCTGCATGGATGTTACAACTGTGAAAACAATCTTTTCCAGATCAAACATCTAAATTTCATGCAAAGACACAATTTCAAGCTTCAAAACCGTTTTGCCGCCTCAACCTACAACAACATTTTCTCACAATGCGTGTCACAAATAGATGGAATGAACTTGCTAACGGGGTAACCTGCAGTGGTGTATACTTAGCTTTTCGCCACTTGTCCCATCGGACAGTTCGTAGCATGTCTATTAAGTTTTTCACCTGTCCGCAAAAAATATTGACTGCCTGATGCGACAAAATATTACTAACAATTTTTCAAAATTTTTACGCGATATTCAGTTAATCCATTCGCCATTTTACAGGGTTTTAAAAAATCGATTTTCAATTATAATTACTCTATTTTATATATATATCACTTATTATCCTTTTGCTAACTAAGATGGTCTAATGGCCATGCACAGTGGATTCAGAACAATGGATTGCATAAGGAATAGTCTAAAAATAAACTTTATATAGTATAATAGTTGCATGTTGCAAAATAAAAAAATAAAAAAATGTTGAATAAAAATATTTTAATGACATTATGACACATTCATTGGCATCAAAGTCATTGCGTTGTATTTCTTCCTTGTTTCATTCTTTGACAGTAAAAATATATTGTAAGGTTAAAAATCCTCATGATGCCGGCCCAAGGGTTGGTGCCTCAATGAAATTATCCCATCCAGATGAAGTACTAATGTCCAATTCTTGTTGTGATCGCCGTTTCATATATCGTTGGCAACAGTCTATTCACAACTTTACTTTCTCACCGTATTTAAATAGTCGGGGGGAAAATGCACATTTATAAATATTATTTGAAAAATTACTGACTGTCCCGTCGGACAATTGGGATGTTTCAGAATCAATTTTCCAGTAGTCCGCAAAAAAAATCGCTCGTCTCGTACCGTCAGGCAATCGCAAATATACACCACTGACCTGTGCTCCAACATTAAATAATTTCAAAAATTACCAGATGCTTATTATTTAGATAATGGTATTTATTTAATTGAGGTAGATAAAAGGTACATAACCAATATAGGTATCTTTTCAACTTTTTTCTTTATTTAAATCCTATTTTTATTTGCAATTTTTATAATCATCTTTGTTGAGTGTCTATTATTGAACCATCATCGAATATTTGTACTAATACAACTTTTTTGAAACTTTGTCTAAACGTCCAACTAACCTTCGTACAAATATATATTTATGTTGTTGTAAGCAAATATATGTTGACAGGCAAATTTTAATGCAATTTTTATTGTAAAACATTATCATATTAAATTAACTATTGCCTACTTTTTAATGTGTGTGAAATTTGCACATGCATTGCAAATAGTTATATAAAAAGTCTGTTTTTTAAAAGTTTCTTATGTCTATGTGATGAGTGCATGGGGGAATGGTTTATATAAGACATGTCATCAACTATCTTTTCTTTGCTGTTGTTTAATTTTGCAGAAGAGTGATGACAGATTGAGGTGCGTTACACTGACACTGAAATTGCGTGTAGTTTTTCAATAAAATTTTAACAACACTCACTGTAGTTGATTAAACTACAGTTAGTGTTGTTCAAAATTTTGTTGTTCAAAATCGTGATTTATTTAATAAAACAGTGACAGAGAGAAGATTGATTTTGAGCAAAGTGTATTTTAGCGTTAAAACCCGCGTGAAAAAATGTTATCTTCGTGTCAAGAGTGTTTCCAATATGTGTAGACAAGAAACCCACGTGTTTCCATAGAACAATTGGTGGTAGTCTGAAGAAAAATCTTTGAAAGAGGCATTACTTAATTACTCACGTTAACAAAATCTAAAATTCCTCACACAAGAAATCCGGGAGAAATCGTTCCCGTTAACAACTTGCTAGATATTCAAACAGTACGTCTTGAGAACTAGAACTTTAATAAGATTGATTACAGCACTTTCTGATGACATTTCATCAATTCAATGGTTGGCAACACGGCAGTAATTAAGAACTTGGTTCATTGCGCTAACTTGCAATAAACTTTGCATTTTAAATAGTTAACGGCAAGGAATTTATGCACATAGTATGGAGATGTAATGATTGCAACTATTCTCTTTCCGTGAAAGATGGCAGTTTCTTTATAAAGGGTAATTTAACCTTGCAAAAGTTGATACAACTAACTGTACTTTTCTGGGCAATGCAAACACCTCAAAAAGATATAAAACGAGAACTCGAAATTACCCAAAATTACACAAAAGTGGTTAGTTTAACATTTTAAGAGATGTTTTGTGAAGAAAGATTGATATCTGTATAGGAAATGATTGACAGTTTCATGTTTGTCAACAGTGAAATGGAACCGAAAGTTGTTGAAATCGATGAATCAAAGTTTTTTCATTGAAAATGCGGGCAGTGGGGGCAAGGAAGGCAATTGAAGGACACTGAGTTTTTGGGTGAAATTGAGGCGCAAAAAGTGTTTTTTTAGTGGAAGTTGCGGAGTGCAACACAGAGACCTTGTTTCCACTTATCCAACAGTGAATTTTACCAGGAACCCATATATAATGAGTGGGCTGTATACATCAATGTTATAAACGATGGTATTTACAGCCATGTTATAAATCACGAAAAACAGGGAAGTTCACACTAAAAGTGAAGAATCCATGTGGTCAAGAGCCAAAAGTGTTTTTCGACAAACTACATATGACATATATCAAGACAGATTTTTGAAAAAAAATATTTCATTGAATTTATCCGTTGTCAATATCCGCTGTAGGTTGAGTTTTGCAAACTAAGCTTATTTTTATTTTAGTTCCAGATTTACTGATGTCAATGTAAAATGCTGTTTTGACTCCATTCCTTTATTTTTCGGTGTTGGTTTCTGGCAAATCTTATCTATGTTTATTTCAACATTTTCCACATATATACCTAGCAAGTTTACATCAGTAAATTGTAAATCAGAAAGCGCTATGTGTGGCATACAGTACCCTAATAAAAGTAAAATTTATATTGAGCTATTAAAAAAACCTCTGTTAAAAACGACATACATATTGTTTATATATATATACATACCTATATACCATATTATATATTTCAAATACATTGTCTATTTGACACTTACTGTTAATAAACATTGTTATGTCTAGACTCATCGTTACAAGCACTCTTACTACATGTTTCTTTCAAAGACATCACAAACATGCGATTTTGAATCCAACAACGGTAGTAAAATACACTTTTGCCTGATTTTGATTAGATTTGTTACAAAATGACACTAGAAAAAACAGTAAGCTTACTTAGGAAGAACCAATATCTGACTTTTATGACTGATTAGAATAGATTACAATAATGATGAATTTATATTTTTAAGGTTTTTCAAAGCAAAAAATGTAGTTTAAAACAATTCAGGTTATTACGAAAACCAAAATAGTTTATAATGTAGCTATAATATAAATTTCTTGTTATGTACATTCGATATATAAATAAATTTCGACTTACCGATTTAACTTGCTGGTTCGAACACAAGAAACAAAATGAGCAATTGCGATGTGATGTTTATTACCATTATTATGATGTCATTTTTTCTATTTTTCATGCGAAACAGATAAAAATGACGCGTTTCGTTCAGTGAATACGAAACATACTGGTGTCATTTAACATCGTTTGATTGACAACATGGAATAGAAGTTCAAAACAATCTGATTCAAACTTTGTATCCAAACTCGAAAACTTTTTTTTGTCAATATTGGACTTTTAAATTTTTAAATCAATGTAACTTATATTATTAGGGTGAAGTAATACAGTTTTTTAACAGACAAATGAAACTTAACAACAATAAAGGTTGAATGAAGGTCTACAAAATGTTGCAGGGTCTGCGCCATTATAACTTATAATAGTCACATAAAAATAGTTATAAATTATAATATAATGTAGATTTGAGGCCTATATTGCAAATATTGATTTTTACTTAAGGGGGCGGTTGTATTTTTTAACACTCAGATGATGATGATTGCATCAAGTTACTTTTTAAAACAAATAGAAACTCTGTTCTGTGTGGGAAAATGGCTGGGAAGAGTATTTTTGGTTTTTCTTGGAAATATAGACTTTTAAATTAAATAGTGGAGAAACTTAATAAGTTGTAGCAAAGATCATCCATGTTGAAACTGTGTGTCTAGCATGGCTATGCTTTATTACCAGAGGTTTGTCAATAACATGACAAATCCACCCCCACTCCACACTATAAAACAAGGAATATTTTTTTGATGAATTGATTGTGAAAGAAAAATGAATGTTACAGATAATTACTTTATTTTGACAGTTTTGCCACAGTTTTGCCAGTTAATTATCTAGGGATTATATCATATTATTTTTGTAACTTTGCCACGTTTACTATTGAGGGAATTTTTTAAAAAAGGCGTATAAAAGTGCATGTGAGTTGTGCAAAACGTACAGAATAAAAAGACGGAGAAACTCAATGTTTGAGTAAATGAACTTTATGTTAAGTTCTGCGTATGATTCGTCGAGGTGTGTGAATATATATATAGTCTGTCCTATGTGAAGGACATATTACACAACTTGTATAGCACTACCATACAGTTCTTTTACCTTTCTTGGAAGAAAGTTTCAACCAAGAACAAATTATTTTTCTGCGTTCCTGACAGTTCAAGTGCAACATTCAGCCGCAACACTGAATTTGAAAAACTGACTCACCAATTTCAGTCAAAATGCAACATAATGAATATATATATATGTAGTAAACTTAATGTCTAATCTTGATAAATCACTTTTCTCTATTGTGAAACACCAAAAATGGTAACTTGAGGTTAGATGAATAACAATTTGGTATCCAAAAGAGCTAGTGGCATTCATCATCACGTATCATCACGGACCACTTAATCAAACTATGGAATGAGATACCTCACAAAGCGCTTTCACTAAACAGCTTCAAACACTGATACGACAAGTGGAAGTCCATTGAGTGAAACTTGACTGATTTTATGCCGTTTTAGGGCCCATACCAATAGGGGGTTAAATTATTATGTTTTAATTATTTATTATTATTAATCATAAAAAGCATATGCATAGGCTAGTTAGCCTTTTTGTTTCTCACATAAATAAAATAATGTACCAAAAATATATATATTTTTTTTATAAATTTACCAGAATAATGTAAAATGTTGATTCACTCATCAAAGATAAATATGTTTGAGATGTTGTCATCAAAGTTATTTTTGAATGTGTTAACACTTTTGACATCACAACATGAACAGGAAGGTTATTCCATAAGTTTGAGATTTGGTTTGCAAAGAAGTTTAATCTTGTATTTGATTGACAGCAATACTTCTTAATTCCAAGAGGATATCCAAGTGTAATTGTTTTCAGCATATTCATTGATTTTAGTTTTTGATTATATAAATCATGTGCAAACTTTTGTACATATGCTTCATTTCTTATTCTTCTATACCTCATACTGGGTAAGTTCAGTAACTTGAAGCGTTCACTATAATCCAGATTACAACAACAGGAGACTTTCTTAGATACTCGGGGTAAAACATTTTCAACTAGTAGTCAATCTTTTTTTAAAACGGATACCATACAGGAACACAGTATTCTAAATGCAGCCCTATCGGAAAACAGAAGAGCATCTTGAATGATGTTGAATATAAGTAACTATAACTGCAACGAAAGTCCAAACAGATTGTTAGATTTGTTTACTTGAGTTTAAATAGAGTTTTGAAAACATTAGCGTTTGATCAAAGATGACTCCAAGGTTTTTTTGGGTTTGGTGTCAGTCATACACGCTGGTAGATGTCCCATAAAATATTCATTTTCCGGGTTAGTCGATCCGACATTCATGACCTTGCACTTGTCTACGTTGAAGCTCAGTTGCCAATCAACAGACCACGTTTCTTAATGAAAAGTATCACTGTGGATAATTTCGCTGTCAAGTTCTGATAAAACATGTTTGAAAACCTTTGTGTTGTCTGCAAACATCAATATTCAGTACGTTTTCGGGTAAATCATTTATCAATATAAAAAAGAGCAATGGCCCCAATACGCTTCCTTGTGGAACGCCACTTGTTGACACCTTTCCTTCTACATTGAATCTTTGCTTATGTTCTTTTATGAAACATGTTAACCACGTCAGTAGTTTACCAGTGAATCTACATCTATACAGCTTCCTTTTCAATTTTTCAATCGCTTCCGTTAATTTGTTGAGTAAAGTCAGCAAGGTTGTAAGACACAACATCTTTGCCATGAATCCATGTTTTGAATTCACAAAGAAATCCTTTTCTATCATGTGTTTCATCATATCTTCACGCACGAGTTTTTCAACCACTTTGCATACTATACTAGTCAAACTAATCAGGCAATAATTTTTCGAGAGAGAGAGAGATTTAAACAAAGGTATTATGTTAGCTTTTTTCCATTGTTCAGGTAACGCACCTTCTATGATTGATTTTGAGAATATCAAATGCAACAGGCTTCTTCTGCAATATCTTTTCACAGTATAGGGTGTAGACCGTCTGGTCTTGCCAACTTGTTTGGTTTCAGTGTTAGAGGAACGTTTTTGATTTTGCCAGAAGTAAATGATATATCATTTAACTCTTTATTTGGGTGTTGGTTGCTGAAATCAGGAACAGTATCTTTGTTTTCTACTGTGAAAACAGTAAGACTGAGCGTGTAGCACAAAACATGTTGAAAATCAAAAGTGTTGTTGCTTTTCTTAAAATAGTTTAATAAGATTTTTCTCAAAATTCTTTATCGCTTTTCTACAAGCTGTTTTGACTGATTTCGGTACTTGATGTAGTCAAGGTAACAATTTTTTTCTTTGCTCGTTATACATCTATGATAGGTTTGTTGTTTTTTCTTCACCCATTTTAGTGTTGTGCTGTTTATCCAGATTGCCTTTTGTTGTTTGATTGATCGTTGTTCTTATGATAATTTCCAGAGGAGTAATTGTAGTTGTTTGACTTGGAATAGTTGTGATGTCAGATGCTACCTTATAATATCGTGATGGCTTTTTCTGAGTGGAGTATTATGCAAGAGATCTTTTACAGTGTATCGTTTGTAAATACCTTAAGGGAAGAAATTTTCGCGATTGACAGATCTAAAAACTGTGAATTTCGCGGAATTTATTTTTACATTGATTTCAATGATTTGAAAAAATAGATTTGCTCTTTTGAGATGTTTTTTGAACGATATATATATTCCAAATGCAGAACTATTGGTGTTGTTTGACCTAATCTCACAACATACAGATTCCCTAACCGAAGATGCAAATTTGATTTTGGTGCTCTGTATGTATACTTTAATTTAGGGAGAAGTTCCTCTGCATCCCCCTATGTTAGAATAACATGTATATCTTGAGATTTCTGATTGTTGTACGGGAATCATACAATTTTTAACAATTTCAGCACAGATGTGACCCCCAACCTTTAACATATTATACTATGGAGCAATAATAGCAATGTTTCTATGTGTGATGGATTTCTAATAAAATGGCTTCACGTAGGTGAGGTTCTTTCTTTTTGCAATATATATATATATAGATAGTAATACAAGGTTTAACCATGGCTACTGTTACCACTTGTACCAATGGTATAAGCAGATTGACGTGCTCTGCCATGCACACATTTACAATCAAAGTTAAATGAAAACAGTATAAAAAAATTTAACGTCTACTTACACATGATTTAGTAAAAAGAAAGGTATTTTAAATGCAATTGCATCTTCCAGCAATCGTATTTGTATAGGGAGATTATTCCACAGTTTTGGATTGCAAAGAGAGAAAGCATGATTATCAAAGCTAGTATTACGACTTCTAGTCTCTAATTTCTTTGTTCGATTTCTCTTGGTAAAGTTAATCAAAGAAATGAGATCAGTCAGAGCTTTCTTATGAACACATATAAATCATCTAATTCCAATTATTCAACAAATTGTCTATTTTTATTAATTCTATCCTTTCTGAAAGTCATAAAACACTGTATAAAATATGTTTATATATTTTGTTTCAGATGGTTTCATCAGCATCTGACAGGGGAAGAAGCTGAAGAGTTGCTTATGACCCGCGGAACTCATGGGAGTTTTCTTTGTCGACCTAGTAGTAACAAAAAATACTACACACTATCAGTGCGGTGAGCTATAAGTTACTAATTCTAAAACATGAGATATATTAATTTAAAGATTAATAGATGTTTTTCTCAATTTCTAATCTGATTTTTAATTTAGACGCAATGACAGTGTCACACATATAAAAATCCAAAGTGATGGGAAGTACTACGACTTTTATGGTGGTGAACATTTTGAAACATTATCTGAGCTCATTGATTTTTACATGAAAAACGATTTGAGAGAGAAAAATGGAGAATTGATCGAGCTAAAGCACCCCTTGAACTCAAAAGATCCCACATCAGAAAGGTAGTTTTTTTTAACTTGTTTTTTCATGCATCGTGTATATATCATTAGTGTAGACTTCTGTTTGTTCCACGGGGCAACTCATATTTCATGCAGACGACCAAAAATTAGGATGGATGACCATTCAAGACCCCTCCCCCCCAAAAAAAAAAAAATAAATAGAAAGGAAAAGAAACATGTTTAGGCCTTTCAAGGTTTTGCGGGCAAGATTTATAGTATGACATTTTTTACTTCTTGTTGCCCATAGCTAGTCACTCTTGACTCATTGATATATATATACTATGTAGAGAGACCTCTTCTTTATGCTGGATATGTTGTTGTTGTTCCAGCCTTATGTGAAGAGAAATTGGCATCCATGCGGTATAAGTCAAAATTTATTTTTAATTCAAAATTTTTAAGGCTCACAGCAAAAGTTAGCCATTTTGTTTTACCCCACTTTATTTGAAGAAAAAACAATGACATACGTTCAATGTATAAATTTATTTACAAAAACATTTATGAACACACAGTGTTTTAATGGTTTTTTTTAAAAGAACACAAACCAAGGTAGCTGACACATTTTGTCAAGTTGAATAATTTGTGCATGGAGCATTGACCCAGTTCTAATGTTTGTTTCGTCTGTAAGTGAAAATACAGACTGGCTTTGTTTGTGCTTTGTCAGCACTCACCCCTGTACTAGTGAAGGACCACATGGTCAGTGGTTGTCCTTAAACCCAGGTGATTAAGGATGATGACATCTGGTAGATGCCATCTTGTCTACATAGTTCTTGTCTACATAGCCAAGCTTTAAGAGTCCCCCAAGGCATATTAAGGTCAGCATAGAAAATTAATCAGCACCCCACCATTGCATGTCACAATTTGTACTATACTGTATTTATTGGATATAATATGTTTGCTAAAATTCCAATATGAAAGCAAAAGCAAAACATTTGAGCATCAAACGAAGCCTCAAATGCGGTCCTTTACTAGTACGGAGGTGAATGCCAACAAAGCACAAATAAAGTCAGCATTAGAAGGAAGAAAAAAATAAGTTTTTCTATATATCTGCCAGAATGACAAAAAAACTTGCTGTTGATCGTAAGAGTGCCGCCTGACTTCAACAGTTACACCCAATGTTTTGTGTTAATGGAAAGGGGATAGACCACCTTGTTTATGCTTGTTATTAACATTAGGGTTAATTCTACCATTTCATCTATATTCATTAATTCCAAATTGTCTCAGCATTTCAGATACATTGCTTTCTAAACTTAGCTGCTTGGTCTCAACCTCTTTCTTTGCTTCTGTTCTAATTGACCTGGTAGTAATTTTGTTTACTACACTAATTTGTGCATCAATACATAGAAAATAGATCAACCCATAAAAAAATGCATCACTAAATTATACAACAAGAGGGTCAATATAAAAATGTCCAGTTAGCGATTTTTTCATTTGAATCTAGATGGTTTCATGGACATATGTCGGGAAAGGAATCAGAGAGATTGTTGTTAGATAAGGGGAAGAATGGTAGTTATCTGGTGCGAGAAAGTATCCGACAGCCAGGCGATTATGTTCTGACCATTAGGTAAAAAATATTTTGTTATTCTGTGTTGTTGTTGTTGTTGTTGTTGTTGTTGTTGTTGTTGTTGTTGTTGTTAGTAAAGCTAAGAATTGGAAGACTGGTCAAAGTATGTATGCTATATATATATACATATATGTAAAAAATTATCATTTATTGTGCTGTTGTAATTCTTTTTTTGTGTACAGATCAGAAGACAAAGTTGTTCACGTTATGATTCGAAACATTGATTCAAAGTTTGATGTTGGTGGCGGATCTAAGTTTGCCACAATCAGTGAGCTTGTAGAGAATTACAGACAGAATCCGATGGTTGAAAAGAAAGGTGCTACAGTTGTACCATTGAAGCAGGTGAAAATGTTACACTTGCCTCATTAAAAACACTTTTTGAAAAGGTTGCATCAATTAGTCATTAATAGTTTATTAAAGTTTCTGGCACTCATCGGCAATACATAAGTCTTTGCGAATCAAGACGCATACTCTTGTTATTTATAACAGGCTCCTCATGATTTTTTGTTTCAAAACCAACATGTAGGATATGCCAATTTTAACATTTAGTCAATTATTTCCTTTCTTGCTAACTCAACCAATGAAGGGAGACTAGGCGATGATTTACTAAAAAAGAGCACGACAGGAGACGATAATGGCTATTCACATTCACATTCATAGTCTGTATCCATACATAAATAGTTTGTATATAATGACTTTTTCCTTTTTCTACCTCAAAATTTTAAAAATAAATAGTACTTGCAGATATTTCCATGTACTACACAAGCTTGTTTTGCCCTGAAAGGGTTCTGAAATATCATTTGGTATGGAAGCTGGTAATCTTCAATGTTCGGTGAGGTTAAGAAATCCCACATTTAATGTAGTTACTTACGAGTGTATGAGTGTGAGTGTTTATAAATACTTCACAGTATAACATGACAATGGCACTAGATGCTTCGATTGAAAGGTATTTTAATGTAATGGAAAAAAAACAACTTTGATTGTATTTTGATTCAATTTAAAAACTTGATTGGATTTGATCAAAAAGTTTCTGCAAAAAATTGGATTGGGTCAGATTGAAAGGAGATCGAAATATTTTGTGTATTTTCAACATATTAAAATGACAAAAAATTGAAATGAGCTTGATTGAAATTGAAAGTATAAATGAGCTGCTTTGTAAAAACAAAATATTATTAAAGTGTATTTGACGTAAACATGACGAGGTGTTTCCATCCAACGATGAATCGTGTTTCCAAAACCATGATGTAAAGCTACACTTTAACTAGTTTGAAACCGATCCATGCAACATGGTTAATATCACTTTAAGGATTCGAAATGGCAGGAAATTCCCATTCTTTGCAAATAAGCAATATTAAATGTTGCAACTTGTCTCTATGTACAATTTATTGTTCAGCCATTCAATGCTACAAAGATTACCGCATCAGCGATCAGCGATCGAGTCATGGAACTGAAGAAAGATGCCAACGCCATCATTCAAGGAAAAGATGGTTTTTGGGAAGAATTCGAAGTAGGTTCACCAACAAATTTTTATATTTTTCCAATATATTACGGCTGGATACTTTTCTAAATACTTCTATTTGATTTTGGTGCTAATATAACTGCTGATATCTCTCTCTGCATGTCAAATTTCAGCAACTGCAGCAGCAGGAATGCAAGCATTTGTACAGTCGCAAAATTGGTCTCTCTTCCGAGAACAAATTGAAAAACAGATTCAAGAACATCGTCCCATGTAAGTCGTTCATTTGTCACAGCTTTCACTCAATCTCTCTGCTTCCGTTTAGTTGACCATACTCGAGTTGTTTTACTGGACAATGACCCTGGGAATCTATCCGATTACATTAATGCTTCATATATTGATGTAAGGTGCAAAACAATTTTCATGTTTGTCACTAGCTCAATATTTACTCAACTCAACGTTCAGGGGGAGAGTGAACATAACTACATCGCCACCCAGGGCTGTTTACCAGATACCGTCGAAGATTTTTGGCGGATGGTATACCAGGAGAACAGTCGTGTGGTTCTCATGGCAACAAGAGAGGTGGAGAAAGGGAAAGTATGTATCATAAGGAATCAATGGATTAAGTTGTAAATGTTTACTCGCAGAGTCAGTTGCCTTTTTTGATTGTTTTTGTTGGTGAGACTTAACTCAAATAACTCTGTGAAATTTGTGAAGTTCAATTACAAGCAGTAGATAGCTGCTAAATATTTTGTCTGGGAGCGCAGTCATTCAATTATTGCCATATTCGATTTTTGAGTTGAACCTCACCACAAAAACTAAGGCTCTCTATATGAAATTTCAAGATGGGGCACACACCCTGACATCACGGTAAAAAAGGTTCATTCAAATGATGCTACCATTCTAT
Source organism: Candelabrum cocksii (assembly GCA_963930725.1). Taxonomy (NCBI): domain Eukaryota; kingdom Metazoa; phylum Cnidaria; class Hydrozoa; order Anthoathecata; family Candelabridae; genus Candelabrum; species Candelabrum cocksii. The sequence goes on along the minus strand of OZ005667.1, from coordinate 9,958,111 downwards.
GGAATTGTAATGGATATTTCTTATTGTGTCCTATAGTGTTCCGTAATATAATTTAAACGGAGAGAGGCGTTTACTTAAGATGGACGTTTATTGAAAAAAGAATGGAGATCGAGCTGCAACGTTTTATATTTTCTGTTTATCAATCAAAATAATAACATAAATCAAACGTCAAGAATGTCGTCATCACCATCCCTGTCAATCATGTTCATTTCTTCGGCAGCGTCCTCTGCGTCAGACAACAAAATACAGGATTCCCCTGGTCTTCGTCTGATAAAATTGACAGCTGCGAAGAAAGCTTTTCTCTACCAGCTGCACATGGCTGGCATTTATTAAGGCAATCAATCTGGTCATCTTCTGTGTTATCATTTGCTAGATTCAAACCACATCACTTAAATGATGTTATAATGCTTTCTATAGAAAGCTGTGACTAAGCCTCATTGATCCATTCAACGATCTTTTTTCTTGATGGTGCTTTAATATTTCCGCCTACAGTATATTCACTCAACCACTGATCGTACAACTCTGTTACTCTTGTTTTAAAAGGTTTGTTCCAGGACACATCCAGTGCTTGAACATACTTCGTACAGCCACCTGGAATAATGTCGGGATCAACGTTTACTTCTTTCAGCTTTTTTCTCACTTCCTCAGTCATGTGACATTCAAAAGAGTCCCAGACAAGAACAACGTCTGCTGAATGAAAAATCAAGCGTTAGCAGACGTTGTAACCACACACCGAGCTTTAAAGTCTTCATCAAGGGATTTAGTTTTTCGTTTGGCAGCACGGAAAACAGCAAATAAGTTTGGTTCTGTCTGCATTCGCAGCTAAGCACACAGTGACCATACACTTTTCATGACCAGTTGTTTTCAAACATTGATTCTGCTCCTTTTTTATTGACTGTAGTGTTGATACCATGCCATTCCACACAGGTGTCTCGTCCATTGCTTTAATGTTTGAAGGTTGGTAATTGAACTTAATTGATAAGCGACGAACATATACAACCGAGATGATCTTATCGATTGTAGCCGGTTTGGATCTTGTTGTGCTGTCATTGTTTTCGACATAATGACAAACCATTTTGAGACATGAAGTTGCAAAGCCAGCCATTGCTTGCTAGAAAAAGAGATCTCTCACTTTCCCCGCATCCATCTTTGTGCAACTATTTAGCAATTATCAGTTTTCTCGAAACACGCAATCCTTTTGATCAACAAGTTGATTTTCCAGCTGAACATTTAACGCTTTTCTTCCTCCACCTTCCAATCTTTTGTTTTTCAGTTTTGTAGTTGATTCAAATATTTTCGATTTGTTTTGTCTCAATTCTCTAATTCTTTTAACAACAACTTGATCTGCAGCTTTACGGTTACTATGGTTTTCAGCGTAGCAAATTGCTTCTCGTTTAAATTCCATGGTATAACTTCTTCTTTATTCACCTTTATGAGAAGTTGAATTGTTTAAAGAGTCTTCCATTGTCCGCTGTGCCCACGACAAATTATACAAATGACATTAATAACAATTTATATTAAAATTATTATATTTCTTTTGGAATCAAATGTTTTTCAAAACATTTTTTTTGGAAAAGTGTTTCCGATACTTTAAAGATGGCTAGAGTTAATTCTTAGAATGTTGCCTACAAACCATGTTACGAGATGTTTATAAAGAAATGTGGACGCCACAAATTGGGGGGGGGGGGGGGGGGGCGTTTATTTAAAATTTTAGTTCTGATTAATGGACCGTGTAATCGAGAGTGGTGTTTATTTTAAGAGGGGCGTTTAATCGAGAAAATACGGTAATGCATTTCGTTCACGTTTTTGAACAAGTTGATTTCAGTTGAATTTGTAGAAGATCCGGATATATATTTCAGCGTCAGTGTACCGGAATAAATCGTGGCTTAATTCAAATTGTCACCATATTTTCATTCTGGAACAGAATCTGTTTCATATCGTGTGGATATTAACAAATTTGCTAATGATACCGTCGCTTTTGTGAGCTTTTTTGTGTTTTTTACGACATTTCCTTGTTCAGAGCCGTTGTGATAGGTACTGGCCGAAAGTGAACGATTCGATGGAAGTGGAGAAGTTTGTCGTTAGAAACCGAAAAGAAACCGAAACACAAGAGTTCATATCCCGAGAATTGGCGTTATCGAACAAGGGGGAAGTAAGATTTATTTGCGTTAATTCATTAAACAGAATGCTAGTGTCAGCAATTTGTGTTTTTGACGGCTGTGTTTTTGTTCAGCCGGACGAGACAGAACGCGTTATTTACCACTACCAATACATCGGCTGGCCCGAACATGGGATACCCTCGAACGTCGGCTCTGTATTGGGTATACTCCACGAAATTAACCTAAAACAAAAATCCAACAACTACCCTGGTCCAATCATCATGCATTGCAGGTTGATCACCCGCTTGTTAATTTCTGTTTTGTTTACTGTTATTGTTTTTCTTCCTTTCAGCGCTGGTATTGGTCGCACTGGCGCTTTCATCGTCATCGATATCTTGGTGAAAATACTTCAAAAACAAGGTAATATCTCTCTGTATTCCCCCCGTGTTATTCAATACACCTATCCGAGCTCGCGCGCTACCATTTTTAATTTTGTGCACGTCGAAGACTCGGCACTAACTATAGGGGTAAAACAACAAGCGATTTCACAAACCTCAGTCAAAATTATATTGAGAAGACTCACAAGTTGACAAGAAAAGTTATTTAATTAAGATAACAAGAAAAAATGCCAAAAGATAATTGTGCTGTTATTTGATGTTCCAACAGTCAGGGGCGTAGCCAAAGGGGGGGTGCGGCACCCCCCCCAACATTTTGTTTGTCGGCAAATTCCCAAACCCTGTCGGCAAAATGAAAATTTTCTGTTTTCTATCTTCTTTATTATATGTTTATCTTCATTATATGTTATCATTGGATCAATAACTTTTGATTTCTACTTTGTGTATGCTCATTACGCAATTTTCATTGACTGACGTTGACAACCAGAGTGAGTGAATCATCATTCATTCACTCTCATTGTCGTCGACGTTGTGACGGATTTAATTGCTTGAAAAATGTAACAATTATGCGAGATTTAACAAATTCAAATCTATCATAGAATAAATCTAAAACCAAAACATTTTCACATGAAACTAATTCAAATGATGAAACAATCACATGCAGCATACATTTCAAACTATTTTATTGGGTAATCTCAATCGAACGAACACAAATGGTAGTCAGATCAAAAATGCTTGACGACAGACTTGAACAGTTAATGTTAATGGCTTGTGAGAGAGACGTCACCGATAATGTACGTGTTGAAAAACTGATTCCACTACGTTTCGAAACTGCCGATTCGAAACTGGCCATTTCGAAATTGACGATTCGAAACCGGACGGTTCGAAACAATATTAAAAGATTTTTCATTTACGATTAGAATACAATTTTTTTTAATACATAATCAACTATTTTTCTTTTTTTTTATTATTATTATTTTATTTTATTTAACGAGGCTTCTATAACTTTAAATATTAGATTAATTTCCGTGGTAAGATGCTAACTTCGAACAATCAAACAAAAGCTTTCATGGATTGATTTCTATGACTCATTGCTAGCTTAGCATAATTATTTGCCGACTCACCTGACTTATTATCGACACTATTTTATGGCCAGCCTAAACGCCTTTCTTATAAAGTAAAATGCGTGCATATGTAATGGACTTTCTATTCTATTTGTTTTGTTTCTATGGTTATTGTAAGGGTACAGATATTCATGGAATATTTTCTTTTCGCCATCGTATCTCTGGACCTCACCTCAATACTTAAAATTTCATTTGATAATCATTCATATCAGAGAGAGCTCTTATCACAAATTTTTTATTGAACAAAGACACACAAGCTTCGTCACAGGAACGCGCGGAAACATTTCAAATGTCGCGGGGCCGCTTAAAGACAACCGTAATAACGTTCCAAGATAAACAAACCACGAGATTGATTCGTGACTCAAATTCGCGAATTTAAAAAACGTTAATAGAATTTGAAAAAACGACGAAAAACAAAATTATTTCGAAAATTAATAAAAGTTTAAAACAATATTGTTTCGAACAGTCCGGTTTCGAATCGTCAATTTCGAAACGGCCAGTTTCGAATCGGCAGTTTCGAAACGTCTGTACACCTGAAAAACTAGCCACCATTTGGGCTACACTTAAGACCAGAAGAGTCTTAATATCGAACAAATAAACACACATTTCATATATTCTTTGGTCTAGTTTTTATGTATTGTTCAGTTTTTTGTGTTTATTGAATAAAAAAATTCTTGTCGGCAAATTCGGCCTTTATGACCCTTGCACCCCCCCCCCCCCCCCCAATATTTTTCTCTAGCTCTGCCCCTGCCAACAGTACCTACAAACTCAACAAGTGGAAAGCTGAATTATGTGAGAAACGTGTTGGAATTTTCAAAAGAACTGTGGTTGTGAAGTACCTTTCAAGCTGTTTTGTTTTCCTCGCACACTTAGGAACTGTAGAGATAGACGTAAATGGGTGCAATTTTTGAGAAGGGAAACATCTTGAAAGACTAAATGGGAGCCTGCCTCCCATCTGAATCTTTGGAATTTCCAAAATTTCAATTTGGAATATTTACAACCGTCTGCTCAAACACCTTTATCACAATAATCAGGCTGCTATCAACAGTTCTGGGTGGAGCATTAGTTGTTTGGCTCCCACGCGAACCTATTTCTATCAGCATATGCCTGAACATTTTAAAAAGTCAGGTCGCTCAAAATGCAGAGTGATAATTGACTGTTCTGAAGTGTTTATCGAGAGACCAAAGTCCTTGTATTGCCAGGCTGCAACATGGAGTGATTACAAGCATCACAACACCTTCAAATTTTTTATTGGAATTTCGCCAAATTGATTTTATAACATTTTTATCGGATGCTTACCCAGGATGATGCTCAGACCGATTTGTCATAAATGATAGTGATTTTTTACATGTGATGGATGATAACTTAAATTTGATTTGTTGTTTTTTAAAGTCAAATAATAGATTCCATCATTAATATAGTAAGTTCGTAATTATTTGAAGGTTTTTTGACATTTTGAGCTACTGTCCTCTCTTGAAACTTGATCGTTTTGGAAGAAAATCTTCTTCATATGCTATAGTATACATATAACTAAAATTTTATTAGTTTTTATGATAATGATATAGTATGTGTACTACATAAGTGGCGACCACTATATTATTTTTTAAAACTGGCGAGTAAAGACATTGTCAAAATCTTAACTTTATCTATCTCTAGTTTTTTTTGCCCTTGAAAAGAAGAGAAGTAAGTTTCTTATTATTTTGCCCAATTTTACGCTTCAACCAGAAGAAACTGGGTTTCTTATAATAAAAAAAGTTTATTGGTTTTGATAAATTTCTTTTTAGACCATTAAAATTACAAATAAAAAATCTTCTCATTGTAGTGAAAAGAAGTAGCTAAAGAAAGTATTTAAAAATGTACAGAATCTTAAATGAAAAGATTTATTGCTTTATGACGACTGAAACTTGTAACATGCTTTCATTTCTTTGCCTGAAGTAGGCTTCATTTACTGTTTATTGTGATTTCGATTTTGTTTCGACCCCCATAGTTAGCGCCCAGACTCTTTTATCCGCGCCTTTCGGCTGCCGGCAGTGTGAGCGCGGATAGGTGTATTGATCTCATGTAGGAATGGATTGCGAGATCGACATACAAAAGACTGTACAACATGTGCGTTCGCAAAGACCGGGGATGGTTCAATTAGAGGTACACAGTTCTGTACGATGTGCCTTGTTTAATGTTGCGTTCCGTAGACGCAGTACAAGTTTATCTATCTGGCTGTAGCCCATTACGTGGAGATGGAACACAAATTCAGAACTGTTTCGCCTGTGAGTGGAAACTTTTCTAACTTTTACTTATTGAAGAATTTTTTGTGTTATATGTTTATTCAGACAAACGAGGTTAGTCGACCGTCAGTTATGCGCTTTCCAAAACCGATACCTTCGACTGCCGTAACTGTTGACCGCTCGCATAAACCAGTCAATGTGTCGCCCAGAATCGAAAAAACTATAGTAAAAAGGTTTGATTTTAAAAGAAACATGGTGAAATAGTTTAATTTACAAGCTAGGTTGTGTAATTGACTAAATTTCTTTATGGAATTGATATCATTATCGTTGTTATATAGGATACCATCATTGCCTAACCCCGCAATCTCTGTAAATGGGGAGCTACCTCCTCCGATACCTGAGAGAAAATTGAAGGTCGCACACGAAGTACCTCTCGTCCAGAACATCCCACCCCGAGTTGTAAGTGGTTTTGCTAATTTCATCAAACAAAGAAATTTGTATGCACGATTTTCGTGAAATCATTTTTATCCGAATGTTTCCCACATTTGATTTTGGGGGGTGGTCGGATTATGGCTTCGACTCAAAGGCACTTAAAAATCCTATGTAATCCTAACTTAATTAATCCAATGTATCCTAACTTAATTTGATGTAAAACTTATACTTGCATATATTAGTCTATTCTTTTTAAATTACATTTTTTGTTGTTGTTCGTTTTTTTGACATAATTGAAAGCAAAGAATTGAAAAAAATGTTTTTAGTATCATGTTCTTGTATTTTAGGAAGATGCCATATCTTCGACACCTCCACCAATACCCGTCAGAAAGAAGTGACGCTCTAATGGCCGGCCAATGAGAAACATTCATGAATTTCCAACTGATTCAATGTATTATAAACATTAAACGCTAACCATACATTTTTGTTACAAACTCAAAGGTTGTTATTTGATGGACTTTTGCTTTGATCCGCGGTCTGTATCCTTGAAAAAATGCGGTAAATTGTCTTTATGGAACCAGGGTACGCGATAGCCTTTCCGGTTGTAATCATGAAAGTATGGCACATCCATCCGCCGTGATCTCTTCTCTAAAAATCTCTTCAATTCTTTCAACGCGGTATCATCATCCAGGGCTGGCGGTAAGGAGAGGATGCCTGCAAAAGAGTGCAATTAACGCAACTGGACTCCTATAATATCCTCTCACCTGAAAGTTGAAATAAGATAAGAGAAGCCACGAAGAAACAACCAAACATGTTCACCATCATTGATAGCATATTGAAAGCGGTGTTTTTCTCGGTTCCGATTTATACTGAAAGTTTCTTTATTGGATTGTGTAGGTCTATTGAAATCGCTTGGATGTGATCACGCTTTAGCTTTCTATCTCCCACAGTTTTAAATTGAGCAACGTTTTTCGGTTATAAGGCACAATGAGTGGTCGCGCATATTCAATTAAGCTCAGCTGGAACGAAAAATACGAACAAAACATCTCGGAAGTTAAAATAAAATAAACAGATGGCAATTTTCATTCTCGACTTTCCCCTGCTCTTATCATCATCAATATATTTAAGTTCGGCAGAAGTGCGGCACTTAATAGATTTTTGGTTTATACGCAAAGTTAGTCGAACTTTGTGAGAAAAAAATATTCCAAGATGGCAGCTCTCAACAGAAGACAACTTCTCAGTATTTTGTTACTTTACATGAAGAATAGAAGGAAAAGGGTCGATTTAATGAACAAGCCTTATAAGGCCTCTTTTTTGTCGAACTTAATTAAATTTTTGTTTTATTTGAGTTCGACGCGGCAAAAGTTCGGCCTTATAAACTAAACCTAAACGATCAAATAACAAAGAAAGAGGGGCGAAGAATCGATAGTTGGGGAGTGATTTTGTGCGTCACTTATTTTTCATGTGTGGTTAAAAATTTATTTTTGGGGGCTTTAGTTGAATATTTGGGATGTAATCTAACTCGGGTATGAACATACCCATAGATTTTTCTATTTCAAAGAAATCATTTTTTTCATTAAGTGACAAACGAAGCATAGTGTGCGCGTACATTTTTGTTAGGAATGTTTTGTCGATGATTTCTAGGGATAAAACGTAATGCGATTCGATATGACGGCATCAGCTTGCTGGTATGAAATGCGCAATTCTTTGTTATTCTGCAAGCTTACGTCAAAGTTCGAATGGTAAGCTAAATTAATAGTTGAAAACAACAATCAATTACAGTATGTTTTTGAACAGGAAAGTAACAAGGGAGATAGAAGAAGATGACAATGATGAAGAAAGTTCACGAGTGAATTCTTTAGAGGTCTCCATACTTATTCAATAGCAACTGGGAGCTCTATGTGAGTTACCTTGTTTCTTGACCTTGTATCGTTTGAAAACATATCCCTAATGTCGAGTTGTTTTTCTTGTAAATAGAATTTATCCAAGGTTTCACGAATAAAAATTGGCTATCCGGCGATAACGCAATGGTAATGGCGTTCGTCTCTTAACCGAAAGGTTCTGGATTCGAGACCAGAGCTATCACAAAGTTGTTTAGTGAGCGGTTATAAGTAAAAAAACGCCGTATTTCATCCAAAATAACCGTAGCTCAAATGGGAGCAATTACACTATAACTTTGCGTCGAGGTCTTCATAATATTGCTTAATGAGCGTTCTGGAAGCCCGTTAAAAAAAATAAATAAGCAAACAAACAAAAGTTTTTTCTCCTTTTCGGTTCAGTATATTTTTGCATGACAACGTTTTTTGCTATAACCTGGTATTAAATTTCTTCCATCCGTGAAACAAAGGTAAGTGATTATTTCGCGCGGTAAGTGTGGACAGTGACTGTTCGGTTTTGTACGGTGTTTTGAAACAACGTAAAAGTTTTGCAAGCATATCATTTTAGATACAAAAAGCGAAGGTGATAAAAAGATGTTCTAGACTTGAATCCCTCAAACTTACATTTTCCCGCGCCTGGTTAATCATCCTGCAATATTGCACTTTGACGTTGGAATGGAACTAGGAAATAAAATAGCGGCCAGTTGATATTTAAAACTTTGCTTATTAGTCTCTCCTCCGCGGATATTAACAATATCTGTTGTCACAAAAAAGGTATGTCGTGATTGAATATCTCGTAAAAGTAGAAAGACAAATATTTGAGCTATAGCTAGACAGCAAAAAACAACTGTGAAGAGAGTATACAGTCAACCGTCGGGAACAAAAAAAGTTGTTAAATGAAGAAGAACAGGTTTGTATGTACATTGGCAATCGATTGTTAAGAACCATATGATTTATACCAGTCAAAGATATGAGGACAATAACCCGACTATTTTGTATTTTCGGCGCTTGTCGGGCTGATGTTCAGGTTCAAGCGACATTGAAACGGATGCCTTCATTCTCTACCGTATTGCTTTGATTAACCGCTCGGGTGTTTGTTTAATTTTTTGCTTTCTGAGAGGGCGCTTATTCGAGGGGGAACTTGCTCAATTGTGATGCTTGTTTTTTTTATAAAATCTAGGTAGTTTCGGTATTATCTAGTAAGGTAGTTTCGGTATTATCTAGTAAGGTAGTTTCGGTATTATCTGCTAAGGTAGTTTCGGCATTGTTTAGTAAGGGGTCATTCAAATACTACGTTCGTCCGGATTCTTTTAAAGTACAGCGCGCCATGTCAATCGAATTCGACCGAAGGAGCCCGTCATCATGGGATTCTAGCTACAATCTCCATTGGCCTAAGAAGAAAAATTCCTAGTTTGATTGATGATTTGTTTTGTTTGATTCAACATTTTATGTACCACAAACAAAAAGCTGGGGGGGGGGGGGGTAATCATAATGAACAATGACGATCAAGGGGGGGATAACAATTGGAAAATTTGAGCAAACGTACTGTTTGAATGAACCCTAAGGTAAAACAAAAAATTATAGCAACAGGGATGACACATTTGATTGATAAGAGGTAATTAAATAGAAATACACATGAAGTTCTACTGTATATTGAAAGTAAACTGTGATACAACAAACTGTGCTACACAATATCTGAGTCCTACTAAACAATCTCGGGACATGCAGCCATTCTATCCTCCGCGGTGTAAATAGGTTTGACTCAGTAGAATTCACATAATCCAACTGCTTCTTGAACATCGTGCAAGGATGACCTTCTTTAATGCAAGTGATTTCCTCATCTCGTCTATGGCGCATGTTAAAGCACAAGAGAAAAAAACATTTGCATTATTTCTTAGCTTAATCTCTCCCAAAGTTCTAAAATCTATTGAACCACGTCTCGTTTCTCTTTTTTTCGCATAATCTGACAGTGGAAAGCCATTCATCATAAAACTCCTCGCAATACTGTTTAAAAGGCTTATTCCAGAATACATGCAGTGCTTGGATATAACATGTGCAGCCTCTGCTACCGACAAAGCAACAATTTCTTCATCAATCCTCAATATGACACTCATATAAATGTTTCGCTCCTTTAAACACAATGAGTGGTTTCAGCATTTTCCCGTTTCCTTGAGACGTCAAACAAACTGAAACGCGACCTTGACATGCCCAGTTGACTTTAAAGTGGCGCTACTTGCAACTTCCAACTTTATCGAATGTCGAAGAAGATACCTTGTCCGAACACACATGGGTATCGACTATTGCATATGTCATGGATTACTTTCATTTTGATCGCTGCTGTATAATTACGCAAAGTCTTTCCTTGTGTTTTTCATGATGTGTATACAGTAGACTCCCGGTTATTCGAACTGGCACTTATTCGTACCGTTTTTCATTCCCCGTGGAAATTCCTTAACAAGTTCAACTAAAAATCCTTCAGTTATTAGAACCTTCAGTTGTTCGGACTTTCGTTTATTCGAACCGATTTTTTAACCCCTGTGACCAATAAAACTGTTTAGTTTTTCAAATTTTTTTAAATTTTTAGCTGATATTCCTTAAAAAACGCATCTTGCTTTGAGAAATTCAGCAAAAACTAAAGATACCATTGCACTGTAAATCCAACGCACGCATCAAAAAGCGAAACAAAGATACCGTAAATCACCTATTAAACGCTCGGGGGTGTTTATTCAAATTTCGAGGTTAGGTATATCCCCCGTAGAGGTTAGAATAACCGGGAGTCTATTGTATCTTTTTTGTTTCTTTTTTTTACCAATAAAAATGTACAATGATCAGTTTGTTTGTATATAATACATATACACAAGAGTAAGAAGTTAAACTCGTGTATAATAAGGAAATTATTGGCGTGGATTTAAAGAAGACCTGGAAAGTCAGTCATATCTCTATCACTTCTGTAACACTATGTTTTGCTTTTACTTCATAGAACTGAAATAAGTGAAGCTTCCACTAATCATTCGCATGTTTTCTTTTGTTGCCATCTTACTCAATAATTCTTTTATTATTATTCTATTATTGAATTATCAAGTTTTTGATGTTGTTGTTCCATCGATACATAAAGAATGCAAAACATGGCTCGAGCAAGTAATGTCGCAAAGTTATGAAATAATTTTAAAAATGGAGTTTAATGGGCCAATTCGCGGACACCACATTTACAAAGATTGCTGGGCCCCATTTGTTGGACAGAAACTTGTTAAACCTGATCCAAGAAATGAAGCTTTAACGTACAACAGGTATGTACCGGGTTGTTATAAACGCGCTATAGACAAAGACATGTTGGTAGGGCACTTGCCAATCGAAATTTCCCAATTATTGCACAATTTTTTAAATACGGGTAGTATCACAAACATATTGATCGGAGAAGTAACTGGGAGAAGAAAACGAGAATTGGCTTGGCAGTTCCCACTAAGTATCTAGCGATTACAACAGGCAAAAAGGTTGCAGAAATCTTAAAAGAAAGACATAAAGAAAAAAGGATTTATTGACATTAATATTGTTAAAAATGCGGTAAAAAAATTTCCTTATTTTAATTAAGAAAGAATAAATGCCTTTACGCTACTTAAAAATAACATTTATTTTGAGTTCGAATAATAGGCGCTTAATCAGAACGCACGATAACATAAAGAGGCTGGACATTTGCAAAAGTTTTCTCAGAACAATATAAAATGACATACAAATTGTTCACCGGTTTGTGAACTCGCAAATATTTGTAATTGTAAATGACTAATTTTAAACTTAACGGAAATAATTCATGTAAAGTCAACATCCGCTATCTCGAACTCCCATGGGAGCGGCGAAAAAGTTCGACATCGGGTGTTTAAGGCTTCAAGGATAATAGAATACAATACGTATTGACATTTTCGTTTAAGTTCAGTTTCTTTGAAAATGGTAGATTGTTTTCTAGGTTATTAATTCACAAACATACAGTGATTCAAATCGCTGTAAAAGAACTCGCATTTCATCCCCATTCCCAAGTTTTGTAACGTTTCCAATGCATTTCCAACTTCGATAGAATTTGACTTCAACAGGTTCGTCAAATATATCGATACCATCATCTTCATCCACTTCCAACTGAACTGATTCTCTCAGAATTTCTCCGTCGGTTGTTGTGGCGAATGCCGTTATACGACTTCAAGCAGTGTCAACAACTTCCGCGGCTGTTAATTCCTCAGGAACTCTCAAATCCTTTGAACTAGTTTCTCTTTAAAAATCAAAAAGGTTCGAGATACTGGGCTACCAGGGACCGAAAAATTGGTCTGACGTAATGAAAGTTCGAGATAGCGAATGGAATTGTAATGAAAGTTATGTTAAATGCTGAAAGGACTTTAGAAAAGGTTTTGTCGTAAAAAAAATCATATTAAACTGATACAATTTTAATATCTTATATTGACAATACCGAGACGGATTTGTACACACTTACATTCTTCTCTCCCATAACCGCATTCTCTCAAGTATAAGAAAGACAACAAATAAAGGGAAAATGAAGCAACATAAACAGCAGTCAATCCAACTCAATTCATATATTTCTTGAATAGCTTCGCCCGAGAGCCTCTCAATTGAAGAACGTGTCAATAAAAGAGAGATTTTGTGTCTTAGCCATTGCGTAACCATTGCGATAGTGGAAAGTTACGTTTCATTGTAATATTTTCTGTTAGTTTTTTCAGAAACGTTTCAGTCTCTCTTTCACAGTCACCGAGAAACGGGAAAACGAGCGGGGTGAAGGTGTCATGCTCAACTTCAACAACTCTCCTCGTTGCGTTTCTTTTCTTTTCTTGCCCTAAAAACCGTTACAATTCCGTTAAGTTTAAAAATAATAATAATATTTTTTGTTTGTTTTTAACGAGGCTTCCAGAACGCGCATTAAGCATTATAATGGAGACCTCGACCAGAAGTTTTAGTGTATTTAATTGCTCCCATTTGTGCTACGGTTATTTTGATCGATACATAAAAACACCGAAATAGACCGAAATAGAACAGTAAAATAATAGCAAAAGCACAAATTTATCTTTATATATGAATATTTTTGCTTTAAAGTCAACGCGGTAAAATTTTAAACCTAAGTAAAAAAACGTTTCAAAGCTTACATAAAAACACTGAAATGGGACGAAAATCGATCGCAAGAAGACAATAAATAAATAAATAAGGGACGAAGTGGCACAAATTCAACATGGTTTGATTTACCGAAAAATAAATATGTGAAGCGGCACGTAATATAAGTCATTAAATAGATTAAATTAGAGTTTTTTCATGTTCATTTTAGAGAATTTTGAAAATTATGTAATTGTGCGTCTGTTATTAGTGGGAAACGACTAACCGAAAAAGAGAAATTGGAATGTTTAAGACCCCCCCTCCCCATCAACTTTTTAAACGTTTTTCTAAATACATACAATGAATATTTTCAATCCCTCATCATCAAAAATATTTAAAATATTTCTGTCACTATCCGGTGGACAATACACATCTTCCTCGTCATCACTCTCGATTTCCTCAACTCGCGTCACAAAAGTCGGTCTTTGATGCAGTTCCAATTCATTGATGTGAAAACTTTTCTCGGTATCTTAAGCTCCGATAATTAATGCATCTAGGTCTTAATTTTTTGGAATTTATTTTCGCGGATCAATGGAAAAAAAATTAATTACCACAAAAACCGCAAAAATTTCTTACATTAAAGTAAATAAAAAAACGTTTTTTATCCATTTGATAGCTCATGGTGCGATCTTTAATAATATGAAATTGTTTAACTCAAAAGGCCCTCTGTAAGCACAATTACTCTGAATAAATTTTTGGACGCAACCTTTAAACTGCCACTAAAATTTGTGTTGCAGTGGTGGGTGGCGGAAACTCACCTCAAAATACGCTTATTTGCATGTTCAAATTAAAATTTGTTGTTTTTAGTTATTTGAATTTAGATATGCTTTGGAAAACTTTTTTGTAATTGTTCCAATAAGAGACTCGCATAATCCGTCAGATCAAGTATTGCAGACAAGATAGTATATTTTCATGAGATAAACCTGGTACAATATTTACAAGTTCATCCCCGAGATGAATAAAAAAGATGAAGGACAAAGAAATATACTATCCCATGTTTCTAAGGGGTACCCAAGCTTCCAATACTTTCTCTTTCTTTATGGTGTCTTCTTTCTGTTCTCTTCGTTTTATTTGATTCGGTTTTTTCCGGTTGTTGGCGTTCGTGGCAGCGTTAAATATCACGGTTTTAAGACTGTACTGTTTTAACATTATCACTATCACTTAAAAACAAAAGTGCTTTCAGAAGAGTGCTTAGTATATTGCCTTGTTATCAAATTTAGTTTTCTGCTCATTTCAGCAGCATCTTTATCAAAAAGTGACCAGCGTTCGATCAATTTCTCCTCTATTTCCGAGAATGTTGGTTTTCATGGAGGCACATCGTTTACTTCAATCTCTTCATCACTTTCGACTTCCTCTTCGAAAGCGCTCTTATCGTCATTACCAATTAATTCAACTACTTCTTCGTCGGTCAAAATAGTTGTTTGAAGAAACGTAGAAATCTCAAAGTTTATGTCAACAAATTCATCATTATCAAAGGTTTCGTCTACGAAACTACGCTTTTTAAGTTCGCCAATACTTTCTGCAAGTGATTTAAATGGGTCGTCCTCATTATTAATACTTGCAGTTTGTGTTTTCTTCGAGATGCCTGCCTTCAATTAATTACGGTATTTACAGATACAGCTTCCCATGATTTAATCAAAATTCACATCGCTTCAAGAATGTTGATTTTAGGAACCTCCCTGCCGGCATCGATGTCTTTGATTTGACGCTTCACCACATTATAACGATAAAATGCTTTCAATGACCTAATCACACCTTGATCCATAGGCTGAGTTTTGAATGTGCTATTGGGTGGCAAAAATACCAACTCTATAGCTTTGAGATTTTCAACTTCTGGGTGTTCAGTGCAGTTATCAATAATAAGAACAATTTTATGACCTTGATTAAGAAACAAAGCGTTAAACTTTCTTATTCAGTGAATATTTCACCGAGTCCATCCAAGATTTTCGCTGGGCTTTTTATTACAAGGAAGGCTTTTGACACCTTTAAAACATCGAGTTCACTTCACTTACCAATCATTAACATTGGCAATTTTTCACCAATGGCATTTCCTGCTGCAAGGCCAGTCAAACGAACTTTGCTGAATTTGCTTTCTGCACATCGTTGGCCTTTAGGATGCAAGGTACTTGTTGGAAGCTGCTGATAGAATAAACCAAACTCGTCAGCATTAAAAATGCCCTCCAATTCATACCTTGATACAATTGTAAGTAGATGTGTCTGCTCCTAACTTGCTATCATTTCAGGTGTGCAAGACTTTTCCTCTCCAGATATGGCACGATGTACAACGTTGTTTCTATTTTACCAGCAATCAAGTCATCCTTCGGAGGCTTTGGAATCTGTTATATTGTACTGTTTCGCAAATTCCAAAACTTTTTCTCGAATTATGTAGCCACAGATGGGTACATTTCTTTCACGTGCATTTAGGAACTAAAATTGTTTCGAACATTAATAAAAGTTTAAAAAACGTAAAACAATATTGTTTCGAATAGGCAGTTTTGAAACGTCCGTACACTACGTGATTTAGGCTTGATCAAAGCTGTAAATGTGTTAAGTAGTCGTTGGTATGTTAGTTAATATGCCATATTTTTCGGGTATTTCGCGATAACTACTTTATCAATAGGTCTAACTATATGATATCTTATATAACACGCTTTGAAAGCGTGAACATGAACGTCGCCACAACTCAATGATTTTACGATTACATTATTCTAACATTCGCACGTGTCATATTTTGCACTCTGTTTTTAACCAATAGGAATCCCGGGAATAGTTGCTTTAACCAATTAGAAAAGATATTGAATTTTGCACTCCTTTTTAGCCAATCAAGAAAAAATATTGAGTTTTGCACTCCGAAATATGATATATAATTCCTCGTGATTAGCCAATCACGTTACAGATATTCACGCAACCTATTGATAAGTCGTTAAAGATATCGTTAAAATAGTTATGTCACGCAGCGACAAATTGTGTCATGTCATGTCGAAAGAAAACGATTAATAGCAGAACAAAGGTCTACTTTACGACTTATATTACGTGCCGCTTCACATATTTATAACTTTTAAAAATAATTTTTGGTAAATCAATCCATGTTGAATTGCTTTTTGTTTCTTTAAATATTATGTAAATTTATGCCACTCCGTCCACTTATTTATTTATTTATTGTCTCCTTGCGATCGATTTTCGTCCCATTTCAGTGTTTTTATGTAAGCTTTGAAACGTTTTTTACTTAGGTTTAAAATTTTACCGCGTTGACTTTAAAGCAAAAATATTCATATTTAAACGTCTATTTGTGCTTTTGCTATTATTTTACTGTTTTATTTCGGTCCATTCCGGTGTTTTAATGTAGCAGTTTTTGATGAAATACGTTTTTTTATTTATAACCGCCCACTAAACAACTTTGTGATAGCATGATCTCGAACCCAGAATCTTTCGGTTAAGAGTCGAACGCCATTCCCATTGCGCTATCACCGTATAAATATATATATATATATGCATTCAAATGAAACATATTTAAACGAGTTGGTTAATGAAAATCTTAACGTTTCGTTTAAAAAAAAAAAAATTAGATAAAATCTGTCAGCTAACATTTTTGACAACTTCTTCTTCTTTGGCGATAACGATCTATAAAAATATTGCTTATCGACAAATATACAAACTTTCTCCTGTCAGAGTAATTTGTTTGCATGCGACATTAACTGGAGTTGGACGGGATTTTATTTGTTTCAAACGTTTTAAGTGAGAAAATATGCTTTTCATAAGAAGCCAAGTATCCAGACTCTCAAATCTCTTTTCTAATCGTAATAATCTTTTTAACGAGCTATTGCCACAGGCAAACGCCTTAATACAAACAAATCAACCCGTGAATCATCGTGTTTCAGATATTCACGTCAACTCGAAAGTGTTCCTTGAGTGTAACTTAAATTGTATCGTACCTGACGCGAAAACAAAAGAACTTTAAATGCCACTCACGTTATGTGAAGAATTTCTTTTTGCTAATGTTTAAAGAGAAAACAAGTTCGACAATGATACTTTGCAAATAAAAACCACTGCGAAAGCATGAGGGTAAACAACAATCAAAGTCAATACAAGGTAAGGATTGTGCAAATTCTTAAATCTCATATCCATCATGGCTAAGATTAGCTACAAAGCGTTAAAATTTATGCACAAAGTTTTACTACTTGAATTTTAACGGGCCACTAGATAACAATGTCTTTGAAGAGTGTTTTGTGTTGCTTGTTAATGTGTGATGTGGTTGGCTCTTTAATCAGCGCCATTGGTGACAGCGCCAATAAAGAATTATGCAACCCGGTGGTTTTCAAAACCGAAGAGATAGAAGTGAAGGGATGTTTTAAGAAGAAGATCGCTCTCAACAGATGCATTGGTGCGTGTCACACTGAAGCTTTATCCCCAAGAATCTTTCCTAAGAAGACCCTGTGTAGATGCTGCCAACCAATCGAATTTCAAAACATTGCCGTAAACATTTCTTGTAAAATTGATGGAGAAATACACGTCAAATCGACGACAGTGAAAAACCCGACGAAGTGCATTTGCCAACCTTGTCGCAATTCTTGAAATTGAAATGTTCCAATGATGCTATCGAAATATTTGCGTCGGTGATGGACGCGATCTGCGCCTGCTTATAAAGCTTCGCGTCTAAAAACATCGCAACAGAAACAATTTGACATTATTGAAGTCTTTCATCCGTGTATATGTTAAAAATGAAATGAAAAAAAAAATGAAATGAAATTTTTTTTTTAAAATTCACGCCAAATTATTTCACGTTTAAATGCGACATAATTTTAACAGCGAATACACATAATATATGGAATAGAAACAAACCAAATATACTTTTCTTCATCACTTTTTTAAAACGTGTTACTCAACAAACGTCGATAGAAGCAAGAGAAATAAACGAAAAAGGTTTTCTTCCAACCTTCTCCGACAACCTTATTAAAAACTCGGAAAAATATGGCATCTGGTGTGGCCATAACAACGTACAAATTAAAGATACTCGTCAACAAATTGACCTTATTAATAGTAAGCGGAGTTCCTTTGTTCTACAAAAATGCAAACTTGATGGCGTTGTTTCTGTTTTTAGATCACTATCCAAATACATCTTGTCTGCAGTTGACTTAGGATTTATAACCTACCAAGATACAAACACGACAATGTTTAAGGGAATTTGTGAAGCAAGATGCTAAACTTTTACTCATTGTAAAAATCCTCATAGCTGACAGTGAACATATCCCACACAATTTAATGCGGTCTTTAAAATTGGTCTTTAAAAAGACGTTTAAAATGTATTAATAATTATAATTGGATTATGGTGTTATAACTTAGCATAATTTAGAAATCACATCACGCAACGGGGTTTAATGGCTGCCATTCTATTCGTTTAATTTGTTTATGCTTTGTATCCAAACATTTTGTGACACTCAAAATCATGGCGAAGAATATGTAAAACAACTTCTTGTTTCGGCACGTCATCAGTTAAAAGCCAAACAAAATGAATAGATCGTGTTGATATCTGGGGTCATTGTAATTCAATGTTCCTTTCTATACATCCAGTGACCTTTTTCTATCTGCGCAATATGTTGCACACGAATAACTTCAAATGAATTTAATCACAAAACTCGCAAACTATTCGTTTTTATCCTCGGATGTCGTCAAATGTTTTGATTTTTATAAGGTTTTATTTAACCGGACGGCCTATTCAAAAGAAACACTGTCTTTGTACATACAGTTTGCATGTAGATACAAAATATTTTTCAACAGTAAAAAATATGGAGTTTGAAAAGCTTAACAACGCTGACCGTACAGGCGAGGATGAACACAGAAAAGTAAGTTGGTGGTATTTTTCTTGTATAAGTACTTCGCTATAATCTTGCCGCTTGAGGGTTTGGTAGAAGTTAGCTAGTATCTATTTGCTGCGAAAACATTTGCGTATGGCTTTTGTTTGAATTAATAAAACAACAATTGGTCGATCTTGAAGCAAAATGCCGTCTTTTCGTCACAACAGCAGTGAATATTCAAATTAGAAATTCCATTGATTAGCATTCTAGGTGCAGAAATTCAGGCGTGAGTTTTGACAAGTGTGCTTTGTTTTACTTTTTTACGATACAAAAACATACATCGCTAAATGAAATGGCTAGGAAACTCATTGAAAACTACAGTATACTCCCGATAAGTGGGACATTCAGGGGACCGACGAAATCTGTCCCACTTAGCGAATGTCCCACTTAAGTGTATGCGTATATTAGGTTAGGAAGTTCAAGGGAGCGAGAAAAACCGTCCCACTTAGTAAAAGTCCCACTTATCGGGGGTCCCACTTATCGAGAGTATACTGTAATATACGATCACTAACTATAAAATTAATATTCATTGGTCACACGCCTAATACAATACATACAGACATAGATATATAACGAATACTGTACAAAAAAAGATTTCAGAAGGATCTTGATTGCTCTAGCAAAAATAATGATATATGACGTACTGCAAAGATTTCAATAAAAAACCTTAAGCCTGTACTTTGTACTCTTGAGTTTTAGACGTTTAGTGTTCCGATATTATAGAAACCGAAAAGAAAGCGAAGGTCGAAATGCTTCTGTTAAGAAGAAAAAAAGCTCGACGTAAGTGATTTGATTCCGTTTTGAACTTTATGATTTGTCAACTTTCGTTACTCTGCACAATATTAACATTAGCTTCAATAGAGCTTGTAAAATAAAAACAAAAGTTAGCGAAAGGCGCTTTGTATCTTGATTAAATCCACTTTTCTGCCAATCACTCGCATTGAAGAATAACGTTATGGTCGGTAAGCATAGAACAAAGGAAGAGTAATCCAGTTAGCCAATTACACTGCAAAATAATACTAGCATCGAATCAGTAAATAATGTGAACTGCGATAGCGAATTGATCGCGTTTGTGTAAGCTGCCGCTTAACTTGCGAATTGAATGCATGTAATCTAAATGTCTCGGGATTATGCTAGAGTTAAAGATATCTAGCTTGTAGGTTGAACAACACATCGTTATAATAAGCTCTTCAAATGATGCTTTAGAACTCGCCGCGCCAAAATCAGCTCAACTACTCAAAACAGCATGGTAAGTCAGCGTTTTCTCAGAAGTCATCTTTTTCTTATTTATATAATGTCAGGCGTTATCAAAGTCTCTGAATGTCAAAAGTTGTGTTTAGGCCTATTTAAACTTCACCCATGAGGATATAGAGCAATTAAGGGATGTGTTTAACTACTTCGACGCCACAAATACTGGTTTTTTAACGGCCAAAAACCTGGGAACAACCCTTCGATGTTTGGATCCAGTACCGTTGGCGTTGGATATTGATGACATGGTGAGACACGTGCAAAATGACCTGCAGGCGAAGTTGAATTTTCAGGGTTTCTTGGACAAAGTGTGCGAGGTCATCACGATCGTTAGGCGTAGAGAACACAGCAGTAAAAAGAAAACCGTAAGTGTGATCTAAATGGACAAGGTGAAACAATGAACATGAATTTGCATTTCAGAGTTGCTACAAGAATCTCTCAGAGACACATATACAAGAATTAAAAGATTCGTTTATGATGTTCGATCAAGATGGGGATGGAACGATTTCCATGGAGGAGATGAGTGTCGTGATGCAGAGTTTAGGGCAGGATGTTACGGAGCAAGAGATCAGAGAGATGGTGGAAGATGTTGATACAACGCACAGCGGGACCATTGATTTTCCTGAGTTTATGACCCTCATGACACAGAAAAAAAGCGCCGCAGATACAACTGTTGAATTCACTGAGGTCAGCACACTGATACTTTCAACCTATTATATATATTCATCACTCCAATCTTTAGTCATCTTGGTAAATCCTGCTACTAGGTTGACACTTACACACTAAATAACATGCGAAAAGCAATTACAATCGAAAGCACCTTTAAATTTAAACAATTATAGTTAAGGTTTTGCAGATAATTCAAGTATTTACATAGGAAACTGTATGGATGATTACCGAATAATTGGAGAAACAATAAGGGCGGAAATGTATAAGGGCAGAAATGTATAAGGGTGGCAATGTAGTTCTAGATAAAATAGACTACAATGTGTTTATGTTAATCGAAACAATCGTATTCGAAAGAAAACTCCACTATAGAGCTCCTATAGGCAGTATTTACGTTGGGATGACGGTGTTCTAACATAAGGCTTCAACCAGGAGTTCTGCATTCAGAATCTTCTAACCATATATTGAATCATCATACACGTTAACAGGGTTGCCGTTTGAAATAATTAATTTTTAAATATTTACACCGTTTGGCCTTGAAAGATTGATTCATTGGTTTATACATAACATCGTGCTCCTCGCAGGCGTTTGAATTCTTCGATAAAGACGGCGACGGTTCCATAAGCGCCGATGAGCTGAAGACGATCATGTTGAAGTTTGGAGAAGATCTCTCCGGGGAAGAAATTCAAGAGATGATAAAAGAAGCTGACCTGGATGGAGACGGACAGGTTGACTATTCAGGTAAACTACATTTCGATGCGTTGTGGCTTCTTTTTACTGAATGAAATTTATTTTTAGAGTTCGTGAAGATGATGAGTTGCATATAAACAGCAAAGTATTCACTTATAGTTAATTCCGACAGCGTTCCTTCCGTGAAGACTTGTATATAAACCGCAAAGTAAATCGGTACAGTTTCCTACTACAGATTAATCAATGTCTTTACATTAATTCCGAGTTGTAATACTTTTTCGACTATTTATTTGTAGTGCAAATTTTTTACAAGCAGTCTTGTATTCTATCGAGCGAAGATCAATGCCTTTCATTCCAGGAGAACTGAGATAGAATGATTTAAGATAGAAAAGATTTGCGCGCCGCGACAGTATTAACGAATCACTTTAATCTTATCGTGTCTGAGTGTATATGTAGACCTTTTCGAAATTCCATAGTGTAAAATTCCTTAGATTCGTCAGGAGCGTTCTAAATTTCCGTCTGGCTTTTATGAAATTGTGTGAGAGAGATCATTTGATCAACTTCGAGCATCCAGATGCATTGGAAGGCCAAGAGAGTGCACAAGTGGTAATTATCGCTATGACCCCGAACATGACAGCATGAATTTGTATGCAAATAAAAACTTGCAAATTTTCTTTTTGTTGACATAGTGAAGAACTTTGGAAAGCGTACTATTTGTTTTGTTAAGTTTGTAAAAAGGGTTCATAAATGGGAGGTTTCCAAGATAAACGATCCCCAAACGAGACTCGATGGTGCTTCATATTTGAGGTTTACAGTCGAGTGTTTCAAACAAATCTCCCGTGTGAAATGTTATAAATGACATCGAACAGATATTTTTGCATGCATAATAGAGTGGAATCTCTCTAATTCGAATCCCAAAGTGAAAAAAGAAAGATCAAATTAAAGAGTTAACTAGGGTTAAAAAGGTTTAACTTTTTTCAAATATTTTATTATAATATATGAAAAACAAAAACAAAACAAAAAAACGGACTGAAATAAATAAACAAAGGGTTATGTGTTTTAGTGTTACTTACATCACTTTACGTTTGTTTTCTACGGCTAATTTCATCCGTGTCAACAACACGATTTATGTGCTTTTAGCTTATCGACTCCAAAATGTTATCGTGTTCAGAAACTGCCATGGTAATACCCCATGTGATGAATTGCTCTTCACCACACAGACAGCAAAATCCATGTCTAACAACTCACCAGTCGTGATGTCAAAACCTGCACCGAGGTTTGTCTTCATTACTTGAAGATCATCTTTTAAGTTCTTGATTACGTCTTCCTCAACATCTAACTTATTTAAAGGTTCGTCATCGTCATTTATTGCTTTCTACGCTGTCTATATCCCTGCCTTTTAAGCAATTTTGGAAGGTCTTTTCTGGAATTCTATTCCATGCTTTGGTGGGCTTGTGCATAGCTGATAAGATTGAAAATTAGGCAGCTCAACTCCTTTTTCCAAAGCAGCAATCATCCTTGCTGCAAGTGAAAGATTTTTGGCTTTAAGGGATCGAATACCTCCTTGATCCATTGGTTGGGTGGTTGAAGTGGTATTTGGAAGGAGAAATATAAGCTTAACCCAATCAAGATTCCTCATTTCTGAATGGACAGGGCAATTATCAGTAACTATAAATAAACGTAATGGACAAATGCGTTGTTTAACAAAAAGGTCAGAAAAACTTGAATTGTCCTTAAAGAAAAGCTTCTTGGGTTGTTTTAGTATGGAAGGGTTTAAAAAGTTGAATTACATAACATAAGAAATTAAGCTAATATTTGTCTAGCCATCTGTCAGAAGCTTGGAACGTTTCAAAACCCAACGCTTTCGCAAAATATATGACTTTTTCTTTTACCAACGGAATACTCAGTGGAACATTTTTAAACCTTTATAAGGTACTAGGTAGAACGACGTTGAGTAGTTATACGCTCAGGATATCATTAGTGGGTTACCTTATCGGCCCTTCTTACGCCGGCCCTAAATTGCGTTAAATTTCGCTATACGGCGTGAAAAGGAACGGCGTTAAAAGGGCCACAAATAGGGAACTTTCTGCAAAAGGTGTCGTTGATTTGAACACTTAATTTTGTTAGTTAGCGCTACATTTTAGCCATTTTACATAAAGGGCAGGTAACTTAAGGCCTCAGAGGTGTTTTGTCCGAAAAACTTGAAGTTTTTTAGGATTGAAAGACTTCACCTTTCAATGCGCTGGTTGTCTGACCTTTAAAGACATCAAATATCAATAACGCCTTTGCATTGTCTGCTAAGTTCAAATTCTTGCGTTTTTTCTCGAGATAAGGAAAAATTAAATTCTTGACATAATTGATAACAATAGCCTCGTTAGACCAATGATTCAAGCTGTGGGTGATATGGAATGATTCCGGAAAGTTCACTTTCGTGCAGTCACAGCTGCATAAATCAGCTGAATGGAAAGAAATTCGCTTGAAATGTTAACACGAAAAGTACTGGTGATTTGACGTTTATCGTCCACATTTGCGATAGATACTGATTGAGCACCTCTTTCAGTAAAGGTTGTCTTGTTTGGTGCTGTAAAATCAAGCAGTGTCTGGTCAAAATTTACATTCATGTCGTCGCAAATGCCTTGCTCGAATATAACAATACCATTTTTTCTTTTCCAAGAGAAAGTCATTTTTTTATTTGTTTTTGTGCCACGTCTCAACTCCCAATTTAGCGACTTTAAAATTCCCCACATATACTTTGTAGTGAGTGTGACACTACCAGGGGGGTCGACAGCCAACACGGGCCCCGGGGCACACAAGCTTCTGGGCCCCTTGTGCTCATATATAAATATATATACACACACACATGTATATAGTATAAAAAAGCGAATATAGTAAATACAATAGATATGTGTTATATTGAAAAAAAGCATTATAAAAAAACAATTATAAACAAACAAAAGAAATTTCAAAGAAATATCAAGCTTATTTTAGAGGTGCTTTACGGGCATTGCGGCTTCCAAATGAATCTATAATATTTTGAAAATAGAGAGTCTTAGCTTAAGGGGGCTTCAACTGCAAGGATCCCTAAACTTACTTGTTAGTCTTCCTTGACACATGGTCGATCTCAACACATTTTTTACCCGTGTCAATGTGCTGAATGTGCAACTGTGAAGGTAACGTTAGAAATATTCTGAGAAGGACACAGACATTTGGGAACAAATTACTGAGTTTTAAAGTGAAAATTTTGCAATAGTTCCCATAGAGATATATCCGTGTTCCGAGATTTGCACTGTGGATATGCTTTAGGCTAAAAAATTAGTATGACATATTATAAGTCTGTTATGCCTTAAAGACACACTCAACTTAGGTACATAGTTAATTACTGTCTACTGCGCTTAAAACAGACAGTATATTACATCTAATTATTTCGCCGCCTGCTGTGGACTTTGGTCCGACTGATTCTCGTCGGGTTTGGAGCAAAAATCGCTCAATTGTGAAATTTGTATTGCAATATTGAAGATTATTGCGCCATTGAACCTTTTCTGCTGTAACTATATCGTAACCTTTTCTTTTGATTATCAAATAATTTGTTTAGTTGCCTTTTCATATATCATTCCAATCTGTGAGGACGTTGATCGTAGCCTATTGATCTGCAAACGATAGATATAATAAATTGGCTATTTAAAGTGCAGTAGTTTTCGTTTAACCTTAGTCACCGGAAGAACAGGTAGGCTAAGCTTTTTAATTAGGCCATGGCTCCAGGTGAACAACACAACATATACATGAAATACAACATTCCATTGTTCGACTTGCTATGACGAGTCATTGGTTTGTGGAGGCGAAGGTTTTCCAAGGAGTGGTGCCAAGTCCAGCACGAATGACAGAAATACTTGAAGCATGAAGTCTCGCGACAGAAGAACGGACCCGGGTTGATATGGCAGAACAGTACTTAGTTCACATTTTACAACTGATTAGGCCTAACTTATTTACTTAATCCAATGATTAAGACTTACACGACCTCACTTCTGTTCTGCAAATCAGTTAAAATTACTCTAAAGTTCTGTAGTGCTCGCAGTTGCTGGAAAAACTAATAGGAGCAACGCAGCTGGTTAAGCAGCCAAACAATGTTGCCAGAAATTCAGCAGTTTTTATGAGCGGAGACCTTCCTTGTTTTGTTTTGAATTTTGAATTTTTAATAAAAATTTTGTTAAAGAAATTTGTTCAGAAATATATTATAGGCATTATCTACATCATTACAAGCGTATGTGTCATCCCAGGATTCTTTTTTAAGACTATTTGAAACATTTGTAAGATCGTGCGGAGAAAGATTTTTTTTTGCAACTGTTTCCAGCGCTTGTTCATTTGATTTTTTAGTAAGGGTTGTGACGGATTAAGTCAGATTGGATTACACCAGTAATACCAGTGTGTTGTCAATTGCGGTACTCGTTTTCATTGTAGTTCTTGTCGATTTGTTAATTAGTGGGAGTATGTGGATTTTAAAAAGCATGTCAAAGAAAGATTTTGTCTCAGGAAAGTCGTTGTAGTGTGTTTATATTGAAGTTCTAAGCAATATAAATATTTTCGAGTTCCCTATCTGTTTGGTGGATGCGTACTTTTAAGCTTTCTTTGAACGATTCAATTGAACCAATGGGTGCTCGATAAAGACCCCGTGATACATTTTTTTCTTTATTTTGGATGATTTCAACGAAAAGGCTTTCAATGTCTTTTTAGAAACGCTGAACTCTTCCCTGATCTTAAAAGAGTTAGGTTGTAGAATATATACACAAACACCACCGCCAAGCTGTTTACTTGTTTGCGGTTTGCTAATGACATTGTATGGTGCCAGACTACAATGAGAGTCCTCAATACTGTTACTGCAAATAATCGCAACTGTTGCAGCGTCTCTGATAAACATATGACGTCAAATGGATGGTTTAGGTTATGGAATTAAGTTTTAGATTTCAAAGTTATGCTGAATGCTGCGGATATTAACATGTAAAATAGAAAAAGAGTTTTCAGTTTTAACAAATTTGAAATCAGCAGGAGTAATAATAAAGGTTTCAAAAGTTAATTCATTTAAGTTACTTTCGAATGGATGCGATAAATAGTTTTGTTGCGTTGAGAAAGTAGTCATAACAATAAAAAAAGCAAACTCTAATAAAACAAAAGTAAATATATACATAAAATATCTGATAACTTACTTATATCATCTGCCTTGATCTCTTTAAAAATTCTTTAACAACCAATCTGTTGTAAACAACCTTCGCCCACTTTCCATTCTGCTGATGCATTTTTACTTGTTGAAAAAGTTCTTTCCTCGCTAACATCTTCGTTGACAAAGATGTTAAACCTTCAAACAGGTTACAGTTCTTCAGTATAAGATTTTTGTCCTCAAGTCTTGTAATCTCAGTTCTTATTTTCCGGTGTTGCTCACTTTACTGTCCACTCTATGCGAGAATTTTTTTATGTCTTTAGTCATTTTGAGTTTAGATTTAGAAAAATCAACAACCTCTGCTTTCGTTTCCAGCCACTTTTCTTTTCCGTGCTATTTTAGTCCTTCAATCTTCTACTCAACGTTTTCAATCGTTTCATCGAAACATGCCAAAATACTTTCTTTCTGCATTTTCCATTTTCTCCACAATAACACACACTATTATTTAAATGAAATATTACTTATTGCCGCGATAAATAAACAACAAATCTTGCAACAAATAAATAATCCGCTCACTTCAACGACGACAACCTCGAGCATTTTACCGACGGGTCTGAAAAATCAATTTTAGGATCCTACTGTATTTACAATTCATGTAATAAAATGAAAGAAAGATTTAAGCGCTGCGAAAGCGAATCGATAACCGGGCTGAAAATATACTTGAGATGTGCTGTAGTTAGTGACGCAATCAAAATTAAAACTTGCTCGACCAAAATGCAGTCCCTTAAGGCTTGCAACAGTTGAAAATGACAAACCTTTAAAAAGGCCATTTTGAAATTATTTCCCGTATAAATTAAGGTTTCGGCATGAGTTTGAACCCACATGATCGTTTAAAACCCAGTCGATTGTTTCAATTTCAACTAAATTAATCGATTCAAATTCCAACTCTCAAATGATCTGATGATATGATGGAGCTTGTTTTGATTGTATCGCTTCTAATTGGAAAATTGTTAGAAAACTTCGCACTTAATGAATCGTAACCAATTTGATGAAATAACTATTTCTTGTCTTAGCTATTTTTTCATTGAGAAATTTATATCCAAAATCAAATAAAATACAAACAAATAAATTAAAAATATATTAAAGCCTTTTTATTTAAAAATATTTGACGTTATGCTTCATCACCATCTTTAGTTAGTTCGTAAGGGTGTGAGCGCGTACGCGTTTTAAGTATGCGTGTGTTTTCTTGTTTTCCTGTTTTTTAAGGACGGTTGTGGTTTGCTGTTTCAGCCCCTGCACCACTCCCTGCATTATAGTCTAATTTTTCCGCTTCAAAAAAGCTTCTTTTTAAGATTTCCCGAAATTCAGATTGTAAATCATACATTCACACATTAATATTTGGCGTCGTATTTCATGGCAGGATAAGGACTAGAGAAGAATTAATATTTGTCTTTGAGAATATAATTAAGAAAAATATCATGTCATCTTCTTCGGTTCTTTCGTAATTTGTCAATCCTGGAATCTTTCACAAACAATTTATCGATATTATTGAGCACGTGACGGGGAATGAATCGTTTCACCAGATTTGAGTAATGTTTGGGATTTCAACTGAATAAGTTGCTTCGTTCAGATTCGTCGTCAACTCCCATTGCAGTTGCATTCTTTTGCCTATTTTCTTATCTGATAATCAGATTTCATTACAGAAGATATGCTATCCACATCAAATGGAGGTTGTGATGAATTTACGTCCATGCTATCAAATTTAAAAAATGCGAAAAAAGTTTGGAAAATTTATCATGCTCCTTACGATTTAATGTACCACCACTATATGTCGCAATCAACACTATATATCGCCAACCAACATATATGTCGCAAACTCAACACTATATATCGCAACGAAATTAAGTATCATACTTTTTCAAAAATGCCACTATATGTCACAAAGTACAAAAAATTAGATAATCAAAAACGCGTTACATTTGTTCGTCAGTTGACGATGATTACAAACGAAGAATTTGCTCTTACCAGATTAACCAGTAAAAGAGTACAGCGATCGTCTTAATACTTGGATCAGTTTCCCCGAGATCTGATAAATGGAAGGAAAACCTTTTTTAGGATTCATACTATAGGGTATAAATTACTGTAGAATTTCATTTGGGCAAAAATTCATTGAATATGTGACATTTTTACATTTTAGGCCTAAATTTACCAAAATTACGTCATGTGTATTGAAGTTCAAAGTGTTTTTCAAATTGTGACAAATAGTGTTGATTTTGCGACATATAGTGGTGATTGCGACATACAGTGTTGATTGTGACATATAGTGTTGATTGCGACATATAGTGTTGATTGTGACATATAGTGTTGATTGTGACATATAGTGGTGGTACACCTATTATAGGTAAAAAAATTTCAAAGAGCGTACCAAACCAAACGTTTCATTAAATTTTTGAAATAAGAGTCGTCTTTGGGCTTCTTAACTTCTTCAAAGATGATAAAAAAGGGAACTGAATGTGAAGCATCAATCTTGAGAAAAGATACCGCCCGCTATCCTCTAGGATGTCCGCCCAGGGAGGTCCTACCCTATCTTAGACAGAACGCGCTTTTTTAAAGGAATCAATTTAGTTTCAATGAATTTCAGTTCAGGAGATTAATTCTTTAATTGCCCAACGCATTCAGCGTTTTGCTTCGTTTTCGACTATGGAGATGCCTTTAAAAGTCCATCGTAACATATATACATCCTAATACTCTGTTTGTTTTTATTGAAAGAGGATTCGATTTCAATTGGGTGTTAGCTCATGTTTTACCTGACAGCACCGAGCGCCCCGTTTTCGCGTAACGTACATTTCGCGGACACTATCAAAAGCTGGAAGAAAACTACTCTCAAATCGAGAAAGGGGCGTTAGCGGTTGTGTATTCGGTGAAAAAATTGCACCTATATGGAAGAACATTTACGTTGGTTGCAGACCACAAACCATTGCTGGGATCACTAGCCGAAGACAGATCGATTCCCGAATAGATTGCTGCAGGGATTCCGAGATGGCCATTGACGCTTTCCGCGTGTAACTATACGCTGCGATACCGACCAGGGACCAAAAACGCCAACGGGGACTGCATGATTCGACCTCCGTTAACGTTAGAATGGCTTCTTCTCGTGATCCAGTAATCAGTGCAGTAATCGAGAGCGTATTGAATGGGTCAAGGTTGTTAGAAAGCTCAACAGAGCAGAAACCCTACACTATACGCAAAGCCGAATTGGCAGTTCAGGATGGGGATTTACTATGGGCATGTAGGGTCGTCATTCCACTCTCAATGCGAGAAGGGGTTCTGGAAGAACTTCACCAAGCACATCCAGGTGTATGCCGAATGAAAATTTTGGACCACCAACATGGACGATGCCATTGAGTTTTATGGTACTGCAAGCAGCGTGACGCAAGCCGACAGATCGAGTGCTCCAATTCATCACTGGGAGTATCTTAAAAAACCTTGAAGTCGCATCCATATCAACTATGCAGGGCCATTCCTGGGACACATGTTTCTGATAGTATGTAACGCACATTCAAATTGGATTGAGAAAACGTCGAATTCAGATGCAACTATTGATCAATCGAGGAAAATATTTACAACACATGGTTTGTCCGAATTCTGATAATAGGCCATCATTTAGCTGCGAGCTATATTGTGAATTCACAAAGAAAGATTTTGTCAGGCATGTTTTCACTGCTGCATACCATACCATCCTTCAATGCTCAAACCTGATATCAAGCGAGAGAGAAACAGCATCGCGCGGGGAAAGACAGTCACAGACAAGTGCCGCTTCGGTCCTTTCGTGTAGGCAGTATCAATATGAAACTTTGACATTGGACCAAAATGCGTCGAACGAGTGATAGGACTGGTAAATATGGAGATCAGAAGAGGGCGATCTCTGGTACACCAGCATGTCGATCAGATCAAGTAGCAAGGGCCGGATATGTCAGAGGTTGACAGCACTTAAATAATATTTGATTTTTTGCTTCTTTGATTTATAGAAAAGCTCAATTAATATCATATTTATTTCATAGCCCTGCTCGCATCATCTCGATAGATGTCCGTGACTATTTTGATTAGAAAAACTCAACCAATTGCCCTTAAACAGATTTGTAGTAATCAATGCCATTTAATCTGGTTTTTGACTTGAAATTATCAAAAAAATGATTTCATTGTGTTGCCTATATTCTTTGTGCTAGACGAACTAGAAGACGTTTTTTCGACCTTATTTATACCAAAAATATACGTCGAATCGACGCATTTAAATCACGTCTATACAACGTCGAAAATTACGTCGAAAAAGCGGCCAAAATCGACCATTTCTCGACGTATTTTCAACGTATGGAAATGCGTTGATTCGACGTCTGCGTGCCGGCTGGGATGTCTATAGTTTCTATTTTCCACACGTTGGTATAATATCTTGTCATCGTGTACGATTGGTTATTAGTATTGGGGCTCTATGTGTGTCTGCAGTTGTTGCATTGCGCTTGCTCTCGAAGCGTAAAGTTTTTAGGTTCATTGTTGCTACATTGCTGTTTGCAGCTCAACAGTCTGTCCTTAGCTCTGCTGTTGTCTTGCACCTACTTTCGCCCCTATGAGCATTGGATTTGGCGTACTTCATTTTTCTTTCTTTTTTTTCCTGTACAAATTGCTCCCTGTCGGAAAGGTTACTAATAACCACTGGAATATTTCATCTCAAATGTTGGATTTTATGCCGCAGAATTGAATGATTGACTGTGTCAAAGGCTTTAGAAAGGTCTACAAAAACACCAAGTGTAAATGTACGGGTTTAAAAGCCCTTAGCTATCTGATCGCAGATTTAAACTTAAATTGGTTTAGAATCCGAATTGATATTTATGAAGAAGATTGGTTTAGAAAAGTAACTATATAAGCGATTATAGATTACGCAAGACCTTATGTAGATTACGCAAGACCTTATGTAGATTACGCAAGACCTTATGTAGATTACGCAAGACCTTATATAGAATTTTTAAAAGATCGTGCATTTTTTCGGCATATTCTTGTTCTTCAACTTGATATACCGTAAAGATTCGAATAAGCACCGTATGGGCGCGTATTTGAGACGGGCGCTTATTAAATGTTTTGGTACATGTCAAAGTTACTGGAGCCCGAAAACGTGAAGTTGGTCTTGAAGTTGGAATGTTTTCATCCCTTCAGCTGAAGCATAAAAAAAGGGTTTATAGGAAATTTCCTGGGTATTAGTTAAAAGTACGAACTAATAGATAACTATTATAGTAACGCTGTCATTATTTTCAATAATCATAAACCTATTAGGGGAGGGCGCTTATTTGTGATGAGCGCTTAAAAGAAGCGGGCCCTTTTTTCGAATTTTTACGTTATACCCTGGGCGCTTATTTGAGAGGGGCGGTTAAAGGGAGCTGTGCGCTTATTCGAATCTTTACGGTATCAGCCTTTTTGAAATAACTTACAATCGCTGTTTTGGTCACCTTATCGCAAGATTCAAGAAGAAGAATCATAGCTTCAAGAATTTTCATTTTCAGATGTACACATTTTATGTCAATGTTGAAAATTTGCATTCTTGTTATGTTTGCCTGATGTGAAGTGCAAGCATTTTTTTCTTCAGCAACAAATTCTTGCCCAGTTGAAAAATGTGAAATTTCTGTAATTGTTTTACTTTATTAATTCTCGCAAATCAGAATCATTCCTTCGATTGGTTCTATGCTAATGGCATACAATAATACACTGGCCAACGTATTGGTGCCTGCGATGCTACAACTGATTTAGAATAATTTTGGGGTAATAAATCCAAAAATGCTACTCTTTTTCTCTATTACATCAACTATTTACGTTACACAATATCACCACTATTTTCGATTTCCACGTCAATTTTTCTAATTTAAAATAACTTTTGTGAGCCCAAGTCCTTTAAGGTTGGTCCTCACTAGGCGACTAAGTGCGCCTAAAATTCTTAGACGCACTTAGTTGCCTAATGAGGATGCCTGTTAGACGCACTTAGCCGCACTTAAACGCCTCATTTTACTAGGCGCGTGAATCAAAAAAATTTGTTTCACGCGACTAAGGATCAAAGACACCGATAATCAATGTTATTGATAGGCGCTCTCTTGCAGATATTGGCTTACGGAATCTTGTTTCTCTTTTCGTTATATGATTTTGAACCAATGAAAGAAGGTGTTCAAAACGTGTAAATGTCATTCGGTGATATCGAAAAAACAATTCTTCGTCTTTCAATAACTCTTGAAAAAGGGTATAAAATGTTCCATGGATCTCTCTCTGTTTAAAAATATTCCGTATCCAAAATCTATTTTTTCTGTACTTCTTCTGATTTAAGTATTTTTGGATTAACAGCAAAAGTAACAAATCTCCTCATCTGCCGACTCATTCTCACTATCACTTTCAAACTCCATCATTTGTGTACGTCTTACTCCTTCTATCCTTTCTCAACAACTGCAGTATAATATGAACTTTAATTTAATTTTTTTATTATGCTAGTCGCACTTAGACGCACTTAGTCGCCTAATGAGTACATTGTATACTAAGTGCGTCTATGACCTTAGGCGCACGCACACTTAGTCGCACTTAGACGCACTTAGTCGCCTAGTGAGGACCAAGCCTTAGTGTTGAGTAATACCAATTAAATGTTTAGCAAAAGAAACACTTAATTTATATTTAATGTGAGGTAGTAAATAGCCAGCATTATAGTTATAAACTGTTGTAATAATAACAACACCGCCCCGCCCTCCCCCCATTTTTAAAAACAAGAGGGTGCACCATAAACTGAAAACTTGACATGATAGAAGAAACCTGATAGCATTTTTGAAATCAGCGAGCCAAAATTAGGTAAAATCAGTAACATCTTCGGCACTAACAAATATTTCTTTTTGTTGTTGATCAGCAATTTTCCTTAGCAAATACTTGCGGTCAAAAAAATTCGTCGAGTTCCCTTTTGTTGCCTTGGTTTCTGCTGAAATACGTCACAAACTTTCACAACAAAAAAAGTCATGTCGGGAATATTGTTTTAGAACACTGATCTACCAATCCGATAGCTGCAACAGCGAAGAAAAGAAAATACGGACAGTTAGAAAAGCAAATATTTTGATGACCCCTCATGGATTTCGTTTTCAAACACGTGATAATTTTATCAAATATTCTATTGTACATTTAGCCTGGTCACATTTTGAAATCATTT
Source organism: Candelabrum cocksii (assembly GCA_963930725.1). NCBI lineage: Eukaryota > Metazoa > Cnidaria > Hydrozoa > Anthoathecata > Candelabridae > Candelabrum > Candelabrum cocksii. Next base: position 9,923,999 of record OZ005667.1, on the reverse strand, counting down.
ACCAGGATTGCGGGTGTATCATGATCATCATCATCCGGTTGAGCTGATTGCACGGATTGACTCCATCATTCCATCTAATTCTGTCCTCCATTGCACGTGGCAGTTCTTACAGTTGACATCCTTTGTCTTCACAGAGAAGTTTAGTAAAGGTCTTGTATGGGCGACCAACTCTTGCATGTTTTGGAGACCATAACAGCACGTCACTGACAACCTCATCTTTATTCTCCAACAATGCCCAGCAAATCTTACTCTTCTCTCCCTTATGACATTAGAGATTAGTGGCAATCGACCATAGAGTTGTTGCCTGGTTGGGTGCTTTTTACAGATTACGTTGAGAACCGCCCTTGACATTTTCGTGAAAGTACCATCCCGCTTGGTCTTTAGATGCTTTGTAAGAGTCCAAGCTTCTGAACCATATAGTGTTCATATCATTTAATGCTTTCCTAGCTTTACCAATCCTGATATTGACATCTTTTTCAGTAGAGGCAATATTACTACCAAGGTAAGTAAAATTTTCGACTAGTTTCAGAGGTTTTCCAGCTAATGTCTTTATACTTCCAGTTTGGTTGAAAGACATGAACTCAATTTTATCGGAATTAACAAATAATCCAACATTGCCAGCTGCTTTCTCAAGGCTATGAAGAAGAGCTTAAGCCTCAGCCATCGTATCTGACATTATTACAAGATCATCTGCGTAATCCGCATCTGTAATTCTTTTCTCAGGATGACGTCGTTTTCTGGCTTTCAAAAGCGTAAGACCCAGTTTGCGGTTGTTGTCGATTGAGGTTCGCAGTACATAGTCAAGACATATGACAAATAAGAAAGGAGCGAGTGTGTCTCCTTGCAATACTCCAGCCAGAATGTCAAAGAAACACAGAGTTCTCCATCGGGAGATCGTACTGTCGCTTTGGTGTTTCTATAAAGCATCATAATGGCTTTGACAGTTTCCTCAGGGATTCCATAGACAAGCAGTGTTAGTTCCATCTTGCCTCTATGTATTGAATCGAAGGTCTTGGAGAAATTCACAAATAGGAGAGATACTGGGAGGTTTCTTTTACGTACTCTTTCTAAAATCCTCCGTACTGTTAGGACTTAGCCGATTGTGGAACGGTTCTTACGAAAGCCATTTTGATTTTTACGTAGCAGTTTCTCCAGTTCACTTTGGATGCAGTTGCGTAGCATAGAGTTGTATATCTTTGAAGCAATCGCAATGAGAGTGATGCCTCGGTAGTTGGAAGCGTTTCCTAGGTCTCCTTTCTTCGAGAAAGGCAAGATACAACCTTCTGTCCAGTTTTTAATGGTGTTCTGATCGTAAACCTTATTGGAGAGGTAAAGAAGGATATCATTAAATTCTCCGCAATTCCACACTTCAGGTGGTATACTATCCAGTCCTGCTGCCTTTCCTCCCTTGATCTTAACTGTATCAAGTTCGTTCATTGTAAAATGACCAAGTTTGATAGGTAAGGGATTGCAATATATTGTTTGAATAGGTGTGTAAGACACCGTAGGAGGTTTCCCAACCAAATTCTGGAAATGCGGGTGTATAAACTGGCTATTTTGGCGTCAATTAGTCCAGCAATTAGCCCATTTCACGCAACATCATATATTTGTGATGTTATTAATATTTGGTGGTGGAGATGGGGAATTTGACGATCAATGTCAAATATTAGAACTAACATTATAAAGTCTACAGTAAAAACTTCTACCGTAGCAGTTCAATAAAGAAGAACTAATTGTTTCGCCTACCGTCCTGTTTCTAGTTTGTATTAGAATGGGGTGCTGTACTGCGGCATGGCTGATGATTAGCGGAGGATACAGGTCAATTACATCTTATACACAATTACATCTTGTGTCAACGTAGAGATGGTATCCAATGGTACCCGGGCAAATATCCATTGGGTGTAACTGGAGGTTGTATATCGTCGTGCAGTTGAGGTCTTATATAGAGCTGGTGGATTTCCACATATTTCGAAGACATAAAATAAAGTTATTTTTGGTGCAACATTGCAAGATGAGGAACAATCAACAAAGGTGGTAACTCAAGATCTAGACTTATTAAATGTTACATATTGTGGAGAGGAGATACACTTTCACAAGTAGCGTCTATTGATTGCATCGCGTAACTCATTGTTACTGTGACAGTCAATCTCGTAAAAAAGTTGCTTTCATGGTATATAACCTCGATTCGAGTAGTTACCAGGCTAATTCCGGCGATAGCGCAATAATAAAGCATTCGGTTCTTAACACAAAAGCTTCTGGGTTCGAAACCATGCTCTCACAAAGGTGTTAGCGCCGTATTTCATCAAAAATAGCTGCAGCACAAATAGGAGCAATTAAATACACTCCGAGTCGAGGTCTTCACGATAATGCTAAATTCACCGGTGAAGTAAGTGTAGAGTGTTCAGATCAGATGGCACAAAGACTCCGTTCGCCGGAGTACAACATCAAAATCATAGACATATATCAAATGTTAAAACTGAAGTGAAACAGATACGAAATTGCAAAGCAAATAACAATCAGTCAATTTATTCGACTTCTTATTTTCTAAATCCCGGATAAGTGGTAAATGAAATTAACATTTTCGATTACTAACGTACAATGTAAGAAATCTGAAAAATGCTAAACAACGCAGTAAGACACGCGCCTTCCTTATGCAATACAGTATAATCTCTCTAATACAAATCTCAGAGAAAAAATGTTTAGATAGATTATAAAATCACACAAAATTGACTTTTTTCACAAACGTCTGACCGCGCTGTTTCGGATGAGAGAACACTACAAACTTTGCGTCAACTACTTTTAAGGTTTTCCCGGATGAGTTAATAAAATACGCAAATATGGATGAAAATTGCGCGTACGTTTAAATGAATAAATCACATGTATTGTACTCGTGCCATTTAGAAACCAAGTAGATGTTTTCTTTTATGTAGACACAATCATTCGTTGAAATCATACTCAGTTGTCTACACAAGTTGAGCAGAGAAAAGATCACTCATGTTCAGGTTAAATTGTGTTAACTTAAATGAATGTGTTCCACTGGTTCTCCTCCAATAAACATATAAAAATCCACTGATTAAACATGTCGGGTATTTACAAAAACAGAGCACTATATAAACCAAATCAGATATACTTTTACTTCAAACAAGAAACTCCCGTTAATACCATGTCGTGTTAAAATGTTACTAATATTCGCTTAACATTTATTTACATATAAAACAGACATCATTTAAGTGTTAAAGAGGAAAAAGGCGAAGCTTTCAGGGTTGTATGATGAATGTATGGCGATGTGCGGTAAAAGAATCTAAGCTTCAGCTTCTTGGACGAGTTTTGCTTTGTCTGATTCCTCCGTATTATCGAGTTTCTTTTTCTTTAAAGACTCGTCATCCTCAGTCGACTTCAAGAAGGAAACATTTAAATAACTCGACTAAAAAGTTTCAATTTGTTACAAACCTCTGGGGCATCTTTTCGCTTTAATGTTTCTTTTTCTTCCTCATCAGTTCCATTCGTTTTCACATCAGTTTCTTCCGTAGTTGATTCAGGTTCTTCAGCCTTCTCATCGGCCGGTTTTTCTTCAGCCGCCTCTTTTTCTACAGGTTTTTCTTCTTCAACCTTTTTCGTCTCCTAAATTAAATCAAGATTAAATAAAACGTAACCCATACATCCACCATCACGTGTAACGCAGTATTCGCATAACTCTAATGATTAAAAATTACTTAAACCAAATAGCCGTGATAACCTCTTTCAGCTCAGTAACAACTTCAGTGGCTTTCGTAACTTTCTCTTCGGCCATTACAATTATGTTTTGAAAGTATTTTGAGATAAGTTGTCGCGCGGATCCAGTTGCTTGAGTTGTAGAGAAGAGAAAGAAAGAATGTAGTGGCGGCAAATATTCTCATTGAATATTCTACTACATTATAGGGGGTTGTAATGAAATCTTTAGATACGCATTTTTAACAAATCATTGCAAAAGTTACCTCCTGATTAGTGAACAAAGGCGCACGAGTTCATAAAATGCTATTGGTTAAAAGTGTCACATGGCTGAACGTAGAAAAATCCTAGTAAAAACCACGTGGTTTGGTACACTTGAATAAGTTAGTTATGGCGCTAAAACTGCTCATTGTTATTTTGTTGATTACAAAAGAGTCTGATTAGTTAAAAATGTGTTTGTTTACTCATTAAAATAACCCACACTGTAAAATATGCAAAAATATTCAGGAAAAATAATTAAGTTTTAAATTTAACCTTCTTTCATTCAAAACATATCGGTCTATCGAATAACAAATGTTGTTAAAATGTGCCTTTGTTGTACATTTGTTTGTTTGACTGTTCCTTTAACTAAGAAACTCAGCGTTTATGTTAAAATTTAACTGCCGTTGATTTGTATTATTGTAATAAGTAGTAGTAAATACTGTTGTCTGGTTTAATTCAGATTGATTAATTACAATGTTTTTTTTATAAAACCTACAAAAAAAAATACAGTTTCGGACTTTTGGGTTTACAGTTTGGGTGTGCCTCAAATGTTTCATAAAATATGTTCTTAACTGAAAATTTCCACTTTTTTGAAAATAATTACATTTATTTGATGCTTTTTAACGTACTGTATATGACAGCAAATTCCTTTCAGATGATATTTGTTTTATTTGTTTGTGACATTTCAAATGTTTTGTAACTATGCTCTCTGAAGTTCGAAAGAAACCCATCCCATTTATCTGATAACTTTTGTTGTTCTCGTGCAATACAATGACAGACTTGCGAATTTTAGCTTGCCCATGTTTCTTAAAAATCATTCTTAATTTTTGTCATATTTGAACCTAAAATGTTTTTTAAAAGAAGGGTGTTGATTTTGTTACATAATAAATCTCAGGAGTAAAAATTCAATATATTTATACATTTTACAAAAATTAATGCACTCTTTTATAAGTAGGACATCCCTAGGATGTCTTTGATTTTCAAAACCCCATGTTTAAGGGATATTGGATGGAGTTGACGCGGTATCATAATTTGACAAAGTAATGGCTCTTATGATATTTTTTTTAAGTTTATAAATTTGATCAAGGTTGCTTTGAAATGTAAATTACCGGGCTAAACTACCACCGTAAATGATCGATTAAACGCCCCGGGCGTTTATTAAAAAATTGAAAATTTCAGGGGAGCGTTTATTCGAAAGAGGCGTTTATTTCAAAATGCAAAAATTTGGATACAGGTGTATGTACAGCAGAATGACGTAGAAATTTGTGATTCATATAACTTTTGAAGTTTTGGATCATATAAGTTCTTCCCAGTATGTTAAAACTTTTGTCTTTGACTTTTTCATCGATTTTTTTTATGTTGAATTGTACCTATAAAATTTTGGGGTACCGCAAAATGCCAGTATTGAAAAATGGCCATATTTTTAGAACCAAGCAAGTTGCAAACCTGAAATTTGGCTAATAATGTTCTTATTTAATGCTCTTTTGTGTGTTAAATTGGTGCAGATGTATCTAGTATAACACCTATTTGCACATCAAAATGCCAGTGGTCCGTACCGCAAAATGCCAGTTTTTTTAACAAAAGTTACGAAACATACACATCTACAAATACAAAATTGACTTTTTCCATGGATTCCTTACTTATTTTAGTTATAGCTAGCGTGGTATATATCTATATTTGCAAGTTAGAAGGGGGGGGGGGGGGGGGGGGGTAATCTAAGGAATTCTAAGCTGTTCAGTGGTGTAAAGATTGTAAGTGTAGAGGTTATTCAGCAGTGAAGTCAGGTTTGTTTCCTTTGATCAAAGATTGCCGAACAATCGATAAGCGCCTGGATGGGAAGATTGTGACCACCCGAAAGCAGTGATGACTTATCAGACGAGAGAATGGTAATTAGTGATGATGAGGAGGATAAGGATACTGAAGAGTTGGACATGATTGATGTAATGAGAAACACATGGGACTACCTTAGCCCTCCAAACAAGGAGTCCGAATTGAAAGGGAAATGGTTTGCAGTTTGTTTTGCTGGAAAGCGCGATGAAAGTTTGTTTATTGCTAAAGTTATTTCCCGGTTTCTCACTGACGAAAATGGTGACGTTGATTCTATTTTGATGAAATGTCTAAAGCTAAAGGTAGGCTCAGGAACAGTCCTTGAAGACACACCAAGTCACCTTCCACCCAATGATTCATTTTTATTTCAAAGATTGATGTGCCGAAATATGAATTGACTAAAAAAGCTTTCCTGTTACTAAAAGACAAAGATAGAAAAAGTTTATAATCATTATTATCATTGTTAGTTGTACATATTCTATTGTTCTTTAAAGAAAAACCTTCATCAAGCTAAAATATTGTTTTTAATTAATTTTCTTCATCCTCAAATTTTGGGGTACCGCAAAATGCCAGTTCTGCATGATGTTAAGTTATTTAACTATATTTTGATTTGACCATCAGAGACCCCATCAACCCTGTATTAATTCTTCTCTTACATAGTTAGGCTACTATTAAAACCATACTTTGCAGACTTATATTGAAAGCACAAAGTTTGGGGCATGATAATTAAAACATTTTCACCAAATTTATTTTTGATATATGCTAATAATTGTTTTTGAGGCAACAGCAATCTGGCAATTTTTTGTTGTTTTTGTACATTGGGTCTTTAGCTTTTAGAAAACCTAAAAGGACTTTCAAAAATCTACTTACACTAGTCTGTAATAACTAAAAAATAAACACCGGCATTCTGCGGTACCAGGGGATTCTGCGGTACATACACCTGTAACACAACTTCTGAAATGATATTACCAGTCACATGCAAGCAGACGACAGTTAAATGATATTACAACTGATAAAACTCAAATTTCAATGTCAGTATCATCATCATCTATTTTGTTGAAATCTTGCGCAGCATCTTCCTCGTCGGAATTTGTGATAAAAGGATTACTGAGATCTGCTTCGCCTGATAACAAAGACATTTGCGACTTCAGTTTATCTTTCCCTGAAGCCCAGGGTTCACACTCCTTGAAACAATGAATAACATGGTCTTCAGTACTATCGGTTTGAAGATTCAATCCACAATACTTGAATGAATTAACAATACTTTCCTTCGAAAGATTAGACCACACTTCTAATTTGTAAGAAAGACGACCAATCAGAAGCTTTGGAACTTGATAAACACGCTGTTGGTGTTTACAAAAATGAACTTTTAGTGGGACATTCAATTCCTTGAAGCTGCCAAAACAAACGTCAACGTTGAAGTAAGTCGAAAGAGAAAACAGGAAATTGGTGTACATGGAAAATATGTCGCTCGGTGCGAGTATGGAAAAATGGCGAGAGTGTTATGCGACAAGCTGCAAGAAATCAAAGAAAAATACAGCCATTTTGAATGGAGTTTTGAAAAGAACGAAGCTCAAACTTGTTTCCGGTGGAAATAAATATAGCATTTTCCAAACAATAAACATTTCTTTCTATTCTATGGCTATTATGTGAGGGGCGTTTATTCGAAACCTCGCCATTAAAAGTCACTCTTTTTAGAAAAGGGGGGGGGGGGGGGGGCGTTTATTTACCAAATCAATTTTCACACGGGGGCGTTTAATAGAAAGGGGCATTTAATCGATCATACGGTATGTGAGATTAGAGTAAAAAAGAGCATAGTATAATAAATATAGGTTTTTAGTTCATAAAAATGACGTAGCTTTGATATTATTCCACACGTTTGAGATAACTTTTTACATAACATTTTTGTTTGTATATTCCAGTTTAAATGCTCATCAATATATACTCCCAAGTAACACACAGTAGTTTTCATACTCAGCTTAAAAATCCATTTATCAATCAGAAAAATGAATTTTCAATGGAAATGAAGCTTTGAAATTGCTTATAGTAGACAAATTTACACATTTTTTATAAAATATTTGGTTACAAATTTTACAAACAATCACTTTATGATTGTTTTTAACAGTTAAGCAGCATTTCTTACATAGATGATGTTTCATGGAAGAAATGTAAAAGAGAAAAACTTTACGATAAGTTAGTTTTTAAATTATTTGCTAGTTTTGTTTTAAAGCAGAAGTTTAATGATTAAGAAATTATATCATGCACAAAAATCAAAATCAGGATATAGATTGACCAAGGCGTTAAGATGGTCTACCACAATCCTTTCTCATTAATAATAACAAAATTTTTCCTTTTTTTGTCTTTTATACGGGAGGCACTTTTATAAAAGTCTCAATGTTGCTTACTTTTGATGAGATATCTAAGAGATGTTTCTCGAATTTCACCAACTGATCATTAAAGTCATTCATCCTTGTCATTGATGTGAAATAAATAAGGTGATTAAAGATAATGGAAAGTCATAAAAGACTGAATCTGCAACAAAACCAGCTTTCCAGGAATTACATCATTTCCCCGCTATCAGAATTTTGTATATTTTGCAATAAAAAATTTCTTTAATGGAAAACTTTGTTATAATACAAAAAAGAAAAAAAACACTACAAGGGAGATATTAGTATGGATTTAATGAGTTTAACACAAATGACAATTTAATTAGTAGTAAGGGCGTGATTAAAAGTTGTTGAGTTAGGAGAATTTGAACCTTAATCGGTTAAAAAGAAGATAAAATTCCAGCCAAGACCACAAAGGTGGTTATTTAAGGTTGTGTGGTTATTTAAAGGTGAATTTTACAGAGATTTACACAGATTTGGTATTAATACTTTGGTCTTGTGGTTAAAAAATATGTACAAAAGATGGAAGTCACAAGCTGATTGATACTCACTTTTTATGCCGATTCTTGGGCTCACGCTACTAGTGTGTGTTATGTCGGTCAATTTATTATATTATATAGTGTGTACAGGGTTTTAAGTGTAACAAATCAATTGTGATGATCTACTGAAACTGGGACATTGACTTTGTACAAAAGTTGTTGGTTTATCATTGCTTGAGTTATTACGACTGTGGGGTTGTTACGTATTGGGCTATTTGCAGGTCGTTTTACTTGTTGGTTAATTGCATGCTTGTTGGTGTGTTGTATTGGCATTTACTCTACTTTACTTACACACGCAAAGACAAAATACAGAACTGGGTAAGACCATATAATTAACATTCACCAAAAGTGTTTCTTTGCATCTTGTTTTATCCAGGATTTCAGTCCCACCAACAGGAGTGGAGGAGCCAAACTCGTGATTTCAGAAGTTTTCAATTCGTATTGCTATGTTTTTGTTTTCGTTAAATGTGCAGGTCAGCAACATGACCCCTTGTTCTCCTTGTAAGTAAATATTGTCTCCAAGCTGATTGGTCCACGGTGTTATGTTCTGCAGTTGCCAGAGGAAATCATCTTTATAAATGTGGTAAACAAGAGATGTTATTGGTTTTTAACTGGTGTCCTTTCAAACTAATGTTCAATTTTATATTTAGAATTCTAAATATAAAACTTCTTAGTCTTAGTCAACTTTACACTGGGGGTCTGATAGATAGGAGTTGTAGCATCCACACCACGTTTTTGTTTTTTACCTGTTTTTATTTGATATGAAAAAAATGTTTTTTGATGATCAAAGACCTTGCCTTCTTGAGGTGCTCATCGTTACATGATGTAATAATTTTATTTGTAAATTATAGATCATGTCCAAAAGCCAAGGCATTTATCTTTAATGTTATATCCTAAATTATTATAATACAGATAAAAGATCTAAATTCTGTTTTAGAAATTGACCTTATGTTGCAGAAAGCCTGTTGCATTGAGAATTTATACGCTTGGGATGGATTTACAACGGTATGGAATGGACTCATTCATATTTTCATATAGAGACGAGTGCATTTTGCCCCCTAGTTACTGCAACCAATATTACTTGACTTACATTATAAATGCCTATCAAGAAAAGGAAGGAATCTGGAAAAAATTTTTTTTTTAGTTTTAAGAGGAGGTCACTGGTTCAAATCCAGTACAATTTGTTCAAGTTGTAAACTCAGTGGTAGAGTGCCTCATATTATTATTGCTATTATGTTCTTGTGTATTTTTTCTTAATATTATAAAGCATAATTTTTGTTATACCAGTGGATACCCCTTAAAACTACAAAACGGATTTTCGTCGATTATTAAGCAGTCTTGTTGATTTCAAATTTTGCGTACTTTCTCCATATAATGTGTTTTATGTTATTTTAATCAGTTTTATAAGGATTCTTTTCAGGAAAGCATCTTCCATACTAAAAAATCCCTTAAAAACTACACTCTTACCCCTTAAAAACTACAATTTTTGCGGTTGGTTGTGGGTTACATAATGAAACAAACGTATTTTTAATGAGAAGTTACCTTTTTATGGTTCAATAGCATGATGTCAGGACTTTTATATTTGAATATATATGTAAGTGAAAGTTTTGTCTGTATTTGGTAAGCCTAATTCTAACCACAAAGCTACAACGCCCTTAAAGAGATAATATTCGCAGCTGTTGTATCATTATTGATGGTTTGTTTTCATTGGTGGATTTGTGTTCACATTCTTTTTTTTTACGATTTCGCAATGTCTTGCACGATTTTTTGTCTGTCGCGCGAAATACGGCGACCAATCCATTTCTTCTGTTTTAAACAATAAGCTAACGACTGAACAAACAAAAGACCGACGCATGCTCCCGCTGTCACGGCAACGCGTACTAAAGATGAGATTTATTATAAATAAAGATAAATGCGAAACAAATATTATATTACAATAGTATTGTATTAATTCGATCTAGGATTCCAGAAAAATTTTCAATTCAAAATAAGTAAGAATCTTACCTTCCTACCTGAATCGTCGTTTGCTCCAGTGTTCAAGATCGTCTTTGGTACTTTTATATGCGAATGATTCCAGACAACGAGGCAGAGTCTCTTCAAAATGGTAATAAAGAAATCGTTCGAGTATGTCTATCTGTCTGACAACCAACCGAAGCATCGAATAATTAGGCGTAATATGATTGCATAATTATCATGTTTAATAGCATTCTTTCTCAATGACGATGTCTGCTTGCTTTTTGCGGTCCTTCCATTCATCTACAAACGTAAAGAAACGGGAGTTGTCCCTGAAACATTTTCCTTGTACATATCTCAACGTAATTTATTTTTTTTATATATATTGATGTCATCACTTGGTTCAAAAATATCAAAAAACAAAAGTGAGTGCATTTTCGTTCAATTCGACATCGAAGAATTCTACCCCTCGATAACCAAGAAACTCCTCACTAAAGCCTTGACATTTGCCATGAACTTTTTAAGCATCACTCCTGAGAACAAAAACATCATAATGCACGCACGGAAATCCCTATTGTTTACAAACGGTACTTCCTGACGTCGCTATGGGGAGTTTTGATGGAGCGGAGCTTTGTGAATTGGTAGGACTTTTTGTCTTAAACAAACTGAGAGAGCTTTATGGTATTGATACGTGTGGTTTATACCGAGACGACGGCCTTTGTTGTTTCCGCAAAGTTTCCGGACCTCAATCTGAAAGGTTGAGGAAACAAATAAAGCTTTTCAAGGATGAATTTGAACTGAAAATCACGATTGACACCAACTTAAAAATCGTTAACTTTCTAGACGTGACATTCGACCTACAAAAAGAGGTATACCAACCGTTCGCAAAACCAAACAGCCAACTACTTTATATCAACACAAGTTCAAACCATCCTCCAAATATCATCAAATACATACCCAACATGATATCCGATCGCATATCAAAAATCTTGTCTAACAAAGAAGTTTTTGACAGAGCAGCTCCTTACTACAATCAAGCCCTGCAAGCCAGCGGGCACAAAGAGAAGATTGCATTTGAAAAGAAAACCGTAAAGAAAAAGCGTACGAGAACACGACAGATCATCTGGTTCAACCCACCTTTCAGTATGAATGTTAAAACGAATGTTGCAAGGCGATTTTTATCGATTGTTACCAAATGTTTCCCGAGTAAGCACAAGTTCAGGAAAATCTTCAACAGAAACACTTTGAAAGTAAGTTATAGTTGTCTACCCAATATGGCCGGAATTATCTCAGCGCACAACATAAACATCCTTATAAGGAAGAAGAAAAACCTGCTGTTAAATACTTGTGTAATTGCCAGAAGAAAAACGCCTGCCCACTGAAAGGCACATGCCTCGAAAAAAGCGTTATTTACAAATGTCACGTGAAGAAATCCGAGAATGATGAAGGAATGCATTATATTGGGTTAACCAGAGGTACCTTCAAAGATCGTTGGAACGGACACACCTATTCTTTCCGGCACGAAAAAGCTTCCAAATCAACGGAGCTTTCAAAGTACGTTTGGAAACTGAAAAAGTCTGGCATTAATCCTAACCTTTCGTGGGAAATAATTGATCATGCATCGTCGTACCGTAACGGTGGCAAAACATGCAATCTTTGCCTTACTGAAAAATTCCACACAATCACTTCAAAACTACCGTTATTAAACAAAAGATCCAAATTGATTTCTAAGTGTCGTCATGTTAACAAGTTCCTTCTGAGCAATTATAAATCTGTCCCTCTGGACTAATTTATATTTTATTTCATTGTATATAACTGCCAACGTTTAGAGTAAATCCCCATTTTATATATCTGATGATCGCATGTAGCATGAAACTGACAGTTATATATGCAGTTCTTTAAATTTTAAATTTTGAATAAATATAATTTGCTCTACTATTGTATTGAACAACTGTATCAACATCACTCATCAAATTGGATATATTATATTTATCTTTTTACATCTATTGTTAGAAATTAGGGCTTCTTGACAAGACTTCCACGTTTTCCTAAGATCATAGCTACTTTCTTGACCTTATGTTTTACTTGGACATGGATTAAAACTCAATGCTTTATCATATTGGCTTACTGGTGTACGAGACGTCGCTGTTTTGCAATGAATTGAGCGATGTGTGAAAGTTGGTGAAATTCATTTTCTAATTACATGTTTTAAATAGTCTGCGTTGTAAGAATATATGAGGGGAAATTGTAGACGTAAAGGCACTTTTAATGACATTTAAGGAATGCAAGCGAAGCGCTAATTATAAGGTTAACGTCAGAAAACAAAAAAAATCAACATTTAAGTGCATAATAAATTTCAACATGTTGAACATTAACATCAGCAGATTGAGTCAATAAACGTACAAAATGCGTACCACAAGGGAACATGTTCAAGCACCTGTTGTTTTGCGTCTATCCATGCGTTAGTTGTGCATAGATGAAATTATGGCATACCGTATTTCGTCTTTTAAAATCCGCGGCGTTTGTTAAATTCGAAGACATCAAAATGTGGTGTTTATGTTACTGGCAAAAGAAAGCGAGAAGTTAGTTTAATTATCCAGCAATATTTAAAAGTGTTATACACCACCTTAAAGAAAAATTTAAAGTTTTTTAAAAAAAAAACAATATTGATGTCGTACCTCATGTCGAACATATCAAATATGTATGAGTTTGAAAACCCCTGGAAACATTTCATACTTCCATTTTCCTGATTCAGCCAAAGAGAATGCAAGAGTAGAAGGGTGGTTGATCAACATTGGACCTGGCCATACTAAAAAAATTTCGAGAAATAAAGTTGTCTGCTGTGAAAACCTCCATCCAAATTGTTGCAAGGTTGATATGATGACAAAGGTTAGATTATGAATCCAAGAGAATCCAAACTTGGGACTTTGCCAACCATTTTTACGCGCACAATTTACGATATGATTAATATGGATGGAGAAAAAGTAGCTGAATGTGTGCAAAGTTCCGAGAGAATCCAATAGGATGAAAAGGTAGTTTCAAATATTGTTTTTTTTTATAAAAATTCTTTTGTCACAAACACCCTAACTACACACTGATTTGCTCTTGCAGTAGTTTGAGCACTCTGATCCATTGATATTTCACGCTCATTATGAGCTCTGCTGATGAGATGTAACAAAATCGAAACACTGTGTCCAGAGCAGGGACGTCGAGAGCCAACACGGGCCCCGGGGCACACAAGCTCCTGGGCCCCTTGTGCTCATATATAAATATATATAGACACACACATGTATATAGTATAAAAAAGCGAATATAGTAAATACAATAGATATGTGTTATATTGAAAGAAAAGCATTATTAAAAAACAATTATAAACAAACAATTTATTTCAAAGAAATATCAAGCTTATTTTAGAGGTGCTTTACGGGCATTGCGGCTTCCAAATGAATCTATAATATTTTGAAAATAGAGAGTCTTAGCTTAAGGGGGCTTCAACTGCAAGGATCCCTAAACTTACTTGTTAGTCTTCCTTGACACATGGTCGATCTCAACACATTTTTTACCCGTGTCAATGTGCTGAATGTGCAACTGAAGGTAATGTTAGAAATATTCTGAGAAGGACACAGACATTTGGGAACAAATTACTGAGTTTTAAAGTGAAAATTTTGCAATAGTTCCCATAGAGATATATCCGTGTTCCGAGATTTGCACTGTGGATATGCTTTAGGCTAAAAAAATTAGTATGACATATTATAAGTCTGTTATGCCTTAAAGACACACTCAACTTAGGTACATAGTTAATTACTGTCTACTGCGCTTAAAACAGACAGTATATTACATCTAATTATTTCGCTGCCTGCTGTGGACTTTGGTCCGACTGATTCTCGTCTGGTTTGGAGCAAAAATTGCTCAATTGTGAAATTTGTATCGCAATGTTGAAAATTACTGATTGATTGATTGTAGCCTACTGATCTGCAAACGTTAGATATAATAATTGGCTGTTTAAAGTGCAGTAGTTTTCGTTTAACCTAAGTCACCGGAAGAACAGGTAGGCTAACCTTTTTAATTAGGCCATGGCTCCAGGTGAACAACTCTACTCTGTATTTAGGTACTTAGTTCACATTTTACAACTGATTAGGCCTAACTTATTTACTAAATCCAATGTTTAATTGTGATTAAGTACATAACTGAATACAAAAGTATGACTAAGACTTCCACAACCTCACTTCTGTTCTGCAAATCAGTTAAAATTACTCTAAAGTTCTGTAGTGCTCGCAGTTGCTGGAAAAACTAATAGGAGCAACGCAGCTGGTTAAGCAGCCAAACAATCGTGACAGAAATTCAGCAGTTTTTATTAGCGGAGACCTTCCTTGTTTTGAATTTTTGATAGTAGCACGAATTTTCCTAATGCTTTTTTCCTAATCATTTTTAAATGTGTTTATTGTTAATAGTTTTATTATTACCAACAAGATCTTTCCAGTGGGGGCCTAAAAAATCCAGTCCCCCTGGCTCCCGGCTGTCTCCGGGCCCTGGTGTTATATAAATGTATTTGTATGGTATTATGAACATATTTAAATTCTTTATTTGATTTTTATTTTATTTTATTTAAATCTTTAAGCATATGGTGATGTTATGTTCAATAAAGTTGAAAAGGATTATCAATAAGCTTGAAAAACCATATCAATAAGGTCGTAAAACCCTCTAGGATGACACAAAATAAACACACAAAATATATATGAGATTGTAATGCTTTAGCGATTTACTGACGTCTGTTTTAATTTAACTGTTTAGAAAATAATATTGAGCTATGCACATAAAAAATAAACCCAAACAGATTCATATGTTGATCGAAAGTTAACAATAAAATTGTTTTACTCTCGCCAGTTGGATATGAGTGACGTTTTTAAGGATTTTACACTTACAAGCTTACGAGAAAGCCCTCTATACTGTTTAAAAATTTACCTGTGCAGTCGTGGGGTAGGAGGCAAGCACTCCTGAACTGGATCTCCAGGTTAGGCCATGTCAAATGAATCTTAAAAAATAAATAAAAACACGCCGGGCCCCACTTTTGGTCCGGGCCTCTGGGCAGCGTACCCCCTGTCCCCCTCTCATCGGGCCTGGTCCAGAGATTGAATACTAATTTGTTCATGTATAGGAAACTTACCATATTTTTATTTTATCTTGCAATGTGTTCTATGTAAATAGAGCTTTATGGAAAGAAAAAGTGAATAAAAATGAATAAACGTCTCATAGATAGCCTGGTTGTTATTAGCTCAACTACGTTTATTTCAGAGATGTTCTTACGTCTTTATAGGTTGTGAAAACGTTAGTAAGAGCTGAGGAATTGTCTTTTTCTTGTCTTATTACAATACAAATTATGGAACTATCGCCGATTTGACAAAACAGGATTTTAGCCAACAGTTGTGTAAGAAAGAAAATGATTTTTTCAAATGTTTGCCAGAATCCAAATGGTAAATAGGTTACAAAATTCAACGCAATCTTGTCGTTAGGAATATATATACAACGCGAGTATTGCTGATGCAAGGGAAGAATCTGGCGGGGATTCTGTAATCATTGGCAATTGAAGATTTGATTCACTCGGAAAATGTGCAAATAATGTACTTATTCTTGCCAGTCTCCGTCGAAAAAGAAAAATTGTTGCAGCAGTCACCTTGCGGACTTCTAAAGGTAAAGGTTGGTAACCGTTAGAACTGAAAGGTTCCAAGCAATGTTTTACCAAATAGTTTCAGTTATATATAGTTGTAACTGAACGAAACAAACGCTATTTTCAAAGGATTCGGACGCTGTGTCCAAACATAAGGCATTGACACTTGCAAAGTTGCAGCGAAGACCCAGACAAACCAAGCGAAATGTGAAATCTATGCTCCACCACCAAACAGACAAGTCTTGTTTCATGGCAAGCATTTAATTCACTGTCGACTTTTGCTTCCCATTTGCTTTGGTATACACGTTTTTGAAACCATTTTTTGTCCAGAGAAATGTGCATTCGAAATTAGTCAGGTAGCTGCTTGCAGAAAAAAATGAGAATCCAAACATTTTAGAGGGACAATTTATAACACAGCCAAAAACATTCACAATATATCCAGTATTAATAATTTTTTTACCGGAGCTCCTATGATTATTTATAGCATAAGATATTGCAATTATTAGATTCAACAAATTTTACATCCCCTTCTTTGTTGAATTTTGAACAGGGGAGAGTTCCATCAAATCTCAAACATGCGCATTTTTGATTAAGGTCATACGCTGAAACACCAAAACATCAAAAGTTTTTGTTTTGCTATATTTTTTGTAGAGTTTTATTTTCATCAATCATTACATTAATACATTTGGTTTTGAGTTATTTATTATAACATACTTTTACTAAATTAATTATAAGTAATATAAAATAAACAAGGAGGATTACGTTCATCCTAAATAAGGTATTTTTTACTAATATCCAAACTATCTTACTAATATCTAAAATATTTAAAAATAATATCCCTAAATTGCATTTTTATATTTTTAGTTTAATAATATAGTTTATTATGGATAATAGAGAAGCAGAAGACAATATTGATGTACAAAAGCAGAATAAAACCCTAAAAGGTATTTCTTATATTAATTAATTTAATGTAACTGCTTTATAATTATTATTGCATATTATGATGGTCCTTTGAATAAAGTTAAAGTCTTTATTTATAGTCCATATAATTTGTGAAATTTGCATAAAGTCCATTATACGTTCACAAAGTCCACAGTCCGCAAAGGAGAAAACAAATAGACTGTAAAATGCAGCAAATTTCTTTTTCACAGAATTATTCTCATTTATGTAAAAGTAATATTTAAATATATAGAGATGTTTTTACTGGGATGCTTAAAGATTTTTGGTTTTTTGATAAAATTGTTATCATTCATGATGATTTGCATTGTATAATAGAAGAATTGTTTTTATGATTTGAATTTTTAAAAATATTAAGAGATTTTTTTAAATGTTTTTTTAATTGTTTCAGTTGAAGAAATTCAGACGGAGAGCAATGCTATAAAAAAAAATATTTATTTTTTAGAAAAACATGATGAAAAAACACACACAACATCAGAAAATGATGCTGCTGGCGAAAGGTATATAAACATAATTATACATAATAAAAACACACCATCCCCTTTTATTCATTATAGAATATATTTCGCAATAAATATATTTTAGTAACAAGGGAATGAGAAATGCAAAATAAGAATGGTTACTTGCCAGCCCGTACATTATGCATAAGTCATATACATAATGTATAAGTCATATTTTTGCATAGAGGGCTTCTAAATAATATAGTTGATTAACCACATTGTGGTTGAAGGTCACTATTTTAGGTTCTTAAGGGGAAGTTTATTGGAGAAAGACATTTTGGTTATTAATTTTAGTGCAAACCCGGTTCTTAGTACTGCTGAAGGATATGTGTGCAGAGAGTGCGGGTTAACGTACTCACGAAAAGACACGCTTAAAAATCACCAAAAGAAAAAGCACAACATTGACACACAAACTCTTAAAAGATCACAGTGTTTATTTCCTGGCTGTAAAGAAACCTTCTTTCATAAAAAGAAATTGATAGAACATCAAAAAAATGACCATGGGACAAATATTAAGGAAGTAAATCTTCAGTTTAAATCTATTGATGAATTCTTTAATTGGAAGGAAAATGAGGAACTTGAAAATTATGTATATTTTTCCAAACAAACCGGTGATGTCAAAAGTCAGTTAAACAATAATAAATATTATGTTTGCCAATTTGATGGGAATGCTGAAGCCCATCGAAGCAAAGGCGAGCCTTCGCGGAAAACTTCCAGAGTCAACCACCGTGGCAAAGCGAAGACCGATTTATTCTGCCCTGCTCGGCTAACTGTTCATGTTGATAGTATAACAAAACAAGTGCATGTAAACTACATCAAAACGCATAGCCATCCAATCACAATTCGAAATACACAACACCATCCTGTTCCACATAGTGTTCGCGAGAAACTAAAAGGGCAACTTAGCGTTGGAATGACTGCACAAGAAGTATACAGAGGCCTCCGTGAAGGACTAGGTAATATTTTTAAAACGTTAAAATGTTAGCTTAGTTTCTATATTAAGAAAATTTAGAAATTTAGAAACTTTTAGGACTTGTAACTAGAAAATAATTTGCATGGTAATAGAGGCTAATGAGCTTTATGGTGTGGCATAGTTGATTGTGTGGGGATAATCTTGGACGCCTTGGGGATGCCTGCGAAAATGCCGTAAAATGGAATCTTGACCTGTTTTTTTAAAAGGTTTTTGTAAAATATTTTTCAGGCAATAGAGACTCTCGCGATGAAGAAGAAAAGTTAACAAAGATTCACCTCATAACAAAGTCGAATATCACTTCTATCGGTCGCCATATTCGGTACAGTCGACGACTTCATCCGAAGGACAGTGTTTCTACATTTTTCAAAGTTCAAAAGCTGGAGATGAAAAATATAATTGTGTTCTTGTTTATAAACCTCAAGGCGAACAGACACTTATCGGTCCAAAAGTATACAATTCTATGGACCTGAAAAATGATCTTTTTGTTATTGGATTGCAAACAAAAGAACAATTGAGCATGTTTAAAAGTATTTCGTCAAAAATCCATTGCATTGACTCGACCCACCGAACTAATTCTTATGAGTTCCCTCTAACAACAGTTATGGTACCTGATGAATTCGGAAGCGGATACCCAGTAGCATTTCTTTTGTCAAATCATGCTGATGAGTTGACACGTTTTTTGACGAGATCAAAAGCAGATGTCCGTGTGATTTTCAAATAAATTGTGTAATGACAGACGATGATAATTCAGGATTTAATGCCTTTAAAAACGTTTTCGTGAATTGTCGTCATTTTTTGTGCAAATGGCACATTTCAAGAGCATGGCGCAGGAAGATTAAGTTAGTTCCCCAGCATCTCCAGAAAGAGTTGTATGCAGCTTTGCTTATGCTTTTAAATGAACGGGACATAACCAAATTCAACAACCTTTATTTTGGCTTCATTCAAAGATACGAAAAAGCTGCTTCAGCTTTTATTACCTACTTTGTCAGTACTTACGGAGAACGTGTCGAACAGTGGGCATTGTGCTACCGCACAGACATCAACTATGCCCAGACAGACACAAATATGTATGTGGAGTCGTTCCACAACAAGCTCAAACCATTTTACATGGAACGAAAGCCCAACAAGCGTGTTGACGACTTAATTAGTCTTCTTCTTGAGATTGAGGAAGATTATTACTGGCGCAGAAAAACCCGTCTCCTTTTACAACCTGAACAACAACCGCCAAGCAATTGCCACAAAATTGGCATGAACATTCCAGATAAAGACATTCTGCAAACTAGTGAACACACATGGGAAGTTAAATCACAGTCAAATGCTGGCGTCACATATGTCATCACGCTCAGGGAAAGTAAATGCAATGATGAAGATTGCTTAAAAAGGTATATTTTTTATATCTAATTCTGAAAAGGTTTACTATAAATCAAGTTTGCCTGAGTGAAATTGCCTGTATTTTGCTCTAAGGATCAGCTATTGTACATACTTTAACCATAGTTCTACATGGTCTTTAACTACAATTTGCCCGTTTTCCTTCAAATTTGAGCACTCTGTTTGTAAAAACAAAACTTAAACACAAGTACTTTAACCATATAAAATTTCGCGACATAAACTTCCAATTAACGTTAGCCTATTCTACATCCACAAAAAGTTTATCTCGCTAAATCTTGGCTTACAGCTCCAAACAAAATTATCAAATAATTAATTCTAATTTCAATTGTTTGTCAGTTTATTTTAGGCCAAGGTACAGTATAGGTTGTCTTGTTTAAAAAGCCTTTAAATGTTTTAAAAACCAAGGTTTTGTTTATCTCGTCAGTCAAATGTTGTGTATTTGCGTGTCAATTTTGTTGTATTATTGTGATTTCTTGTCCATTTTCTGCATATTATGTGCGTAATTGCTATATTGCTAATTGTTTTATTTTAAAAGAGTCCAGTATAATCAGGTTTTGTTGAATTTTAGTTATTAAAATTGTATAATATTGTTTCTTATTTACCTAAAGCTGCTTGGAACTTGCTTGCTTGGGACTGTGCGAGCATATTTACCACTGTGATTGTCCAGACGTTGATGCATTATGCAAGCACATCCATAAAGTCCATTCTAAACTTGTCACAAGTTTCGAAGATATTCAAATGCCAGAAAGCAGTACAGACACACTCCAAACTTTTGACCTTATTGATACTAGCAATGATCAAGTTGATGGAGGAGAAGAAGTGCTCCTAGTTGAAAATGTGTCTGCAGAAAAAGTTATCTCTGAGAAACTGAAATTTGAAAAAAAAACATCAAGGAACTAAGGGAGGTGGTGCAAGACGAAAACAGTCCAAAATTTACGCTTGCAGAAAGTAAATCAACAATTAGCTGATATTCTCGATCAGTGTAGAGCTATTCGCCTATGTACCGAAGCAGATGTGCCGGGAAAAGACATTCAAAGCAGTTCAAAATGGAACATCGGCCCAAGTGAAAAGCTAGAACTACAGCCCCGGGGGCCCTTTAAAAGAACAAAGACAATTAACAAGAAAGACTAAAACATGAAAAAAATTGACATGGGATCAATCGAGCAGGCGTGCCTTGAAGGAAAACCTACAGTTACCACTCCTTCGACAACCAACTTTAAGTCGACAGATGGCACTATGCAACACATAATACCGAGGATATTGCCGAAGATAAAGGAGTTAAAGACCACACTTATTATCTTTAATGGAATTCACAAAGTCTCTCATCTGTCTCTTTTGTCTCTGGAAACGAAGTACGAAGAGAAAGAAGACAAAGCAATCAAAAATATAGAGAAGTGCTTTCATTGGAGTTGGTTGCAGGACGAAATTATAAGCTCTTACCTCTACCTACTAACTCAATCCTACCCGCATACAACCTTCATCGACCCCATTCTTGTAACATCCTAGATTCAAACAAAATCCCGTAATAGCCTTAAATTTTTGAAAACTCCAGATCTTCAATTCTTCAATATGTTTTCATCCCCTACAATTCCGGCAGCCACTGGATTTTATTACGGTTAATTTGCTAGAAGAATCGATCACTTTACTTGACCCGATGAGCACAAAGTGTGAAAAAACAACTGCTATCAAGCAATTAGCAATTGGCATAGTACGGCAGAATTTTGGTGTTACTAAGTTTACTTGGAAGTCCTTACCTCACACATTACAAAAAGATGCCTCCAGCTGTGGTGTACTCTGCTGCTTTTATGCACAAAAGCTGTCAAAAGGTTAATTTCCTTCCTATTCTCTAAGTTTTTGACCGAAAGTTTTGGGATTTTTTGAATTGTGACTATAAAATATTGAAAACGTAATAAAGAATTCTGTCTGCTTCCTTGGTATGTTGAACTAATACCCAACCTTTGTATGTTTCTGTTAATAGTTTTTTAGACCTCCTCTTTAGCGAAAAGGTCCTATGGATACAGGTCTGTCTGCTTGTCCGTTTTTGTTTTTAAGCCGTATAGACCTGTCTACCAAGAAGAGAGAAAACCCTTTAAGTGGTGAGACTACAATTTTTTTCATTTAGAATTATTTGGGTTTCTTTAAAAAAATATATCTTATGTTTGAAAAAAAAATAGCAACATTTATTTTGGTGAACTTTCTTCAAATTCGCCAAAATTAATTATGCACAATTCAATCCGACTTAGTCATTTTAAAAAATGTTCACTTTTGCAAAAAAAATATTCGCAAAAAATTATGGTTAAAAACATTATCGACACAAGGTATTATTTGGTTGGTTTTCTTTTCTTAGGTCCCCTTTCTATTTAACATTTTTCTGTAGGTGAAAGTTTGACAGCTACATGTGACACCGAACGGTACAGAAAGCACATCTACGAAACTCGTAAAGACTTGCGCTCTCTTTCAAGAAGAGAAGTACTCGGTTTGTAAGGTTTGTAACCGTTACTATTTTATTTATTTTTCGCATGAGCCTTGTCATTTTTTCTGTATTTTTGGTTTGTTTAAAGAAAACCCAATACCAATTGATACCCAATAACATAAGTAATTATTTAAACCTTTAGAAATGCCATCAAGCCGATGATTTACCTTACACTAATTGGGTACAGTGTATGACCTGCACACAATGATTCCATTGCGAGTGCCTAGGAATGACGTTTGAAGAGGCCGAAGCACTTTCGTTCTTTCGATGCTAAACTTTTTTATAATATATGACCTTTTGCTAACTTTCATTGTATTCAAAGCTTACCCTTTATCCTTAGTTAATTTGTCTAAACACATTTAATTACTTACATGTTTTCACAAAGGTTTTCATCGGTTCGTCCATTCTTTAGTAACTTAAACTTTAATTTTGTATTCTATTTGTTTTAATAAATTCATATTCTATTTAAATCCGAAATTTTAAGGTTAAAATTATTGCCTGCTTTTCCATTAATAATTTTTCTGTAGATAGCAAAATTAGGCACACATAAGAAATAAATAAGACAAATATTGGAAAATAAATACACTATTTTAAACCCGCCTACTCAAATATTTTTTCTTTCCACAGTTGTTGACTCTCTTTATATCGAACTGGAGGGGTACCGAAGAATTTTTGAGATAGAGGAGAGCTTTTAGTTTACATAACTCTCCAAGGGACCAAAACTTTTGTTCTTTATTATTATATTATAAATTAATATTTTTACAAGATGGCCTAGTCAATAATTTAAATATATAATCTTAAATACTGTTTTCAACATGGTCCTGCATAAAAAATAGGTTAGTAAAAATTAAATTAAATTAAAAAAATATATTATAAATAATTTAAAAATAAAACTAAAATTTGAAACTGTACCTGAAAATGTTATGCTAAAACGGTAGGGAGTAGATATGCGGAAATGTCTGAAAAGCTGAGTTTACAAGAGACAGATGAACGGACTGAACGATAAAAAGACCTCATTACTAAGGTCGGGGTCCAAAGTTGAAACGATGAAAAAAAACTTGGACACACTGAGGATGTTAAAACGCGTTAACCCGACTAATGTAAATAAATAAATAAAACAGCTAAAATATTGCGTTAGAAAGTTTTTTAAAATTTTATAAATTTTCAGCTCGCCAAAGTCAATGGGAAGTTCGTTAAAAAATACTCGCTTTCCGTTTTACGCGTGCGCGCGAATTAAATAGAGACTATTATAATAGTCGAAAAGATTAGCCTTGACACGGAAGCATAAATACAACCACAGCAACGAAAGAGTGTTTTTATTTTGAAAACTCTCCTTCACGGGTGTTAAAAAAGTTGATGGAACTCTCCCCTGTTCAAAATACTTCTTTGTTTTTCTCCGCCATTTTGTCCTTCCATTAATGATTCCGTACGGTCCAAAAACTACATCACGGCAAATGTATTTCTTTATCAGGGGGTAAAACTAAACAAAAAATATTGCTCTCTTTTGCAAAATTCTAATATAAAAAGATAATTTCTTCTACAAAAGTGTATTATAAATTAAATTTATTAGGATTCTTTAATTCGTTTTTTCAAAACGAATTGTTTTTGTCATGAAATAGAATTAACTAGTTGTAACAAACCCCCGTCTTCTGATTCGAACGCAACAAATCGAAAGTTCCATCGATCACACGGAAAAATAAAGTAAAAACAAGATGTCAAAACATTTAAAGCGTTAAACCTACACGATCTACTAACAACTACTCAAAACGTTCCGTTTAATTCCGGACACACTGTATACTTATTTTTAGTATACTTATTGCTACTCATTTTTTTAGACACAATTGAATCAAACGTAATACAAAGAGATATTTCGATACCGTAAATGATCGATTAAACGCCCCGGGCGTTTATTTAAAAATTGAAAATTTTAGGGGGGCGTTTATTCGAAAGGGGCGTTTATTTCAAAATGCAAAAATTTGGATAACACAACTTTTTTCTGAAATGATATGAAAGCCACATGCAAGCAGACGATGGTTAAATGACATTACAACTTTACTGTTAACACTTTTAGTGGGACATGTTCCAATAGAACTATTTCAATTCCTTGAAGCTGCCAAAACAAACGTTGTCAACGTTGGAAAGTGGAAAAAGAAAACGGGAAATTGGCTTTGGTGGTACCTGGAAAATATGTCGCTCGGTGCGAGTATGGAAAAATGGCAAGCGTGTTATGCGACAAGCTGCAAGAAATAAAAGAAAAATACAGCCATTTTGAATGGAGTTTTGAAAAAGACGAAGTTCAAAATTGTAAGTTTCCATGGAAATAAATATAGCATTTTCCTAACAATAAACATTACTTATTTCTCCTTCTTTGCATGGCTATTACGGGAGGGGCGTTTATTCAAAACCTCGCCATTAAAATTCACTCTTTTTAGAAAAGGGGGGGGGGGGCGTTTATTTACCAAATCAATTTTTATACGGGGGCGTTTAATCGAAAAGGGCGTTTAATTGGAAGAGGGCGTTTAATCGATCATTTACGGTACTGCAAGACGCAGCGATGATCTTTGATGGAATGGTTCTCCTCCAACAAATGGAAAAGGTGGTGTTGTCAACGTTTGGTGACGTTGCTCAGTATTTGCTCAAGCGGATTCTCCGGTCATCCAGCGGCACGGTGTACTTCGTAACGGATCAATACATCCCTGGGTCTATCAAGTCATTTGAGAGAGCAAAGAGAAGTGCTGCAAGTGCAATTCGTTACAAAGTTGAACGGAGAGATCAACCACGTCCAAAACAGTAGTCTAAGTTTCTCAGGGATCCAGGAAACAAAACAGAGCTGATACACTTCCTCCTTGATTGGTCTCATCCAACTCGCTACGCAAGTTTTCTAATCGACCGTGTGCTTTACATTAATGTGGAATCGAAGTTCTTTAAACTTACCTGCATTAATGGTGTGGTAAGCCCAAATAATGATATTAAAATTTACTACTTAGTTGTTAACTTACTTTTACGATTTGTATTATGAAATACTATTTATGATTTGTTGGTCATATATTTTCTTTGGTTACCGTATTTCCTCTTATTAGCGCCGGGCCTCATATTAGCGCCGCCCTCTAATAAGCGCCGCACTTTGGAGCAAAATTATGTTATTAGCGCCGCCCTCTAATAAGCGCCGCAACTTGGAGCAAAATTATGTTATTAGCGCCGCCTTCTAATTAGCGCCGCACCTAGAAAAGCGGCGCTAATTAGAAAAAGAGCAGTAACCCATACAGAAGGATAGTTATACAATACAATACGTTTTTTTAGCTTCTAAATTATTTTTTATCTTTCATAAACCAGGGAAATTTTATAATTTTCACAAACTCAGGCTCGTACGTAAGTTCGAAATAAGTCAATGGTTCTTTTCGTTTCTTCATTTCACGATCCAAGGTAGCAGCCGATCTTTTATTTTCCGAGAAAGCAAGAAACTTCGCTGCAACCACCAGACCAACTTCACGTTTTCGTTTTCCAATTGATTCATTGCTTCAAAGAAGGTCACCATGTGCAGCTGGCGCTGAGTTATTGAGGCAACAATTGACGGTTCGGGGTGATCCTTCTTTAACGGAAAATCCGTTTGAGAACGCTGATGAAAATATTGAGGAATTTCTTTTGGTGGATATCTCCGATGACGAGGATGATTTTATTGAGATTTTGTAATATAAAAACATTACTGATTCTTTTGTTTTAGTGTTTTCGAAGAGCGAGAAAATTCCATTAAATAAAATTTATTTTTATACCATTTTGAACATTATTTTATAAGTGCCGCCCTCTTATTAGCGCCGGCCTCTTATTAGCGCCGCACTTTTTGAGTCAGTTTTTAAATAAGCGCCGGGGGCGCTAATAAGAGGAAATACGGTATTGTTGTATGAACAACCTTTTACCTACATTGTGATTTTACTCCTAATATAATATAATATTCATTATAGATGTCTTGCATCGAAGAAGCTTCGCTCGCTTCAGCACAAGAAGAAGCTGATACAAAAGTGTTCCTTTGTGCCAAACATGCCTCCTAATTCTGGGTCGAATACAGTGTGTATCGAAACGGTGGACAGCGATATACCTCTGTATGCGCTTTATTTTCAAGAAAAGTTGGATGGCATTTCACTTCTCGTAAATTACATCGTAAACAAAAGACGACGAATCATCAACATCAACAACATCGTAGGTGAACTTGGTATTGATTGCTGCCGTGCAATACCCGCGCTCCATGCATTCACTGGCAATGACTACACCAGTGCATTCTACGGGATTGGAATAGCCAAAGCATTCAAGATTTTGCGAGATTCGGAAGACTTTCAAACCACTTTCGCTTCATTTGGGAATTCTTACGAGTTCGACGCAAACTTGTTCGAAAGCATAGAATTGTTTGTTTGCGCAATGTATGGCGTTAAGTGTAGCAACACAAACGAAGCTTGCTACAAAAAGTTTTGCTCGTCACGCAAGGCTCCCAAACCGCAGAAACTCCCTCCCACACGAGACGCTTTACTCTACCACTGTAAACGTGTCTCGTACGTAACAGCCGTAGTAAAGAAGTCTCTTGTGAACAGTCCCGATGTATCAAGCCCTGGCAACCATGGATGGAAAATCGAGTTTTATCTATTGACTGGATGCTTCTACCAGTCGCACCAGCCAATGTTCTTGAATTGATATTATGCAACTGTTCAAAGTCAACGTGCCGCACGCAAGCATGTGTTTGTCGATCGCATGGTCTCGAATCGTACCGACGTATGTGGTTGCGGCGAATCTTGTGAAAATGCCGTAAATATTACATCTGACAGCGACAGTGAGAACGATTCCTCCGAGGATGAGTTGGGTTGATCCAGTGTGATAATATTTTTGTTAATACTTTGTATATATGTAAAAGGTTTTCGGTTCTTACAATTAAGCAAAGTAAGAAATAAATATAATAAGGAAAAAACCTACAATTAAAAACCTTCATAACTCTTTTTTCGTTCAAAACCGACACATACTATAAATCCTTTTTTGGAATCAGCATAAAAAGAGCTATCAAATGGTATATTGATACATAAAATATTTCAACAAATTATTTAGATTTTTTGTGTGACGTCATTAAAATTCTAAATTTAAAGTACACAAAACCCCTAATAACTTTGAAAATATTAAAAATCGTGATAAGGTATAATTCTTTTTTGAAATCAGCACAAAAAATGCCATCAAATGGAATACTAATACTTATCAATACTTTTTTTACTTTGTTCAGTGACGTCGTCAAAACTTATTTTATTACTGGACGCGCCCGGTAAATAATTTCGGACGGTCCGGTAAAGATTTTTGAGATCATACTTAACAGGTGGAATAGGTTTTATTTTGTCCCTCTCATTTCCAATTTTTTTTTGCAAGCAGCTACCTGACTGATCTGTTTATCAACTCACTTTTTTATTTGTTTGAGAAACGATGTAGCTTCATTTGAAACAAATATTGTTTTAAAGAGGATGGCATGTATACCGAAAATCTGCTTGGAAAAATCCTCGCAGTGGTGAGAAACTAACTGCACATAAAGAAGACACTGCTGCGGCACTAAAGCAGAAAAACAAGCTTATTGCAGACTTGGTTGGACATGTGCTAAGAGAACTTTCTAGGTCCACGTGGTTTTTTAAAATTATTTTTGAAATTGTAGAACTGTGTTGAAGAAGAAAATGACATACCTTAGTGGTACTAAATTTCGCGAGTACTTATTTTTGCGGTTTTCCCTCTAAACCGAGAAAATTTGATTTTTTTAAAACCGCGAAAATTTATTGCCCACTAGGTTTCATTGGGTTACCTTTCCAGCTGAGCTAGCTCAATTTTGAGGTGCTGAAAACGTCAGGCAGAGGCTAGTTTCGTTAGGTTAACTATGAGCAAATCTAGCTCAATTTGAGGGGTCCATTTCTCAGCAGACTGTCATTTCCTTATATGGACATGCTCAAGGACTATTGTGATATATAAGGAAATTGGTTAACTATCGGGCAAAGTTGACAACCCTGGGCTCCTGGACCATAAGAGTCTCGGCTAAAATTTGAAGATTTTTCCGTTGCTTAACTATATATTATAGTGTAAGGTCACCAAAAAGTTTCCCTATCAGAGGTCTGGTACTGAATCTCACGAATCTACGAATTTCAGACTCTTCAACATGGGGGAAAGCACAACTATCGACCAAAGCAGAAGAAAACAACATATTTGTGGAGGATCTAAGATTTGATCAAAACAAATCGAGGTTGTATCCAAGCTCATCATTTGAACTAAAACAAAAAGAAATTTTAAGTCATAAAACATGTGGTATACACAAAGGAGTCTTATTAGTTATCTATCAGGTCAATCCAACAAAGAAATTACTACCACGAAAGAAGTTATACCACTAATACAAAGATTTTGATTGATTTTTACGTATTTTTACAACAGCAAATATAGTAATGAATATACCTTTTTAAATCCAATATCGGCTGCATATTCACTGAAACATTGGCGACAAATGTTCAAACCATACTTTCGAATTAAACCATGACCATTCGAACAAACTCGACTAAAAAAAAAACAAGTATTAAACAACAAAGCTTCCTTTATCTTATAGTTTTATATTCTCGGGATAACAGGAAATGCGCTATGTTTTCGGCGCTAGTTCCTTTTCTGCCCTCCCCCCAGCTCACTTTTTTTTTTAGCATACTTCTTCGGGATTTTTCTTTTTTTGAAAAATAGTTAACATATTTACTTTCCCTAAAACCTTTCAAATCCTTTTCAACAAATATATACACTTCACCTTAACTTATCCTCTAATTTTAAAAAGATGAGACATTCCATGATTTACTGTTGCTGTAACTGATGTTTTGGTTTGCTTCTATTGATGAGCATCCGTGGAATTTCAGTTAAGGGGTAGAAAAATGAAGAAAATAAATTGCGGATATAAAAATTCAGCAATTATCTGTTTATGTTCCAAACTCAGCTAATTTGTAAAATGATCGAAATTTAGACCTGAAAGAAATCTATCAGCTATAGAAATTCAAATATTAAATCCATAATCCATATCTAATTTCATGTGCAAATAAACATAACATACCATTTTCTTGACCCAGGACCATAAGACCTGGGATGACTGTACCAAACTTTCGAATGAACCATATTCTAGTGATAATAGTGACTTTCTCCACACGCTCGACCGACAAAAAGAAGTTACCATTTGAGCGGACCATCTTAAATTTGATTCCGTGGTCTTTGTTTTTTGTTGAAAAAGCCTTTTAGGTTTAAGCATCTGCGCAACACATAATTTAATTTGCGATTGTGACCATTTCCACCTGGCTATATCATAAACTACGAGGTGTTGATTTGGTGGTTATAGGTTAAAAGTGCGCAATAGTGTATGTGAATTGTTTGTACATTTTTTTAGCAAGTTAGGGCTATTTAAATTTCCGGATGATGAAGACGAAAGAGAACATTGGGCTTCCCAAATGCATTCAAACTGCACTCTGTGCTGATGATGCAAGATTGAAACAATGTATATAAACAATCAACATATATATATATATATAATACAATGTATACAATAAATACAGTATCTATTCAAAAATCAACGAGAACGGACGTTAAAATCGTCGTTGTTTCATCGTGGATGTATATTTGAGTTTTATGTTTGATGGACTGAGCTATGTGGCTTCATTATATGTTAGTTGATTAGTGGAACGTTCTCGTCATTTTGGTGGTATTTATGTGACGGATAACCTGACTATTTTTGATGAAATCAATCAATCCATAAAAATTGTTTTTATTAAATTTCTCTGAAACAATTTGCGACTTCTGGCTAACTTCATTTTATTCTACGTAATTAATTTCCAAAAGAATTATAAAAATAATAATAATATTTTTGGTATATTATTTTGAGCAGTGACGAACAGGCGGAGAATGTTAACAATCATGTTTTAGAAACGTTGG
The DNA here is from genome assembly GCA_963930725.1 of Candelabrum cocksii. NCBI lineage: Eukaryota > Metazoa > Cnidaria > Hydrozoa > Anthoathecata > Candelabridae > Candelabrum > Candelabrum cocksii. The sequence goes on along the minus strand of OZ005667.1, from coordinate 9,893,414 downwards.
AATCTAAAACTAACTCGCTCAAAAGTATAAATTTTAGGCTGGATAACTACAAAAAAAGATTAATGTCTTAGAAGAGATTTCTCAAAATTGCTCGACAAAAAGATGTTTGAACTAGAAGACATTAAAACGACTGTTGAGAAAAACGTAAACTTGATCTCTAATTTAGAAAATGTTACAAAAACGTTGAGTGGCGAGTCGCTGAACTGGAGAATAATTTACGTGTTTTAACTTTTTAAACAAATACACTGTTAACACAGTGATTAAAAGTATAAAAGATTGCGAAAATGATAAAAAATGTTATCATATTCAATCTTCAAGAGGGGAGAAACGATAAGCCTAGATTCGTTGAGCTAGCGAGCACTAAATTCTATGGACGTATGATTGAAAGTGATGTAGTACGCAATATGAAAGACTAGGACTTCCAAATACCGAACTTTGCGGTTCAGGTTTTAACTGTTTAACTAACATCGGCATTTCCAACTGTCACCGTGTCCGTGGTTATCATTACGCGCACATATCTTAAAGCAAACCCGATTAACTGTTGCGAATCTTGAACTTCGTAGAGATTGTATGATGTGAAATACTTCTTTCTGCAAACGACAAACACACAATAGCAGGTCTTTATCTTTCTCCAAACAGTCCGGATCACAACAACGATTTACTTAATAATGCAATTTCTAATATTTCAAGTCTAAATCACATGTATTAATGATGGGAGGTTTCAATCACCCAGAGGTTTCAATCACCCAGAAGTTTCAACCACCCAGAGGTTTCAACCACCCAGAGCTTTCAACCACCCAGAGGTTTCAACCACCCAGAGGTTTCAATCACCCAAAGGTTTCAATCACCCAGAGGTTTCAATCACCAAGAGGTTTCAATCACCCAAAAGTTTCAATCATCCAGAGGTTTCAATCACCCAGAGGTTTCAATCACCCAGAGGTTTCAATCACCCAGAGGTTTCAATCACCCAGAGATTTCAACCACCTAGAGGTTTCAACCACCCGGAGGTTTCAATCACCCAAAGGTTTCAATCACCCAGAGGTTTTAATTACCCAAAGCTTTCAACCACCCAGAGCTTTCAATCACCTAGAAGTTTCAATCACCCAGAGGTTTTAATCACCTAGAGGTTTCAATCACCCAGAGGATTTAATCACCCAGAGATTTCAACCACCCAGAGGTTTCAATCACCCAGAGGTTTCAACCACCCAGAGCTTTCAATCACCCAGAAGTTTCAATCACCCAGAGGTTTCAATCACCCAGAGGTTTCAATCACCTAGAGGTTTCAATCACCCAGAGGTTTCAATCATTTCATCCTCTACTACATTTTGATTACATTTGCTACGACATCCTTGAAGAAACAAAATTCTTCTTGCATTCACACAAGCACGTAATCAAGCTATTTTAAGGCATGGCATGACATTACGCGACATGACATTTGCGGTTACGCGGTTGATATATGAAATCCGCGAAATTAAAATGCCGCCAAAAGTAGTTTTTCAGCTCAACCGCTAAATTAAAATGCTACAAACATTATTAGTTTCTCTGAAACATAAACGAACTACAAATGGAATTTTTGAAGTAAGATTTTTTTCTGGACAGATGAAAGGAAAAATGATATAGGTACATTTTCAGGATATTGACCCTCTGCTTACGTCATTTGAGGAAGAATGAAATATCACAAAGTTTCTTGACATGTCGGATGAAGATCGTCAAGTTTTGGGATTTGGAAATCCAGTGATAGACACAGATGATTCGGATGATGATATCTTTGAACCGGAAAGAAGTTTTTCTGAGGTTATTAAGAATTTTGTAAATCAGGATTAGTTAAAGACAGTTACACTATGTGGGTTTGTGCAATCGCAAACTCACGCACAATAAAAGTGCAACACTACTGCGAAATTAATATCGCAAATATGTTTTTTTGGTTGAACCACGAGATGAAGGAGGTCAAGAAAAATCCCAAAGCATTCTATTCTTATGCAAAATTAAAGATAAAAACTACCATTGGAGTACCTGACCTTGTAGAGGAAAAAGGAAATATTTGTTCAACCGACAAAGAAAAAAACCGCACACATTCAGTTAACTTGCTTGTTGCTGTTCCACTTGTCTGTCGGTAATTCTAACATTATTTTGATAGTGACGCCATTATGTTTGTTTACCTTTTGCAAATCATTGTGAGTAGCCTTGGGTGGGTGCAAACAACGGGACAAACCAGTAATCCCACTCTTAATTCAGTGGGATAGATTGGTCTAGTCCCAACATATGCAATATTATTGTCTTATTTTTATAGGCAAAGATGATAATTGTGCAGTCTACAGATTCAGTAACGACAGGTGTAAGATAAGAAGTTTTAAAGGGAAGTTTGGAGCAACATTTTGTACAGCGAAATCATTGATCCAGTAACAAAGAAAAAGGTATTATTATGGCAGAAGGAATACTGTTTTGGTCAACTGTTTGCTTACAAGGCTACCCACAATGCCTTGAAATATAGTAACAATCATAATGGTGCCGCTATCTTGTCGCAAAAGAACTATTGAAAATTATTGCTTTCGTACGCCAAGTTCGGAGAACTGTTTCCATAATTTGTGCAGTCAGCCGTAGTTGGTAATTTCTATATCGATTGGATTCAGTTGCGCGTTTAAGAATTCATAGCATCTCAAGTCAGTATTTAAACGCTACAAGGCCTAGAGCTGGGCCTAGAGGTGGGCCTAGAGGTGGGGCGCCACAAGGCCTAGGGGCGTTGCAGGCTACCCTTCATTTAAAACAATTTAATTTGATATTTTGAGTTCTTTTGAAAATCTAGAAATTATTCAATTGAGTAGGATTGTTCGTTTTAAAGGATGGGACGATATATTAAAAGCATTAAAAAAACAATTGTTTTACTATCGAAGTCATTGAATAAATGTCCATACAAAATAAGGCGTCATCTAAATTTAATGGAATAATTCTTTTAACGCTGATTACAAACAAGAAAATGATAGTGAGGAGTTAAAATCTCTTTTTACATTACACGGTTTCAAACAATTTTGGAAAAAAGCAACTCGAACAATGGAAACAACATCTACCATTATTGTTTTGATTGTTACAAATACACCATCATCAAACGACAACAAATGTTGGCATTTTTGTCACTATCATAAGCGATTACAATGCTGTGTCGTCTGTATACAACATATGAAGCAGCAATCTGTTTAATTATGTTATCAAACCCGTCTTTGACTGGGCGTCATATGATAAACAACGCATGCAACCATAATATTATAAGAGCACAACAACTTTACCACAAAAACCTTTTGCACAAAAATTGCCTATATCTGCAAAATTTCTGGAAAACTGTCACGCAGATGATGCCTGCCAAGTCGTTACGTATCACGCCCTATCTAATATAAGTAACAACTTTGTCAAATGAGTTCAGTTCATACTTTTCGAATGTTGCTATAAAGTTAATTCGAAAAACAACTGAAGAATCTCAAACGAAACGCAGCCACTGGGCTGGACAACCTACCATCTACGCTTTTAAAAGATCACGCGATGATTCTATCCCAACCAGTTGCGTTCCTTGTGAATTTATCGATACAAACAGCGAAAATACCAAACATTTGGAAGGAAGCCAGAACCGTCCCTAACCATTAATCTGGACCAACTGATGAACCTGAGAATTATTGACCAATTTCAATTCTTCCCGTCTTATAGAAAATTCTTGAAAAATTGATTCATAATCAACTCATAGAATTCTTGGAAGCAAATGAACTACTAACTAAATGGAAATTTGGTTATCGAGCTAAAAGATCGACGAAGAATGCCGCGACAATTTCTGTGAATATCAGGCGGGAAAACGGTTGAAGCAGTTTTCATTGACTTATCTAAGGCATTCGACACCATAAGTCACAGATTGTTACTTGCAAGGTTAAGTTCTTATGAAATCCAAGGAGAAACGAACTGTCATGGTTTGTTGATTATTTATTCAACCGTAAACAATTATTTGAAGTAAACTCCGTTAAATCGTCAGAGTCACCTATATTTGCTGGTGTTCCCCAAGGTTCAATCTTGCTCCACTCCTGTTTATAGTGTTCTTAAATAAACATTTACGGGGAATTATCAAAAAATAAAATCTGAAAAATAATAACGTATGACACTATTTTGTATTTTTCTAGTAACAACATTTTTATTATAGAAAATTCTTTAGCTGAAGACCTTGATAAAGTGATACGCTATTTAGATGACAACGAACTACTCATTAATCTGAAAAAGGGAAAACAAAACTCATGCTGTTTCGAACGGCAAATTAACTTAGTGCAACGAAGAACGCACGGGATGTTGCAGTTAAAGGTACAAAACTCTCTTTCCTAAGCTATAAATATTTAGGAAATTGTTCGGAAGACTGGCACTACTAAGAAGACTGCGACCGTAATCAAGCAATAATAGTGTCATTTTTAACTTCCAGTGGAATGGTACACCTTTCATTTATTCGCGGCTAAATTAAGAAGTTCAATTTGATAAAGACCTCAAAAAGTAATTTCACTCAGTGTCATTACGATCGATATCCACATCCAAATAATAAATAAATAAATCATAATAAGCATGTAAAGCAGTGTTTAGTGTATCGACGGCAACGTTTGCAGCAACTTTTAAAACCATTTCAAACATTAGAACACAACAAAGCTAATGTCTGTTATCGAGTGGGCCATAAAAAAAACGCACCCAAAATTTGATTGTCATTTTCTAAAGAACCACTAATTCCTTTATCCTAGAATTTTGCAAAGTAACTGGTTAGATTATTCTTAGTTTTGTTTCAAATTTTCCCAGAATTAAACGATTTTCCTTGAAAATATCACCCTTAAAGATTTAATATCATTTTTGAGTTGCACAAAAAATTGACGTCAAAAAATTATCTGTTCGTACAGTACTTGTCAGAGCCATTATTTAGTTCTTTTACTGTTAGTTCTTTTACTGTTCATTCTTCAAAGGAAGAATAGCACTGTAGAGTCTTCATTTTTTTTAAATAACGCTGCATTGCAAGTTTGACCATTTGATATTCTTTAACCTTTCGTCTTTTGGCTCTGGTTCCCGTCGCGTCAAAATGGTTTTCTCAAGCGAAGAAAAAGCGATAATTAAAAACGATTTTTTGGAAAGACAATGGACTGCTTATCGTATTTGCAAAAAAAATCCCACGAAAAATTGGAATAAAGTTTCTGTTCAACGACTACTCAAAAGATTTCAAAAGCACGGTACAATGAATAGGAGATCAAGATCAGGAAGACCTCGAACTGTGACAACAAATGAAAATGAAGAAATTGCCGAAGAGCTGATATTTTCTCAAGAAGATTGTCCTGATTGCTGTATAAAGATGTTGTTTGGTTGATTTTTTATTTCGATTTATATTTTTATACGTTTCAATTCACTGAGTTAAATTTGAAGTGTTTAAATTTTCTTTGTAAGCGTTCAGGAGTAAATGTTTTTTTTGTTAAGCTTTTTTTGACGTTAAATTTTTACGAATTTCGAACAAATGAAAATTGAATATATTTACAAAAAACGTCATATCTTTTTTTTTGAATTCATATATTCCAAAGAAATTTTGGAAAATTTTGCTTATTATTTCCAATAAACTTATCTTGAAATTTGTTGCTCCAATCTTTATCTAATCACGCAATATCTGAAAACGAGTTTTGGACGCGTTTTTTTTTGGCCCACCCATAAAATGAGAGTTTTCTCAGTAAAATATCATGATCAACAGTATCAAAAGCTTTTGATAAATCAACAAATACTCCAATTGTATATTCATATTTTTGAAAAGATTCCAAAATTTGATTGTTCAGTAAAGTCAGTAAAATCGCTTGGTCTGTTGAATGATTTTTTTGAAAGCCGAATTGTATTTCATAAATAATTTTGTTTTTTACACAATGTGAATAAAGTCTAGTATACATAATTCTTTCAATGATTTTGGAAAAGCAAGGCAACACAGAAATGGGTCTGTAATTGTTAATTAACTCTTTACTACCTGTTTTCAAAATTAGAGTTATCTTAGCAATTTTTAATTGATCAGGAAAAATACCATTTTTCACAGAAAGATTGAATATGTATTTAATTGGTATTAATATTGTGTCAAAAACAAGCTTAACAATATTTGAATCTATGTCATCATAACCAGGACTTTTGTTTAACTTTAGGAATTCCACAGCGCTTTGTAACTCTTCTTCTGAGAGTGGATAGTAATTTAAAACATCGTAATTTCCATAAAGGTATGTTTTACTAGAGTTTACTTTTGGTATTGAAGCAGCCAGTTGGGGACCAATATTAACAAAATATTTATTAAATTCAGAAGCAATTTGGACATGTTCGTTAACAACAACTCCGTCAATAACAATTCGTTCGGGAAGATTCATTTTTCTAAGTTTGGAACTCCCAATAACTTCTGTTAATGGGTTATACTAAACTACAAAACCACCCAAAACCACCCAAAACGAGCCAAATTAGAGTGAAACCACACAAAACGAGCCAAATTATAACAAAACCACCCAAAACGAGCCAAATTAGAGCGAAACCACCAAAAACGAGCCAAATTATAACGAAACCACCCAAAACAAGCCAAATTAGAGCGAAACCACCCAAAACGAGCCAAATTATAACGAAACCACCCAAAACAAGTCAAATTAGAGCGAAACCACCCAAAACGAGCCAAATTAGAGCAAAAGCACCCAAAACGAGCCAAATTATAACGAAACCACCCAAAACGAGCCAAATTATAACGAAACCACCCAAAACGAGCCAAATTATAACGAAACTACCCAAAACAAGCCAAATTATAACGAAACCACCCAAAACGAGCCAATTTAAGGCGGGGATACACGAACCGATTCATCGGAATCCGATAAATCGGCTCGTGTATCCCCGCCTTTAGAGAGTGCAACAACAACAAAATCGACTACGAAACCACCCAAAACAATGCAATCACTTTGTGTATATACTAAATTCAATTAAACATCCTATTTTTTCACTTTTATATTTTCACAGTTATATTTTTAATCATTCAGAAAGGTTTATCCAACACATACGCGTTCATGTGACTTTGTTTCTGTGATTGATATTTTGAGAATATGGGAGAAGAAATGAGAGTTTCGTTATAATTTGGCTCGTTTTGGGTGGTTTCGCTCTAATTTGGCTTGTTTTGGGTGGTTTCGTTATAATTTGGCTCGTTTTGGGTGGTTTCGCTCTAATTTGGCTCGTTTTGGGTAGTTTCGTTATAATTTGGCTCGTTTTGGGTGGTTTCGCTTTAATTTGGCTCGTTTTGGGTGGTTTCGTAGTTTAGTATAACCCTCTGTTAATGTGTCCCAGGTTTTTTTAATGTTGTCTTTGAATTTATCCAAACGCTCATACTAGTATTTTTTCTTTGATTTACGTTCAATTGTTTCAATTGTTTCAAAAAGTCTTCGATAATTACGGTAATTTGTATCATTTTGAGGAATCTTTCGTTTAAGATACTTTACGTAAAGTTTTTGCTTTCGTTTAGATGATTTCATAATTCCCTTCGTTATCCAAGGACTTGCAACATTTTTGAATTTAACATAAGTTTTTTTCTTTGGAAACGTTGATTCATAAGCTTCACAAAAGACCTTTGAAAATTCATTGAAAGCTATATTTGGATTTCTAATTGTAAAAAGTTTATCCCAGTTCAAATTCTGTAAAAAACATCGAAAACGATCTATAGCTATTCGCTGTACCAAACTTTCGTTTAAAACTGAAAGTATCTTTGTGGAGTTTATGAATTTTTGTTTCCGTAGTTAAGAAAATAGAGAAATGATCTGATAGGTCTGTTTTTATAATTCCAGTTTTGTTAATGTTATTATCAAATGTATTGGTTATTATATGATCAATAATAGTCGCATTGTTCTTGGAAACTCTGGTTGGTTTGTTAATCAAAGGTATAAACCCTTGCGAAAAAATTAAATTGATAATATGATTTCACTTTCATTTAAATTAAAATCTCCTGTTATAAAAATTGATTCATTCGTATCTTTTTTATTTGATAAAATCTTCTTGAAAGAATCCTCAAAAACATCAATGTCGCCAGCTGGCTGTCTGTAGGTTACATTTACAACAATATTCTTTGATAGTTTATTAATAATTTCAATAAATATAGATTCAATATCATTGTTGTTGGCACATAGATCAGATCGTTTTTGAAAAGAGAGAGAATTGTGAACATACAAACATATACCACCGCCAATACGCCCGTCATATCGCGCTTGAAATATACTATTATAGCCATTTAACTGATAAAAACTCAAATCTCGTGGATCGTCAGAACACCAAGTCTCTGATATCGCAATTACATAAAATTTATATTCTAGCCGCGATATAAAATCTTTAAACTCATCAAAATGCTTTCTGAGGCTTTGAAGATTAAATTGTATCATTGAAAAATTTTCATTATGTAAAAAGTCTTTTTGCAAAAGTTGGTTAATGAAAAATAAGTAGTTTCTTTAAAAAAGTGAAAATAAAAGTTATCGAAATCATTAGTTGAATTAGCTAGCAAAGGTTCAACATTAAACGGTTTAAAAGAAAGGTTTTCAAACTTGTCTCTGTTCAGAAAATCAATTGTTCATAGTTATCATGGAGCACATTACATCAAAAGGATATACACAATTCACAAAAATGAAGTTCGAAATAGGAGCGCCGTTAATAAAAAACAAAACAAAAAACAACCACAAAAAAGACAAATTGATGTCACACAACTCTGAAAAGTATATATCAATATTATAAAACAACAACAACACCGACAACAAAAATCATTCAGTTAATAGAATGACCTTTACCGTCGTTTGCTAATCGTAAAGCGAGAAAAAAATAATATTACATATTACAATTAAATACGTAGTTAATTTAAGTTGTGAAGACAACCCCCACTAAAACACAAAAACACACAAACAAAAAGGAGTTCAGGTATTCAAAAATAAAATCATCATTGCACAGGATAATTATTATTACAAAAGATCTTTTTGGTAATTACCCTTTATGCAAGCAAAGTAGGAGAATTATTTTTAAAATATGAAACTTCCAACATTCGGAAGCGTAAGGAGAGAAAAATGTTTAAAGACAGAGAATGAAAAAACAAAAACAAAGCGAACAACAACCTAGTCCATTAAACAATTTCAATTTTTCTAAATTATCAAAAAAATGAAAATTGCCTCTCTCTCCCATCTTTACCTTCAAACGGCAATTTACATCCGCAAAAACGAACCAGCCTTCCATACCTTCTACCAACGATCTTCCCTCTTTCAATAAATCGTACCTTTCCTTGGTCAAGTCCAAACGAACATGGAACCTCATCTTCTTTCATGCGTTGTATATAAGTGTTCGATGTCGGAAGGTCGTAAATCGAATTATAATATCCTGACAATTCCTAACGATTCTTTAGGAACTGATAAAGGAACAATTTAAGTAACACTGTTCGTCAAGATATATAAATCAAGAGTATGGTAGTTAGAAGATGGATTTGTTTACTCAAAAACTAAGTTCTTTTCATACAATTTTCTTGGGTGCAAGGAAAAAATAATTTCGAAACTTGTTTATACTCGATCTTCTCATTGTAATGGATATTCATTATTGCCAGTGAACCGAGTCTTTCTGTAGTCATGTCCTTACCCTTCTCGAGGCAGAAAAGCTGCGTTCACATTTGGACGATGTTACCGGAAGTGTGCATCCGATCTTGACAAGTTCAAAGAGGTTTGGATATTGGATTTTATCGCAGATTTTAATGGCTTTAGCAAGAGTATTAGGCCTGTTTTCGGAATTGACAACTGACCATTTCTTTTTCCACAACAACTCTTGATCAACAGCGTCAGGGTTTGGAAGGTCGCTTTCATACATTTCAACTAACTGTTTTAAATCAGTTGTCTCCTCATTGCATACTATCGAGGGAATTAAGCATAATACCTTACCAGCGATGCAATGCGTTTTTTTTTTTTTTTTTTTTTTTTTTTTTTATTGGAGATTGCTCAAAACAAGGCCTAAAAGGCCACTTGAGAGTAAAGAGCTACAGGAGAAGTTAAGCAGATTTAAGGTAGCGATGAACATTAGATTTGAACAGTTGAAGGTTAAATTCAGGAGGAAAGCATGTAGATGGAAGTGAGTTCCAAAGTCTGGACGTACGCGGAAAAAAACTGTTTTTATAAAAATCCCTACGACAATTTGGAACACAAACAGTCCATTGGTGAGACGAAGAAGACAACCTAGTAGAACGGAGAAAAATTTTGAGAGAAGGTGTAAGAGATGATAGTTCGCTTGAACATCGACCATAAAAAAACTTGTAGAAGAGACAAAGAGACGCTACGTTCCGCCGGTGTGAAAGGGAGTCCAATTTCAAAGAAAGGTTTTCGCCAATTGCATTGCAAACACGCCGTTGAACACGGTCTAACAAATTCAGGCAATTTTTTGGTGCACCTGCCCAAATGTGGCAGCTGTATTCCATACATGGACGAATGGATGATTTGTATAAGTAAAGGACGCATTCAGGAGTGAGGTAATTCATTTCTCGTAAAAGAGAACCAACCTTCATGGCAGTTGATTTAGCTATATTTTCAATATAAGATCGCCATGAGAGGTCGCTGGTAAATATAAGACCAAGAAGACGAAATGAATTGCTTTCAGGCAAATGAGAACCATTCATCAAAATTCGAGGTAAGTAAGCATGATTGAGATGATTAATGGAAAGAAGATTAGTTTTAGATGGATTAAAATTAACAAGCCAATTCTTACCCCATTCAACTACTGTATTGAGATCTTTTTCCAGATCAGAGGCCATTCTAACTTTATCACAATCATCTGATTTATTAAGGCAGGAATATAATGTTGAATCATCAGCATAAATAACGGTTTTGGATGATAAATTGTCAGGGAGATCGTTTTCTGGAATCGTGATTTCGTAATAACATTTTCTCGTATATAACTTGTACAATGGCAAGAAAGTTTCCGAGATTACCTGTCTGTGATCATTCTTCCATGATGTTCTGGAAGAGGCAAATATATAACTAAAAAAAATTTGTTGTTGTTGTTAAATCAAAAAGGGCAGTTTGGAAAAAAGGGGGGTCGTTTGCACTCAACGACCACCCCCCCCCCCCCCCCCAACGGTACGGGCATGCGACATATCTATGGTCCGACATATCTATGGTCCGACATATTTATGGTCAGACATATCAACCCGACAACATGCTTGCATTATCAAAAAATGTGTATACTCTTGCCTGTTAAACTATGCTGTCAGTTCTAAAACACTGGTTGTTGTCTTGTTAAAAAGGATCTAGTTTTAGGAGAAGTGTTATACGACAGAGCGTTAAAGTTAAAATCGCCGGCTTTCCAAAGTGCGATTAAAGATTTTTTCTCCATTTGGTGGTCAATAAATAACGCCAACTATAATGTTTTTCCTGAACGACCGCTGTATTTCCACAAATAGCATCTCAGCATGCTCGTTTGACATCATGAACCTTTTGAAAACAATGCAGGACATTTGGTACTTGTCAAGTATCAAAAGAATAAAAAACGAGGTAATAACATCTATTGCAGATGCTGGCGACAGGATTGCAGAACGGCATTAAAAACTAATAATTTTCATGATGAAAATGTTGACATCAACGTTATTGATGTTGGTGTACACTTGCATAACCCAGACAAGGATGTAATTTCCCCGCAAGATGTCGTCAATGAAATTCGTAGAAAAGTGGGAAAAAATCCAACTGTTCCTTCAAAAAGAAGGCAAGGAGGGAGTGATAGAGCGTCGCATGTCCCGGAGTTTTATAATATAGGCGCACATCTTAATCGACGAAAAAGAAGACATTATACCACAAATCCCTGAGAACATCGATGATGTTGCAATTAATGGTGAGTGGACCCAAGCTTGGTAAAATTTTCCAACAATTAATAACCCCCCCTCCCCTTGTATTAAGCACCTGAGAGTAGGTGGAATAAAACAGTTGCTTGAAGTAAGGCATCCATCTTTGTGGAATTTCATACAAGTTTTAAAGGATTTGATCAGTTGGTTAATGATGCAAAAAAGAAGAAATACTGAATGGAAATGCCCCGGCCCCACGAAAAAGAATATGGACACAACTTGAAGCCAGAGTAACAAGACTGAAAGGAGAGTACCAAAATTGGCAAAGAAATATAGACAGTTATTGGAGGGCAATTTGTAATTGTGCAGCCCAATTCGCCGTTTATTTTAGTTTGTTGGAGCCTGTTAAGAAAAAGGAATAGACAAATCTGCAAACATTTTTTAAAAATTTATTGATCGATTTAAAAGACAACTTTAGAACTAAACTTTTCTTGTTCAAGTTTCTTAGAAAAATATTTCTTGACAAATTAGCTACAGATGCAAAATAAATGAAACAGTCCATTCCATAATGTCTCAATTAAGCATCCCCCCATAGATAGGGAACCGCTGTAGGAAGCGAAAAGTCCGTCAGCTTTTCGTAAAAGTATTATTGTATGTAGTAAATAGCTTTTATATCTATATACGGAAGCTATGTGTAAGGAATTGCAATCTACGCAATTGGCCTCACACCGCTTCTTAACATCATGCTAGAGGTTGTCATCAGTGCCAGCGTGGCAGCTTTCGCGGATGACATCACTACTGTTGGAACGTGTGAATCACTAAAAATCTGGTGGGATAAGTTAGCTGATCTGGGTCCATCTTTTGGCTACAATCCCCAACCCAAAAATCATGCCTCATTGTCAAACCACAATATGAGAAAAAAAACAACCAAAATATTTCAAGGCACAAATATCAAATCGTGGTGAACGTCGTCTGGGAGCAGTAATCGGGAATGGCGACTACAAACGAGAATATTGTCAGAAAATGGTTAAGAATTGGATGGAAGAGATTAATCTTTTTTCGGAGATTGCTCATACACAACCGCAAGCAGCCTATGCATGTTTTACCAGTGGATACTAACACAAATTTTCATATTTTCTTAGAACGATACCAGGCATCGAGGAATTTCTAATACCATTAGAAGAAAGCATCAGATTCAACTTAATCTGCTGGGAGACACATTGTAAATGACGACGAGCGACTCATGTTATCTTTACCCCCAAAACTGGGTGGTATAGGTATAAGAATTATGACAGAAGTGGCTCCGATTGAATATGAAAATTCAAGAGAAATGACGAAAAAGCTACGAAACGACATTATGAAAAGAGGGGTAATCGAGGAAGGAAAGACCCGACAGCAGGTAAAGAATGAACGCCGTCAAAAGAACAACGAAAAGCTGGAGGAACTTGGCAGGAGAATGGACGATGAAACTCTCTTTGTGCATCGAACTGGCTCACTAGTCTACCATTGAAAGATCTTGGATACGACTTAAACAAAGAGCAGTTTTGGGATGCATTACGAATAAGATACAATTGGTTCATCCCAAGACTACCTGCTGACTGCGTATGTGGAAGGAAGTTTGATATTGCGCATGCACTTTCTTGTAAAAAGGGCGGATTCGTCACGTTACGCCACAACAAAATACGGGACATTACGGGAAATTTGTTGGAGGAAGTATGCCGAAATGTGAGGAAAGAACCCACAATGTTAGAAATGAACGGTGAAATACTACGAAATCGAACTGCAAATAGAAGACCAGAAGCACGGCTTGACATAAGCGCGAGTGGATTTTAGACTCCTGGTCAAAGGGTATTTTTAGACGTACCGGTTTGACCTTAGCTCTCTGAGAAACAGGGGTCTGGAAATACAGAAATGCTTCAAGAGAAATGAAGAGGAAAAAAGCGTGCGTACAACGAACGTGTACTTGAGATCGAGAACGGAACATTCACGCCCTTGTTTTTTTTAACAAACGGTGGAATGGGAAGAGTCCAACGTAATGGCAAACATTACATAATTAGAATAATAAACAAAACTATATACAAAAACAACAATGTTATTATTACAAAATTTTATTTATGAAAAAGTTGTATATAAATTTGAAGTTACATAGTTTATGGCGTCCCGGATTGCACAGTGGGTTCAGAAAAAAAAAGAAAAAAAAGTTATGTGAAATTGCGTAAGCGTTTAATACACGTATTTTTTTATATAAGAAACTAAGCAAAGGCCCTAGTAGTTGCAGTTTCTTAATTTTGGAGGTTGGTTAAGTATCAAAAGTTTCTTAAATAGTTTCTTAAATCATAAAATTGATAAAAGTATACATATCTTTCTAGCGTTTCAATATGATTAGCGAAAGGATAGCGAAAGCTACTTCGCCCGTTCGTAACGTTAGTGAAAACGCTTCTGGCAACTCCCATATTTTGCTGCATCATATTTCACAGATTTAAAAAAATTTCACTACAAAGGGTCACAACAACGATTAGTTGTTCGTGTTACGTTTATATTTCGCAACATCCAAATATAGACATATTTTTAACATAGGTAACGGTTAGGAAAGTTTTGCATGTGAAATTCTTGTAAAGGAATTTGTTGTAATATCAAATATGTCGATCACACGTGATGCTCTGGAGTGTTTATCTTTTATACATTGTTAGTGGTTGGAAGGTGTTCTCGAAAGTATCTCCTCAACCATTTGTTCGAATGTCGTAAAAAGGTAGCAAAACAACATTTTTTTTATTAATCTCAGTGTGAAAAGTCAACGCCGTCTCCAACATTCTTTTTGATTTTGCCAACACGTGACGTGTGGTTTTGCTGTGATGGCAAATTTTAAAAACAAACAGCATGATGTCATCAGAAGTAATCATGCAAACTCTGTCTTTCAAGTACTTTTGTTCGGTGGGAATCTGTACAAGTAAACAACAATATCACCTGAATTCGTTCCAATATATGCAGCACATCGTCATAATGGAATTTCAATAACACGTTTACAAGAGAAATTTAAAACCCGACAATTAAAAATATTATTTATGCTATCGCATAAATTAGACTTTTCAAGGATGAGCTAATAGCTTTTGGCTCACAATTAATTGTTGAAGAACTTGTTTGTATCGTGTCTGTTCGGCTGCTTAGATGGCAACGCGTTAGAAACTCCCCCATGCCTAAATCCGGTATTAGATACGATAACTACATAGCGACCTTGAAGTTATCCGGAAAACAAAATAAAGTTATTTTACTTTCCCAGAGACCGAATGGCGTTATGGCTACGTATGCAGCCTTTAAATTCTTTTTCGATAGGAAACCGATCGTGGCATTGGAGACAAGCAGGCTTTTATTAAATTACTAACACTCGAATGACGTAACTAAAAGATAAGTGCAATAAACGACTCTTTTGATAGTAGCAATAATAATGACTGTCTAAGATGGCTAGAGCAGCATGAGATCGGAAATTCCACGATATTGACTGCTTGTTCACACGATCGCTTAGCGCAGCAATCAAAGACTATATTATTAAGATAACTAAAAATTCATAAAGTACGTTGTTAAGTAGGTTTTTCCGATTAACTGAATACAACAATGACTTGGGATTATGACACAAACATCTCCTATAAACTTGCTCAGCCTTCTTAACAAACATTGGTGTCGTGAGGATAAAACGTCTTGTCTCAAAAACTTGCTTTGTCGCAAAACTCTTCTCATCACTGCCTGCTCCTTTATTATCTGTAAATTTCAACGATATAGATTGAATCTTTTGACGTCAAGTAGGATTGTTTATTTTCGTGTCTCAAAATTTAAAATTTGTCTTTTCGACTTATGTTTGACGTCAAACGGTGTCATGAAAATGCTTGCAGATAATGATCGTTGATAAGCTATTGTTTTGAAAACAGTTATGAGACCAGAAATAATCGTAAATGCATCTTTACGAGCCTTACGTGTTAACAAATTGACCTCAACATAATTTCGGAGACTGACAAAGCATGTACTACGTCTAATGTATTATTAGAAATCCAAAATCTTTCGGTTTGAAAAATTATTTCAATCGCATATTTACGCACAACCTCAAAGGCGTACTTCTTTTCTCTTTGGCAGACAGTGACGGTTTTATTAGAGACTCGAATATTTTTTGAAACAACATCCATACGTTTAGTAGCCACTAATATTGTTCACAGCTTCATATTATTGCCTACCACTTAAATTAAAGATAAATAATCGAGGTGCCATTTTATATGACGTCATTCTTTAAGCACCCTGTGTTTGTGTTTGATTCTTTAACAATAAAATAAATCTGAAGTTAAAATTTTGTTATTTCTCGTTTACTTTTAAAATTCCAGGAACAATATCTTTATTGTATATCCCTACTGTATAAAGCCAGTTAGATTTTATACATTTAAAGCGACTCAAGAATATTGAATTAGGTACAACTAATTACTGGTTAGTAAAATAATTTTCTAAGACGATCAATGCAGTTATTTTTTTTGGAAAATAATTTCCTTTTCGGGTTTACTTGCTGCTGTTTTCTTGTTAGTTGGGACATGTTTACTAAACGAAAAGCGGAAGCCTCATGGTTAGTTATTTTGCTGCGGAAAAAACAGTTCTTATTATTAATTTAAAAAAGGAAAACAAACCAAAAGTCGGTGGACATCGACGCATTTAAAAGTGCAATCGCGCATTCTGATTGGCTACAACTAACAATTGATAGCGTACACAGATTACCGATAACAATGTAAGAGTTAAACCAATCATTTGTTTATATGTCATGTGTTACAACTGCGATCTAAAAATAGTTTGTCGATGTTTTCTTGGTTTATTTTTATGACAAATAAGCAATTATACATTTTGGCACGTTAAACAAAGTCCATTCAAATTCGTCGATGAGCAAATGCTATTGTCTCCAGTGCACAATGCATAAAAGCGGGTCATGGCTCTGAAACTCAGTATACAGTATTTGAACATCAACGGCAATGGACAACGGAGTTCATAATTTTCTTTATTGGGTTGATAAACAAAGTCAAACTATGTAAGTATATCAGTCTAATGCTTCGAAATTAAATTTAACGTTAATTTTTCACTGATTTTTTAAACAGTTTTGCGAAGGCAATATAGGTAATATAACAGTTACTGTTACCTTATAGTTTGCAACAAAGTCGGAAATCGGATCCAGAAAAAAAGACGGCACTTTTGAAATCGATGCGCTCGCCGAAATGCGCCAGGTGTCGAAACCATGGCGTAGTTAACAATCTGAAGGGCCACAAGTACGTTTGCAGATGGAAAAGCTGCATGTGCCAGAATTGTGTTATCGTCAAAGACAAACAGAAAATTACTGCGTCACGTGTAGCGAAACTGAGAAAGCAACGAAAGTCGCTTTCGAAACCATATAACATTTTTGACGAAGTCAACCACGTAAAAGGTGGGTGTTTTGTAGATAAAATATTATAATTGTAGCTGTACAAGAGAAAATAACTGACAGTCGATTAATATGTTATGTTTATCATTTAGATAAATATGACCGAAACTCGACTGGATCTCCTGACTCCGCCTCAACAACGTCCTCCTCGGTTTCGGATACATACGATCCAGTCATTTCAGAACGCGAAAGCATTCCCCCTAGAATACACAAACAAGTGCAGAGAGTTGGGTTTTACCAGCCATCAGTGACAAACGCAGAACGCAGTTGCGCTGGATGTAACATGTGTCGAAAAATCAGCGAAGAAACATTTATGGAGAAGTTGAAGTATCTCGCTGATATGTTCCCGATGTGCTCTATACGGACGCTACGAGACGCGTTAAGCCGCGCGAACGGAGAAGTGTCCTTAGCTTTAAAAATTTTATAAAAAAACTAAATGTATATATTGAGTGTGTAAGTTTTTACTAACAAGTTTATTTATTGACCTTTAACACTTTTTTCATATTATATTGAGTGGCATAATTTTTTTTGCACTTTATATTATCTTGCAGTTTGTGTAAATATTGTTGCTTGCAAGTTCTTTATTATTATCTGTGATACAGATGTAACATATTTATATGGATGCAATAGATCATCGATTGACGCGTTCGTGCTTTTGTATAGAGATGTAACTGTGGCAAATAACGAGTCAACAATCTACTTCTATTTTTGACAGAATGAAAAGCGCCGATGATGAAAATAACATTACAACGAAAATAGCTGGCATGTCATACATTCATATCTTGTGCGTATTAGTCACATGCGTGCCCGCGTGTTACATTTGTGTTCGCGAGTTTATAGGTTTGTACTTCACGCCAAGCAGAAGATGATTCAATTAATTATGTTTTTGGTGTGACATAATTACAAAAAATCTCAGGATATTGTCATTCAATTACCGCGCCTTCAAATACAATCACTCACTAGCGACAAACACCTACTTAATTACCCGTGTCTAATATTTTCCCATTAGAAAAATGTGTAATTGGAGATTTTTCCTTTACAATCCCGTAGAAATGATGTGGAGTTGTAAGATATACAACTTTTCCGACAGAACATGCTGATTTTCCAATTTCCTTTCCTGTCTGCATGCACACATTCTAAAGGCTTATAATCACTTAAAAAAACCGACTCGGTTTAAACTGCTCAGAAACAAGATAATAAATACTGGTCACAGAAAGGAATGCTGTTATGTTTATACATATAAAAGGCAATTTCAAAAGGGCGGACGGTAATATAAAAAATTGTAAAGAATGCGAAAACAGTTTGAGACCGTTGAAAGGCAGGATATTACCAACTAGACAGCCATATATTAAAATGAACGTCTAGATAGGAATCTTCTTGAAGAAAATACATGCCAGATTATATTGCAGCAATTATAGAATGATCTGTTATTACAATACCAAAGTCATTCACTTTTATACGAATTCGGTGAAAACAGAAACAAATGTTAAATATAACGCTAACAAAAATCCTAAAAAAATGGCCAAGCGACGCGATTTGATTAGTTAACTTAATCGAACGTAAATTCCTTGACATCCGCAAAAAACTCAAACTTTTATTTCTTTTTATTGCAGTTGCTCAAAACAAATCTGTCTACAATTACAAGGATTAAATCGGTCACCACAATTTTTAATAATTGGAATAACGGAGGAAAATTTCCAGGATGGAAAACAAGATTCATCCAAACACCTTTTATAAACAGCACACAAAACAGGAAACAACGCGGTAGAACACCTCTGAAGAACAATTACAGGAATTCCATCAGCTCCTGTAGCTTTTTTGCAATTAGATTATTTAATTTTAAATTACTATCCACCAATTTTCTGAATTAATGAGGCTTGTCTCAAAGCTGCTTTTGATGTTAATCATTGAAGATTTATTCAGAGAATAAGTCGCTTCAAGAGAAACATGGCGAGATACAATTTTTTTGAAATAGACGCTGCATCTGGATTAAATATCCTTTTCCAAAAATATTTCATTTAGAGCAGGTTTAGTGCAGTCCGGACAGAACCAAAAGTTATTAACTTTCTCATTGAGAAGCTCAATGATGTCCCTACTGAACTCACAACACTCACTGTAGTAGTATTTGGAACAACGTGTACAATGCCTAAAATATATAATACTGTCTTCACTAGTGCAATTTTCGTTGAAACAATGGGCACTCGGATCAGACTGTTTTTATTTAATCTGTCAGGTTTTTTCAAAGTTTGACCGAAAGATGAATTATTAGATGGCATGATCACTGAAATATGGAAATTATAAATACAGAAAAGATTACGACATTCAAACCGAAAAACTATGTTTCTTCGAAATATGAGGCAATCCCCTGGGATTACAACCCAAGCTCCCTAAATTCCCCAACAATCCGGAAGATGTAGCGGTAAAAGTGCAAATGAGAAAAGGAAGGTGACCCGAGAACAATATTCTTCACCTAGAAAGAACCACCTCGACCGTCCAACGACTCTCGTGGGAATCTAGGATTTACTTATTGCCAACAAGTTGCACACTTCAGTTAAGGGAGAAAGTTAAAATATTAAACAGTTATTAAATATTAATACAATTAAGAAGTTAAAAGATAAAATAATTAGAAATAAAAAGGGATGTAGCTTAGTTTAAAACAAAGATAATATTTTGTATACAGATTTTTAAAAAGTTTAATTTAAAACAAGAAAGGAAGCATTTGATTTGGCTGAACAGGCGTGTAACGATAAGATTGCTCAACAATCAGTTAAAAGATCGTTAGGGTAAGAAAATAGGAAGTGTAATTACGTTGCAAATGGAACAATTATGATCATTGGTGTTCTGTATTAAATAAGAACAGTTGGGAGAATGTAAATTTTGATCGGCAACAAATATCTACCGTTTTTATCCAAGTTTCCAGGAACCAGTTACCAGAAATAATTTACCCCAACTACACCAAACTGACTCCGCAATAATCCAATTACTACTTTCCAATTAGAAAAAACAATCCGATCCAAAACTAACAACGAACAGCAAAATTTTGAAGAGCTCCTCAAAACACACCTTCTGTTAGCAAGAGTTAACGAGCGATGACTTTGAATGAAATCATGTAATTTATGAGAAAATTAGGGTTTTTGTAAGAATTTTTCCACTTGTATCGATTTGATGTTTAAGAAATGATATGTGGTAGGGTGTCAGATGTTGCTTTTCTGGCTGTAATTTATGATAGTATTACTAACTGTGATATTAATTATAAAAATAAAAACTCATAAAGGCGGTGGGCTGACACAGTTGTTTTTTGTCGCAGAATTAATGAGTGCTATTTGCACGGATTATATAGCTAGTCAATGTAAGCGCTCATGTAGCGAGAGTATTGACTCAGAGGTTGTTTATATGAAAAAAATCATCCCGGTTAACCGGGGCCCTCGCTTAGGCGAGATCTCGTATTCTTTAAGAAACCCTTATAAAACGTCTGTGTGTTTATATGACAAGTGAGTCAGCCGCCTAGCCGAGGTCTCGGTTGAAACTGCCGGCAAGGCGGGATGGAATTTTATGATATTTTATAAATGATATAAACAACTTTTCCAGCCCGGTTTGCCGGAATGAAAAATGTTTATGTAAACAGCTCGGTCTCCATATAAACAGCTCGGTCTCCATAAAAACAGCTCGGTCTCCATATAAACAGCTCGGTCTTCATATAAACAGCTCGGTCTCCATATAAACAGCTCGGTTTTCATATAAACAGCTCGGTCTCCATATAAACAGCTCGGTCTCCATAAAAACAGCTCGGTCTCCATATAAACAGCTCGGTCTTCATATAAACAGCTCGGTCTCCATAAAAACAGCTTGGTCTCCATATAAACAGCTCGGTCTTCATATAAACAGCTCGGTCTCCATATAAACAGCTCGGTTTTCATATAAACAGCTCGGTCTCCATATAAACAGCTCGGTCTCCATATAAACAGCTCGGTCTCCATATAAACAGCTCGGTCTCCATATAAACAGCTCGGTCTCCATATAAACAGCTCGGTCTCCATATAAACAGCCCCTCAGAGTATCGTCTTATTATTTCTCATTTGAAATTTACGGACATTATAAAATATTATTACGGATATAACAAAAAATAATGGGATGTGGGGTAAAAACAACACCACCATCCGCTGTAGACTATATTTCAATAATTGGGAAAACCACCCAATGATGGTGCCACTCCTTTCCGATCGTATATATACATATTTATTACAAGTACTTTACAAATAATATTTTGAGAAAAACTACTCCCAATAATACGTTATCTTTACTTATGTTCAGGATTTAATCTTTGCTTAGCTTGATTTCTTTTTCGTTATTTGTATTACCTTCTTTTAACAAAAATACTAAAACGTGATTTAGCAGAAAAAGCTCAGTGGCCACTTGTGAGTGGCGCTTTGACGATTAAGTAATTGATTGTTGTCATTTGAATTGTTTTGTGGCCAAACACGAACAACCTAAAACCAAAATAATTGTATAGGTGAGGAAGAAGTAAATGCCTTTCAAAAAGAAATATATATTTAACAAATTACGTCACTGAATATCTCATCTTGGAAATATATAATCCGATAATCCTTTTAAGCAATAAGCGGTAATAGGCGGCTAGAGCAGAGTTTCTTTTGTTGAATAGATAAAATGACGTGTATACATGTATTTTTACTCATTCTTACTTAGAATGTTGGGTTTTAAAATGTGTAGATTCTTGTATCGTTTATACAGCAAAGCAAGTGATGAAGCGTACAAAGTAAATTATATATAGATATTATCCCCGGCTTTGATGATGGCTTTTACCGAACCTTTTTTTAGTTTCACTATAATGCTAACTAAACATTACAAACATTATCGAATGAAGAAATATCTCTCCTGTGTGTTTAAAATAGGAAAAAAAATTAAAAAGACAAATAGCAAAACGTTTTAGATTTAAAAACTATATTTAAAGCATTCAAAAAATGTTAAACAGTTCAAATATATTTATAATATATTTCAAAGTGTGATAAAGATTATTTCCAAGCTGTTTCATAGTGTGACACGGTAGTTTACTTCAAAATGCGAAAACTCTGTAACGATAAACATGAGAGAAATACTTGTTTTCAGAGTTGCAAAGAATAGCTAGCAACAAATTTCATCGATTTCGTTGAAGAAATGTATTTTGGTCATCTTTGAATATCAATGAATTTTTTATTTTCTCCCCAACTATTGCGAACACACCAAGGGGCACACTAAAACTTTTCTGAAATTTTGAACAAAATTATTGGAATTGGAAGTTTAATGTCTGTTAGTGGGTCTAGCATGAAAAGAAAAACTTCATCCAAAAAGCAAGAACCGTAAAATGGTCGTTCAAACGTTATCTCCCAGGACAGGACCTACCTCACAACACAGTAGTCCAATATTAATTCGCGAGGATTATAAAGGAACGTCTAACGATTTCCATATCTCATTGTTCTTCAAAAAACTAATTTGACGAAAATAAATGTTGTTTTTTAGTGGACTAGCATTGTCTATTTGTGTTTCGCCCTGCAGACCACCAGACCAACTCGAATGCATGCTTAACGACATAAGGTTGGAATTTCATTATATCTTGAAAATGTTTTCCCGAAAACCAGGTTATTTCGTATGTAAACAGTTTTATGTTGGACTTTCAGTTTGATTATATAACGTTGTAACTAAATCTAATTGAACAAAAACTGACCGATCACTGTTATGATAGTTTTTACTTGTGTTGCTTGGTTACGGTTGGTTGCTTGATTGTGGCTGAAAGTAATTAATTATGCCACAACTCAACTTCTCATTTTTTCAGAAACTATATACGAAATAATTTATGATAAAACGAAACTGAGAACTTTCGCATGCAGTGCTTATATAGGCGAATTTTAAAAAGCTTTTTTATGACCAGCTCATTACTAATGTCAAGCATCTTTCGAAAAAATGTTGTCATTAATTTTCAACCAAACTAAGACTTTTCAAAAAAAAATTCGAGAGAGAAAGAGGAAGGAAGAAAAAAAAGAAAAGTTTCTATCCCTCCTTCTCTCAGTATTCGAAAACGAGACTCTCATTTATTTGTTCTCTTATTTTTGCTACTCATGCAAATGTAATGACCAATTAATCGGCAAATCTCGTTACTCGTAACCAATGGCACAGATATATAACCCTAATTAAAAATTGGTGAAAATGAATGAGACTCAAATTTCCAAATCTTTACGAATTTGGTAATTACTTGCAACATTGTACGTCAAAACCACATCTATCGTAGAATGGGTTCATAGCTTTAGTAAACACTCGACAGTAAAGTCTGAGTTCGATGATTAGCAGTTTCGAATGTTGTTTCGTTACATCAGCAAAAATGATGACAAATGTGTCTGAGAAAGTGATAATAAAAACGCCAATCAATCAAATTGATGATTGACAATAGTGTCTTGTCACTACATCGCGGTAAGAATATTTGTTCATAAGTAGCGAAATCGTCTTTATAAATGAACATGTAAAAACATTCATGTTTCCAGGTGCTTTGAAAAAATAGATCGACCGACACGAATAAATTAATGCCGATATAAAAGAAAAAGGAGACATTTAGGACATTAAATAATGGAAAAACTTCTAGCATAATTACTGGTAATTTTGAAGTAAAAGGAAATTTACAATGTCACGTGGTACTACGCAATTACCTACACTAATTATGGTAATATTATAAGATTATATGTGATTAAATACATACAATGGCGCTAACGTATATCCTGTAGAGAGTGGGTTTCTAAGCGAAATAAACAAATTTCCTTAAATTTCTAAACAGAGGATGGACGAGTCATTAGAAAGTCCAGTGAAGTCATCAAGTGACGTAACATGATTGCTCAGTAAAATGTGATCACTGCTGAATACGCGCATTTTAACAACCGTTTGCTTGCGAGTGCGGATCCAGATGTTCAGATGTTTTACCTATAGAAGTTGTAGCTTCTACCTTAAAGATATTAATTTTGCCCTATTCTTCTAATCGCAAAAATAGATTCCGCAAAATTTCTAGACAGAAATTCTCTAAGGTTTTGTATTCAGATATATAATAGAAATTTGCTATGATTGGGGTTGCATCAATGACATGTAACTACTAATAACAGAAGGAACTGGCGATGCTTTATGTGTTCTTGATGTGTAAGTCACAGATTTCAATGCTATTCAGTTGGGATGTTCTATAAGCTGCAACATCATGCCTACGGTGTCGTTGTTCTTCCTTAATGAGAAAGTCTCAGGTTCAACATCAGCCTGCCCGCCATGATTGAATCTACCGCGCTAATGACATGGAATCTATGTTTCCACGTCGATTTAGGTCAACATGGAGCCCTAGCGTCATCCCACAGTATAGCCTGATCCGTTGTTTTGTTTTAATTTTCTATCGAAAGAGTGAATTTTTGAGGCTGATCGATGAACGATATCTATTCATGTTGATCGAACTTTAAGTTCTCCTAACATTAACCTCAATTTAGTAAAAAATACTTCCTCTCTAGATCATTTCATAAACACATTTAATTATTCTCTCTATCATCATTAACTCTCTGCTCTCTATCACAGAGCCTATTTCATTATTCTAATAATTTCTCTGTGTAGACTTTAACGCCTGACTGCTTGCCACCGGGCGGAGTATTTCTACCGGAGAATTAATTAAATATTTAATTTATCGATAAAACATATTCATTCACATATTCCCTGAGTAAATTTAATAATAATAAACACCCATAAATATTTACACCATGGGCCCGAAAGTTGAAACTACGTTTTCAATCCAACAAATTAAAGAAATTATTTCAATGCATGAAAAAACCCTGATTAATGTTTTTAATGGCAGTTTTGATCGACTGGAAAGGCGAATAGAATTCCTTGTCAAAGAAAATAATTCACTAAAGAGCGAAATTAAAGACCTAAAACACTCTGTTGAATTTATTAGCAACGCATATGACAAAAACGTTAAGATAATAGAGCAAAAATTTTCCGAAGAAACACAAAACCACGACGTATTACATCTTGAAAGTAAAATTAATGAACTTGAAGATCGGTCGAGGTGGAATAACCTTAGAATAAATGGAATTGTTGAAGATGAAGATGAGTCTTAGACTGAAACTGAAAATAAAGTAAAACAAATAATAAAAGGTATTAGGCATAAGAAATGCAGTGCACATTGAAAGATCTCACAGAGTGGGAAGGAAATATTACAACGGGGTGAAAAAAACAAAGCGTACAATCATTGTAAAATTCCTATCTTACAAAGATCGTCAAGTTGTGTTTGAAATGTTTGGCGAAAAGAGGTTATGGGGAAATAGTATTTACTTTACAATGAAGATTTTTCGGAGATTACAATGAACAAAAGAAAGTTACTATTCAAAGAAGCAAAAGAATTACGCAAGAAAGGGAGTTACGCAAAAGTTGTTTACGATAATCTAATAACTTTTAAAAAAGATAATATCATTGAACAAATTAGAGATTAATGCATTATTTCGATCTTATTTTAGTGTTTATACATAAATTTAATCATGACCAAAGTTTTTGAGAAATTAATTCACAAACCATTTTATTTAAATGAAAGATTAAATAATCGTTATGACCCCGGCTTTAATTATCTTAACGACGGAAATTTTTCAAATTATGAAACCTCTTATATTCTACCACATGAAATGTCTTCATTACTTTGCAAACAAGTAACTAGCAACAATCACTCTATTGTCCATGTAAATATCAGAAGTTTAAATGCAAATTTTGAAAACCTTTTAATATTTCTTTGTAAATGCAAACATTGCTTTGATATCATCTGCCCGAGTGAAACTTGGTGTTCGGATGATAAATTTTAAAACAACTCATGTTACCAAATCCCTAATTTTCATTCAATTCACCATGAAAGGAAGACTGGAAAACGTGGCGGTGGAGTTTTAATATATATCAAAACATCTATTTTATATAGGGAACGAAAAGACATTTCATTTTCAACTAAAGATAACGAAACGCTAAGCATTGAGATTATAATGAAAAAAACTAAAAATATTATGATTTCTTGTTGTTATAGACCACCTGATGGCGCTTGTAAAAACATTCTTTCCAACTTACATGATATTTTTAATGTAAATAATCTAGAAACGAAAAAGTATTTTATTTTAGGAGACTTTGATATAAATTGCTTAAATTATAACGAAAAGAATACTGTCAAACATTTTTATGATACAATTTTCAAATATGGAACTTTTCCCCTCATAAATAAACCAACACGTGTTACTAAGAATTCAGTCTCTATAATTGATAACATTTTTACAAATTTCAATATTAACAATTACTTACTAAAAGGAATAATAAAAAACGACATTTCTGATCATTTCCCAATTTTTGTTTCTATTAATTTATCCGATAATAAGAAAAAAGTAGAGAAAATAAAATTTGTAAAACGCCATTTTAAATCACCTCAAGTTCAATCATTTAAAGATGCATTGCCTGCTGTTGATTGGTCAGAAGTTTTAGTTAATGAGAATACAAACATGTGTTATAAAGAATTTTTCAAAATCTTTTTAAATTTATATAATGATAACTTTCTTTTAATAACAACCTTAGTTAAAATTAAAGATATAAATGCACCGTGGATGTCTAAAGGACTAAAGAAATCTTCAAAATTAAAACAAAAACTATATATAAAATTTTTAACAAACAAAACGGAACAGAATGAGCAAAATTATAAAGATTATAAAAACCTTTTCGAAAAACTGAAACATAAATCAAAACGTAATTATTATTCATCACTATTAGTGCAACATAAATATAATTCTAAAGAAACATGGAAGATAATTAACGAAATTTCCGGAAGAAAAAAGAATCATGACTCTTTCCCAAAGTTCTCAATGTAAACGATACTTATATTACCGATCAACATGAAATATTGAACGAATTTAACAAATAATTTACTCGCATTAGTCCAAAATTAGCTTTCTCGTTTCCTTCATCAAATTCAGTTTTCAGACGTATCTCCCACAAATTAACTCCAAATTAAAATTTGAGCACCTTTCTATGAATGAGTTTGATGATGCTTTAAAGTATTTAAAACGCAATAAAGCTGTCGGGATTGATAATATAAATGGAAATATTGTAATAGATGCGATGAATGAAATAAAACAACCGCTATTTAAAATTTTCCAGTTCTTCCCTAAAGTTAAACCAATTTTTAAAACTGGCATTTCTACTGAAGTTGGAAATTACAAACCAATATCTATCTTGCCTTTTTTCTCAAAAATATTGGAGAGAATCATGTTTAACAGAGTTTATTCATATTTAAAAAAAACAAGCTGTTTTACAACAAACAGTTTGGTTTTCAAGCAAACACTTCCACTGAACATGCATTGTTAGAATTAAGTAATAAAATATTAACTCCTTTGAAAATGGCGAATATACATTGGGTGTTTTTATAGATTTATCGAAAGCTTTTGATACTGTAAATTATTCAATATTATTAAAAAAATTACAACATTACGGGATTTCAAATATTTATTTTAAGTAATTTATTTACCTACAAAACAGAAAACAGTGCGTCTTTTATAAAAGTAGTGCATCTGCTTTTCTTGAAATATCATGTGGTGTTCTTCAAGGCTCGATTCTTGCCCTATTATTGTTTTTAATTTATGTGAACGACCTGGCTTTTACTTCTCCAAATATCGATTTCATAATGTTTGCAGATACAAACATGTTCACCGAAAATTTTTAAAACTGTCGGCCAATGGTTAACCGACGAAGAAAATTTTCAATTTTAGAACACGTTGAATGGGCTAAATCAATATATTTTGCCCTGTTATCGCATAATAATTTAGTACTACGCAAGCATCAAAGCAGAGTAAGAATGTGGCAATAAATGGTTTCACAAGAGTACAAATAACAAGCAACAAAATATAAACGTCGGTTTCTATTTATAGAATAAGATATTAAAACCTATGAGTTCGGGTACATATCTCTGGTTACGTATTCAAACAGAAACCTTCACGAATTATAATATTCACAAATCAGTTATAAAAAAACTAAACGAACATAAACCTTTCCAAAGTTATTTATCGTCAAAAAAAAAACATGACAAAAAATGGTACCAATGAACCAGAATCTATTATTGAAAATTCAGTTTTGTCAACAGTCTTCGAGACATCAGTAAAAAACTCGCTTCTGCTTAAGTTTGCATCTTCGAAACGTATATTATAAATTATAGAACAAAATAAGCTTTTTATTTAAAAATCTTATTAAACAGATTTTCCAAAGTAATGTTCCTCATACAGGGATACGAATTCGGTCTTTTGAAAACCATTTGGATTATTAAAACTATTTTTGTTATGCTATGTTATGTTATTTCTTGGCATTCGTTTCATCATTACGGCATAGGTCTAAAACGAACGATGTTTGTGTAACACGTTCTTTAAAGTGATTCTGAGGCCAAAAATATTTGGTTTCAAAATCGTTCTAAATATGATTGTTAAAACATTTTAAAGTGTCGTTTTGAGTACCGAAGTCTAATAATGAAGAATTATAAAAAGATATCTTCGTTTAATACATTTCTATCATGGCCGCCATTTCTCTCGAACCTCCCGCTTCAACATGTTTTTATTATTTAGCGTCCAGTCCACGCGGCCCGCAAAGCGGTTTTGACGTCATTATGGAGTATGGTTTTGAGAAAAACATTTTAGCGAATAACAAATAAGCATTTGAATAATTGTCCTTAAACTTCAACATAGATTTTTGTATAGAACCGCAAAAAACAAACTTTTGACGATCAAAGAAGTAAAAGCATATAATTTTGCAAGTTCGTGTTTTCGTTTAAAATGCCTCATCATTGTTGTGCTTTTGCGGGATTTATTTTTACGATTTTAGGCCAAAATCGCAAAAATAAGTATCGCAAAAATTAATCCAGCATTAATTAATACGCTTAAGGTCAGTATATATATATATATATATAACAAAATATAATATTATATTAATATAATATTATACATGATCAAAGAAAAAGTGGAAACTCATAGAAGGCCAAATTTGACTAATTAGAATTATTGAGAAAATTAGCAGTATTGAGAAATTTGGTTAAAATTATTATTTATCCATTAATATAAGTTTATAAAAAAATCAAAAATCGATAATTTATCTATGCATACAAGAAATATATGATATACAAATAAAAATTCTTGAAAAACAAACAAACAGAACAAAAAAATAACAAAAGATAATTTAAAAATATTTATATATATCATTATCCAGTGAAATTAAAATACTTTTAACAAGGGTTTTAAAACTGGAAAAAGAAATATTTGTTTCGATTAGATTTGAAACAATTAAATTATTCCAAAGATTTGCAAGTTTCCAATTCAGATTTACAAACTGATGAGTTATTTGTTGATTTTGCCACTGAAACTGTGGATGTAAAATGTGAACAAGCAACTCAAACTGAAGTTCAACCCAGATTGTTACGCTTCCACATCCACAATAACATTGGTGAACTCCACAACTGACTGTGTTTCATGTCAGACTAATATCGTCCGTAAAAAAGCCAAAGTCAGCAGTTTCCATCACATAAAAAGAAACTGAGTCTATCTAAATGTAAACTTGAAAGTTTTCGTTACACACCAACCAATCAAACTTTCATAGAATATTTTTTTAAGCATACAGGTCGGAAATCTTCCAGTTCCACACAGCTTGCAGCTATAATATAAAATAAAAACTTAATCCAGTTAAATAATTGTATGAGCAAATTTGAACCTAGCTATAAAGAAACAGGAAATAGCAAAGAATAAAACTAACCTTCTGGAAGTTGAATGCGAACCTGATTAAGTTCTACACAACACAAACACTCCCTGCTCACTTCAATCGTTTAACACATTCCACACTTACATCAACCACTCAGTCACTCGCTCGCTGCATGCTCACTATTTTCAAAACATTTTAGCTCTTCCTCGGAAAATTTATTTTTCGGTTCAAACAAGTGTGGTTTACAAGAGATCTTTACTGTGAACTATTTCGAGATCTATTTCGCGATGTAAACCAGGATTTTGCAAAAAAATTCATTACAATCAATTTGTTGTTACTCCATAACTACGTCACAGTTTAAAAAGGTCTGAACACTAATTTGAAAATCGGGCCGCAAACAACATTTGAGAACAGTTAGAAAAATGTCGAAAATTTGTTTTTAAAAAGCTGTTTGCCAACGAATGGTTTGGCATTGCAAAAAAATGAAAAAGCAATTAGTTTTCATTTTTTGTGTTTAACAAAATTAGTTTGCATGTTTTTAGATTTCGGAATCACTTTAACAAGAAATTTAGTATGCGCACTGTGATATTTGTGTATTTTTTCGCAGGTCTCCACTAAGGTTAGTTAAACAACCGTGGTGGAGACCTCCGAAAAACTACACAAATATCATTAAGAAAAAAACATTTGAGGGCAAAACGATTGGTTGAGGTAGAGGGACCTTGCAATATTTTTTATGAACGTGTTGAAGTGGGTGAAGAAAGATACCTAATATGCAAAGGGCACTTTTTCCAAAACGGAAGGTCGGCCGCACCCAACGACCCCCCCACCCTACGCGCCTGCAGAGAATCTATCTAATCTCCACATCAACAATAAAACATTAGAAAAAACACAATCTATTAAATATTTAGGGGTGTTAGTTGATGAAAATCTGTCTTGGGAACGCCATATTAACTTAATAAATAACAAGATACCTAAAAGTGTAGGAATATTATACAAAACTAGAAATATTTTAAAGAAAAAATTATTAAAGCCAATGGAAGCAATGAATGTTTACAAAATAAATATATTTCAGATAATCAATTTGATGTATAAATGTAAATATAATTTAGTTCCCAATATATTTGATCATACTTATGATTCATACTCTTAAACAAAATCTAAATAATACAAGATCATTTGGAGTAATAGTACAACCTTATTGTAAAACTAAAATTTGCCAATTTTCCATCTCAATTCGTGGTCCGAAACTATGGGATGAGTTAATTCTTTCAAACTTTGAAAATTTGGAAGATTCTCTTTCTCTTTCTGCTTTTAAAAATAAAACAAAATACATTTTATTAAAATTAGGAGATATTTATAATTATTTTTAAGAATAAACGAAATAAAATTGTCACAATTTAATTGTTTCTACTTAATATAATTTAAATAATTGTTATTTAATTTGATTTAAAGTATTTGCATTATTTTATTATATATATTTTTTTAGTTTATTAATTTATAGTTCAACGACTCTTAATCTTAAAGCTCAAATTGGTTCTCGATGATAAAGTCGTTTTTGACCTTCTACGAGATTCCACTTTTTCATTAACTGAACTTTTCTTTTATTTGAAATCAAACACGTATCAATATTAATGTTATTATTTTTATTATCATTTAATAATATTTTTGTGCTACATTCTAATATAAAGAAGAAAATTGTAGTTATGAAAAAGAAAATATTTACTTGAATTTGAAATTATTAATGCATAGATTCCATTTTTAGCTCTCGTACTATCCATATTATTTTTAGCAGTTCGAAGAAAAGTGTCACATTCACGGGCCGAAAACGAGGGCCTACAAATAAAAGTGATTTTTATACTTTGTACCATGGTTAAGCAGAATCAATCTAAAAAACAAACATTAGGTAATTTGTTAGATTGTTAGAGCATATGACTTATCTATAAGTGATTACCAAAAAAAATCAAGTGTACCGAATTTAGTCATAGTGTCTCCGCTTTTTTTCAACTTTGACGGCAGACTAACAGAATCAATGAATCTTTCCATGTGCATGTACATGCATAGACTTAACAGAATAAAACTTTGAAAGCATAACATGTGACGGGAGGACGTCCAAGGTTGTATATGGGCCGAGTGCGAATTTTCAATCAACCGTGTTTTTAATCGACGTTCATGCATGATTTGTGGCCGAGAGTTGGCCATAGACGATGATTGAGAACTGTTATCTAATGATACACCAACAAGAGAGATTGATCCAAACTAAATTATTATAAACATCGATATAACACCAAGGCCTACGTTTTCGAGTTACTATTAGGGCACGTCCTTATAAACTAAACTCGCATGAGCGAGATGATCCGAAAGAATCTGTCTTTGTTTGTTATCCGCAAAAATTGAAAAAAATGACCATCCAACGGGAGAAACAGTCTGTAATGAAAGATTCTTTTAAGAACCTCTAAGAACGTATATAGAATTGAAATATGTGTATTTCATTTGTCGGTAACCGCCCTCTCCCAAAGGATGCCTAGAAAGCTTCAAGTAACAAGGGTTCTTTTTTGGACAGAAAATCCAGACAAAAAAAGACTCGCTTCTCCCATTCTTGTAATATCCGTTGCCTGTTACAGGTTTGTTCGAAAAGAGACAAAAAATGTATTGAAGTGATAACATTTTTGAATACTGTGGTATACCTTATGTTATTGTGTCGAAGAAAATATTTGATTGTCATCACGGAACAGATCGTAATAGCAACGCTAAAAAGGAAAATCGCGACGTAAAACAGAAGGTAAATAAATGATATGGATGTTTTAAGTGAAAGCCAATTGAAAATTCGGTAACCGGAAAGTTTCCCGAAGGTCAATTCCCCAAATGACATTTCCCCGAACGGACATTGTTGTAATTATGATTACGAAGCATTTTTTAGCATATTGTTTATGAGATTTGTATGATTCTTTCGTTTTGACGATATCTAGGACTTAGCCTAGGACTTTTTTCGGGTCAGGTCAAGTCATCAGATCTGCTACTGGTTACCTGTAACCCAGTACCACCTGCCTCAGGATCGGGCCGTCGGCAACTAAACCGGCTCCCCCACCAGCACCCTTTTGGGGGCAGGTGAGGAGGGTGGCTAGTCACCCCGATGAAATTAAAAACAAGATCTATCAAAGGGCGCTGGCTCAGAAGAACCTCGACGGCCATCTAGCTATGGGAGTAAACCCAGACAGAAAATCCGGAGTGGTGTCGAAGTTGCACCGTGGATGCATCCAAGGGCGGGAACCGTGAATACTCTCACTTTCTTCGGCCATCCACTGCAGCGAGAGCTCATATTGCTCGTCTTGGCCTGTCCTTGCCAGCAATCCATATCACCTCACGCCTAGAGAGAGTTCCTGGTAACTGGCAAAACCCTGGAACTCTATAACTTTGACAGCAGACTAATGGAAGAATGACACATCGTAATAACCATACTGGCTCGGTCGACGCCCGGGTTACCAAGGACCGCGCTGCCCAGTCCTTTCCGCTGGGAGTGAAAAGTATGCTAGGAAAAAAGCGAACGAAGATCGTGTTTGCAGAATGGAATGTAAGAACCCTGCTAGACAGACCTGACGTAACTGAGAGACCAGAGAGACAAACAGCACTGGTCGCCCGAGAGCTACGCAGATACAGTGTAGACATTGCTGCTCTCAGTGAGACACGATTCTTGGAGAGTGGATCATTAGAGGAAGCCCTTGCAGGTTACACATTTTTCTGGAGTGG
This sequence comes from Candelabrum cocksii, assembly GCA_963930725.1. Lineage (NCBI taxonomy): Eukaryota > Metazoa > Cnidaria > Hydrozoa > Anthoathecata > Candelabridae > Candelabrum > Candelabrum cocksii. Next base: position 9,859,650 of record OZ005667.1, on the reverse strand, counting down.
TAAACCGTCAGGGTCGAGACGTGAACACGGAGTGGGATTAGCCATCAAAACCCAACTCAGCAGAAAATTACCGCAACTACCAACAGCCATTAGTGAACGACTCATGTCATTGCGCATACCTTTAGACCACAGTAATAATCTGACCATCATAAGCGTGTACCCACCAACAATGTCCTACCCGGAGGAGGATGTAGACCACTTCTACCAACAACTACAGCATATAGTAAATCAAAATCCAACAGATAAACTGATCATCCTAGGGGACTTCAATGCAAGAGTGGGAGCAGACAACGCCTCATGGAATGAAGCACTGGGTAAATTTGGGATTGGAAAAATGAACTCAAACGGAGAAAAACTCTTGGCATTCTGCACAGAGAACAACCTCATCATCACCAACACAATGTTCAAAGCACCTGATTGTAAGAAAACCACCTGGATGCACCCTCGTTCCAAGCACTGGCACCAGATCGACTTCATAGTCACCAGGCAACGGGACAAGACGGACGTGCTGTCAACAACTGTGATGAGAGGAGCGAACTGTAGTAAAGATCATCAAATGTCGAGAGCAAAGTTTTCCCTTGGACTCAGAAAGGTATACAACAAGCAAGGCTCAATGAAACCAGCCAAACTAAACACCCAAGCTCTGAAAGATCCGCGAGTTCAGGACCAGCTTGAGAATGAGATTACCAAGGCGATAAATGAGATTCCCCCAGTGCATGATGAAGATGTAAGGAAGGAATGGGAGACCCTCAAGGACATCATCTTCAGTTCCGCTTAAAACCTCCTTGGAAAACAAAAAAAGAAAAATCAGGATTGGTTTGATGAGAACGACCCCGAAATACAGCAAACAAGAACTCTGCTTACTGCAAACTCCTGACTGACAAAACTACCAGAGCGAAGACCAAAGCCTTCAAAGAGGCCTGTAGACAACTGCAAGTTAAAACTAGAGAACTGAAAACAAAGTGGTGGGAAGAGAAAGCAAAGGAACTACAATATCACGCAGACACTAACAACATGAAAGGATTTTACTGTGGTCTAAGAGAGGTGTGGGGACCGAGAGTGAGTGCCACTTCTCAGCTAAAATCTGCGGACGGATCGGTAACACTCACAGACGATAAAATGATACTCGAGCGATGGGCAGAGCACTTCAACACCCTGCTAAATGACGCAGGGGACGTCTCCCTTGACACGTTCATCGAGATGCCACAGAAACCTGGGGCTGACTGGCTGGATCAGGAACCTGATCTAGGCGAAGTTGACAAGGCCATCGGACAGCTGTCCGACGGAAAAGCACCCGGATTAGATCTCATTCCTGGTAAAATCCTAAAACAAGGTGGTCAACTTCTGAAAGAAACACTGACGAGATTCATCACCAAACTGTGGAGAAAGACAGAAATTCCATCAGACTGGCGCAATGCGAGCATGATCACCATATTCAAAAAGGGTGTTGGGACAGATTGTGGTACCTATAGGGAAATATCGCTGTTGTCTATAGCTGGCAAAGTCCTTGCGAGAGTCATCCTCAACCGACTCAATGTACATCTAGAGAGCGGACTGCTCCCCGAGACTCAGTGTGGCTTCCGATCTGAGAGGAGCACGGTGGACAGGGTTTGCGTTACGACAGATACAGGAAAAATGTGTCGAACAAAACCGACCTCTATATGCTGTCTTCATTGACTTCACCAAGGCGTTTGACACTGTGTCGAGAAACGGCCTGTGGATAGTACTGGCTAAAGCAGGATGCCCAGAGCACTTCGTGGAAATGATCAAACAATTCCACGAAGGCATGACTGCGCAGGTTAACATTAAAGGGAGCTCTTCCGAACCTTTTCCAGTCAAAAATGGCGTTAAACAAGGGTGTGTACTGGCACCCTTCTTATTTAGCATATTCTTATCTGCAGTGTTGGACAAAGCATACAAACTAAACAACAAAGGTGTGTATATCCAGACTCGGCCCGGAGCAGACTTATTCAACCTCAGCCAGTTTAAAACTAAGCGTAAAACGAGGCAGCAGCTGGTTAGAGAACTAATGTTTGCGGACGACACGGCACAGATAGCCCATAGCCATGAGGACATCCAACAGATAACATCATTATTCTGCTGAAGCAGGAAACGGTATTAACTAAGAATTAACTTTTATATTGAAGAACGATCCGAATGGCGGTGGCGCCAGTGGGGGGTTACAACCCCCCCCCCCGTCGGAACTTATCATCCCCCCGTCGGAAGTAAAGCAATATTAAGAAAATACTGACATTTTTAATGTTAGGTCTTTTTTGTGATTAATACAATTATCACAAACTTTAAAAGCGAAAATTGCAGAAAAAGCTCCCGAAGAAGACTTCATACGGATATTTTGCGTTTAGTTTAGATTCACATCAAAATCATCCAATTGGAACGGTATAATATTCGTTTTCAAACTCAACTCAACTCGATTGAATATTTTCCAAAATGGAGGATTACCCCTTCGTGTAACTCATTTTAATGTTTTACGAGAACAACATTGTCTTGTCATCAAAAGAAAACCATTTTGAATTTTGATAAATATATTCCTGTAATTTCTCTGTTTTTGTGTGCGCTTTTTTTTCTTGTTCGATCAACTCTGTTCTGTTGATTTATTTTCTTTAACATCATAAAAACATTACACAATTATAAACAACATGTAATAATATTAATAAAATAACTTAAAGTGAACAATTGTTATTAGCAATGTGCCAACTTCCTAGGGGGAACTTGTTTCTCAAATGATCGATCCGAAAATTACAAATTAAAGGGTATGTTGCGATGGGATATCAAACACCCGTGAAATGAAAAGGTTGCTGCTACGTATGGCAGTTATAATGACATGTTTGGAAAAGAACATCTTCGAAAACCAACACTAAGAAGAACATAAAATCTTTAATTAAATGCTTAATTTGAAAAATATCAAGACTCCTACATCTACATTAGGGGAAACTTCTAAATCTGTATATATATACGAGTGTTTGCAATGTATTTTTGGCTCTCGCCTCACGTGCCCCATCATGAAATTATGTTTCGCCAGTATTACAAAATGACGTAATCTTTCTTCCGCCTTTTGAAGTATGTAGATATATATTTTTTATCTTTCAACCAATCGTTGCTACAGTCACTCCAATGACAAAAGTTTGTATTATTTTCCCTTTATCTATAACTTATTAGATACCTAGCTATTGACTGCATTGTTTCTCTTTTAGACTGAAATTAATGCTAATTAATACTCTGCGAGTTGCATGCAATATCCAGTACATATAATACAGTCAACTACACCGCGTAGGTACGTAACTGCTTCTCTTGATTCGGCTTCACCACTAGCGCGTCCCTAATTCCTATCAAAGGAAGATCAAGGAGCTGAAAGCAGCTCTTCTTGACGAAATGACGAAAGGCTTTGTTGCTATGTTCTAAGCCTTTCAGATGGTTGACTATTCTCTTTGCCAGGGCCTTTCTGATCACAGCACTTCTACTTCTTTTTGCGTCGGGAGGAAACGTAGATTCGAGGTAGCAAAGAAAGCTCTTGTCAGACCTCTCCAGCTTTGCCATCACACGTTTAAAAATTCAAATGTCAAGTATGTACGTTGCGCATACGTATGTATTTTCTTTTATTGCCCACCGGTTGATCAACCGGATACCGGTTATGCATCCGTACGGAACATATATATTTTAGGGTCTACGACGAGGATAAACTGACACATACCATTTATAGTATAGATATATATATATTGATTAAAACTGTCTGTTTTCAAGCTTATTATCATGACTTTTAAAATTCTAATCAAGCTCTGATATATATATAGCTTGGTTTTTATTCATCATTTAAAAACTTTCTCCTTAAAATCCTTTCCCTGGTGTTTTTATGAGAAACATATATATATATATATATACATAATAAGAATCCATTTTTAGCAAATTCTAGTGTGACTTTGCAGGCTTTATATATTTATTTCAAAATGCTTCAGCACTATGCTATGCTATTTCAAGAGGATGTTTTTTCTTGTGTTTGTACTATGACAGGACAGATTATACAAACACCCCAACATTTCCTCATGTGAAGGACTGTGTGTTTCTGAAAGAATTTATTTAGAATTGAATTTGCATGAGGCTTTAATGACTTTAAAACACCCTTCTTTGCGTTTTGGTGTGGTCTACATGGATGATGCAGGTGTATTTCAATGCAGAAACGATCACACTTGAGTACACGGCAATATTACTTCTGCTGTCAATAGATGAACATGTTTCCAAACTTTGAATACTCCTTGAATTTTTTCCCAATTCCCAGAGAGGCTCCAGTTTGATCTAGACTGGCGTTAAAGATACTTTATTATTATTCTGGATATTTATACAGGATTTACATTTCAGTAAAAAATACTGGCTATACACATGTGTCGTGTGCAATAAAAAATAAATACAAGTCCAGCGCATAAAAGAACGGGTGATCGCCGATCGATGATTGGCAGGAATCAAGCAATGATTGCCTGAACTTTGTGAACAACGATTTCCGTGATCAAAAAGGTATGATTGCCTAAATCTCAATCATGATCGCCAGTTTTTTTGCAGCAACGATCATCATGATCGTCAGGTTTACAAACGTTATTTTATGCGCTGTAAGTCTCTCTCCCTCTATACATTTAATGTCTATTTTCCATGCTGGCACGGGTTAGACAGAGTCTACGTAAGTGAGAGATATATAAGGCACAGTGTGTCAAAAAAATTACAGATTAATTGTCAAAAAATGAGACTTGAATGAGAACAGAAGCTCCACTCTTCTGTGACAAATTACAAAGTTCAGCTACAAACGTTTCAAAACTGTAAAAACCATCATCTTCAATTTGTCTCAATTGGTAAGCCATCATATATTTTGGCCCCCCATATAATGAAATCCATTTTTGGCAAACTCAAGTTTGCATTTTGATAATTCTATAGATATCTATATATATATATTGTTGGTTGGTTGGTTGGTTGATGTCTCATCGTTTATGAATATTTTCAGCCATGTCTCTATTTCTGTGTTAAGTGCCATCCTTATATATATACACATATATTCGAATAATTACGACGTCCTGATTCATTAATATAACGTTTTGAATTTTTCTCGCAATTATCTGAATTAATTTTAGCATAGAATAAACACAAGATGATGAGTGAAGAAGATCGGATGCGCATGGAACTGCAGCAGATGCAGAGGAGGGCAGATGAAGTTACTGACCAGGTGACATTCTGCAACAATGACGATGAAAGATATATTATCATATAAAATATTTTGCCATTCTTTGATACGTCTCTTTTTTACAGTCCCTAGAAAGCACAAGACGTATGTTGCAGATGGCAGAGGAGGTTGGAGATACTTCCTTTACTTAAGTGAAAATATGATTACGATGTATAACGTGTCTGTACAAAGACTATTTGAGTATTCTTATCATTTCATTGCATGATCATGTTGATGACCTACAAAGGGATTCACAAATGTTGTACCTTTAATTCTAGACTCAGGACACTGGAATAAAAACGTTAGTGGCTCTAGACGAGCAAGGCGAGAAGTTGAATCGCATTGAAGAAAACTTGGATGAAATCAACTCTGGAATGAAGCAGGCTGAAAAGAACTTGACAGGGATGGAGAAATTTTGTGGTTTATGTGTGTGCAGATGCAAAAAGTATAAAATTCTATGTTTTTGTTACCTTCTGATGTATTAAACGATGAAGAAAACCTTATTTACTCGTTTCATATCATTTTAATCGAATGGTTGTTTTAGGAACAAGGATTTTGAGGCCTCGGACCAATACAGAAAGGCGTACAATAAAAGCCATGACGGTCCATCGAGCAGCAATAAAAACGCCAACCAATCACGCGGTCAGACAACGAACAATGCTGCTACTGGTGGCTTCATAACGAGGCAAGCAATTTACATTGTTTTTACTGGCGTTTCGTAGACTTTTTTCAGTTTTTCCACATTGTCAAAATATAAGCCAGTCGACAGTCCGACCCGTTTCCATGTATTTTCCGACTTAATTTTCATGTTTTTAGAATTGATGAAAATGATGACCGCGAAGATGAAATGGATGAAAATATTGGGTGCGAATTACATTTTTCTTTTAAAGTAGACATTTTTATTTCAACGGTGGGAGTATATTTTCGTTTTTTCTATTTTAGTCAGGTTTCCGGAATTGTTGAAAATCTAAAATCAATGGCTCTTGATATGGGCGGCGAACTGGAAAGACAGAACAAACAAATCGGACGGCTTGGTGACAAGGTATTTTTACTCTATATAGTTTTGCCGTAACCTTATTCATTTCTAATGATTCACATTTCTTCATATCTACAGTCAGTATGTAAAGTTTTGTTTCTCACTCAGGCTGAAGCCAATGACTTGCGCATCGAAAGTGCTAACAAACGCGCAGAACAAATACTCAGGAACTAAAGCACGCCATTCTACGATTTTCTAATGGATTGATTTTTACGGAAATATGGGAAAGTTATTGAAAGTGTGAATGACCACGATTGTGATTTCTAACATTCAAAGTGTATATTTTATTTATCTGATTTTCTACGCACATAAATTTTTGTTAAACAATCACGTTCGAATACAATTAGAATGAAGGTTTTTACTTTAGTTCAACCTAATTGAAATAGTTTTTGAAGGCAACAGTTAACGATTTGGCAGTGAAACGATTTTGTTATCTGCTAGCAATTCTTCCTTCATCCGAATGATCAATTCTCCTTTGCTTGATATTCCCTTCTCAGCTGTAATAATCTCGCGTCATTGTTTCTCTATAACTTCACCAAGGAAGTGTGCGAATGCTGACATTCGATCCCATCGATAGGTAAAAACACAAACTGATTTCTCTCGATATTTCCTGTAAAAAACTACTCAACCTACAAAAATCTTTATTTTAAGCTTCTTTATTGGCGTTGTAAATGAATTTAAAATGAAAGTTAACCTTCACAATTACTGGAATCGTTCCAAACTATTTTAAAAGTTATAGGTACTGGGCGTTTATGACGTAACATGCTCTTTCGCAATTCGAATAGGACTTTGGGTCAGCGGTAGTTGTGAAAAACGTGAATGCTGGCAAACCAGTTAAAACCTGTTTTTGGTCGATTAATTTTACACATTTATATTTGTGAAACCATAATTTCAATAAAAAGAATCACAGTTACATAAAGTATGCTCTCAAAGGAAATAGTCGCGAGATAAACAGTCATTCGTGTGATAGATATACGATAGGTTGTATATAATGATTGGAAAGTGTTTTTATGTGAAAATATAAAAAACTAGAGAACTTCTGCGCAACCTCCGTAGTTACTTGTAACCACGTAGTGATCAATCAGCTTTTACAACTCTGTTATTAGTTCACATAAACCAAACCTTTTCGATTCCATTCTCCTTTGCAAATCCCCTTGTTTATGTAAGAACATGACTTGGTTGTAGTCAGCGAAGAACTTGTTGTTGACGAAGACAAGTGGTAGTTGTTTGGTTCGTGCATGCTCAAATATCTCACTGCGTTCTTCGCAAGTTAGTTCCAGATCAATTGGAACTGTGAGAACAACAGCTGCTAAACGCTCCTGCTTGAGGAGTTTATAAAGTTGCTCTTTGTAGTAGTTTTCGATTAGATTCGCGGACGTTGCGCTGTAATAGATCTTTATTTCACCCTTGTTTTGTTGCTGGTACTTCCTCAACTTTTTTAGGTTGCAGTTATCCAGCGGTTTTTCTTCCAGTCCTTCTGAAGCATCTCCAACAGACAAGCGAAAAGGACTCCCCTTGATTGGTTTTTCGTTCCAAAGAACATCTATTTCGTACACGCCAGGTTCGGTAGGCGTGTAAAGGACATCATGAACAAGGGATTTTGGGTGCAGTTTAGTTTTTACACAAGGAACTGGTATGGACATTGCTGGGCATGTGATGCACACGCTCAGTGGTCCCTTATCTGTGTTTGGTGTCGAAACATTAAAAGAACTCACCACGCCTACCTCACCGCAACACAATCCTTGGCCGCACGCGCTAATTTTTGAATCTATTGGTTTCATCAGCTTTCCAAGTTTGTGGTATAATTCATGGGAATTACCGTCAAGCCACGGTGGTGGAGCATTCTCTTCAGAGGAGCTTAAATTATCGTCGTCAATAAAAGCACTATCTCTTTTCTCCAACGTGCCTCCTAACTCTAAGCTTTCACTTAACACCTTGGTCGTCAACGGTGGGTTTGCAGGATCTAAACTTATGTTCAGTTCTTCATCCATTAAACTATGGGACATAAGGACGGTTTCTCTTACACTAAGCCGGAACGGACTTGCAGGAATGTGATCACCTCCACAGAATATGCTGAGCACGTATTCCCCGGGACGCGTGGGTGTGTATCGGACAATATAACTTGAGTCAGCAATGGGTTTGATTTGCAACTCGGGTTTGTACAAAGCTATCCGGTGATCATATGGTCGACACTCAATCGAAACAGAAAGATCGCTGGCTTGTGCACCGTTCAAACGAACAATAAAGTCAGTGGGCCGGCCCACTTGCCCCCAACGCAACCCTGCACCAAACGCAACACATCTGGGCGAATCGTAAGAAATACCCGGATACTTTGGGTAAGATTTGCTCTTTTTCTTATGTCCACTTTCATTTTCACTTTCCGACATGCTTACATCGCTTGTGTACGTCCTGGTTTTGATGCCCTTTCTTATCATTCGATCTGCACTTCTAAAAATAGCGATATACGTCATCATGGATTTTGCATCCGCTTTTCCATTCGCAATATCATAAGGAGCAATAAGTTCTGGGATGCCAAGTTCGTCCTCAGCTGTCGTGCACGCTAAACGCACAGTCATTTCTGGGTGATCGGCCGACTGAAACATGCTCTCGGGGATGGTATCCGTGCGAATGGCATTCACCAAATGACACAAGGCTACTCCGTCCATCCAATCCGTAGTGAAATTCTCGATAGAACCGTTAGGTATTTTTGAGCGGACCCATTTCATGAGTGTCCGCGCCGCCCTTTCATAATCAATAGGAGACATGCTTGTAGATTCGTCGAATATTTGATACCGGAGGATGATCTGCCAAATAATATTAGTGATGATTTCCGTTTTCTTCGAATCATCCGACACTTTATCTGAAGAGCGAAGGAAAATGTTTTATTCTACTAAGCATTATTCATTCATTAATCAAATACAAATCACTAAGATAGCAAAACGTCTAAAGCTTGCCGTAAAATATAAAGAAAAACACAAACAAATACTTTAGGATTTAAACAACGTTTACGGAATACAAATACGTAGCAAACTAAGTATAAAAACCAAAGCATTTCATAAATGACATCAAAACAATATCGTTTCATTTAAGCATTACAAACTGCTGTTGTTCGTTGCTAGCTCAATGAATCAACTTATCGAATTAATTTTCAAAAGGTTAACGTTTATTTTGAAAGTTTCTAGTTTGTTGTTTACCTTTTTCCTTTTGTGGAAAAGTTATTTAAAAGGAAAGTGTTTCTTTTATAGAGTTTGTCATAACTCGTTAAGAATGTTGGGAAAAAGTAACAGAGAGCAGCATGTGGTTTTACAAGACGAAAACCCACCAATTGATTACATTGTTTCTTTTAGTCGCATCCAACGCTTTTCGACGAAAAAGTAAAAGACAAAACAAGTTTTAGCTAATCCAATCGTATTCAAACCACTAATTATTGTTTAATTTGTCCATAGAGAATTCGAAAGAATCATCTTCCGTTATCATTGAATTATTTATAAATCGTTCGGAATTGAGAGGTTTAAAAAACAAAACCTTCTATAATTAAAACTATTTGTCTATCGAAGAATACTTTCTGACGTCACACTAAAAAAACAAGAGTCACGTAAAAGGTTTAAAATTCCCCACTTCAATCGATTTATGAAATAAATGTAAAACAATTATTTGTTTAACAGAAGTGAATTTCAATATTTTCTCACCAGGATACTCATCAATTTCTATTCCTTCATCTTCAAAATGATTTGCAATGACTTTCCAATTCAATGTTGCCTCACTTTCGTTCGATTCAACCTCGCTCTCGTACAGATTTTGTCCCGTCAAAACTTCGAGCAATATGATGACGTAAACACCATCTTGCAGGCCAAGGATTGAATCTATTTCAAAATGTTTTGTCTTTAAAAACAAATTACACCAGTGTGTGAAAGCTCTTTCCTGAACTTGACTGGTTGGCGTGTTGGTAGGACCATGATCGTCGAAAGGTTTTCTGTATTGACTATCCTCCATCACCGATCTACTATACCTGCTTTGCATGCCGGTGGTTCGGCTAATTACATTGTGATCTTCATTACGGTAAGAAGAAATTTCGACTGTTTTTCTTGTCATTTTCAAACACTGCTTGTTAACTGAGAGATATTTGTATTTCAAGCGCGCTTTGTAAAACTTCAGATAAAACAACCAGGAAACTGCATTATACAGAGAAAGAAGTAGCTTCGATTGCGGAAACACTCTCCAACGTTGTTATTGAAAAGCGAAATAATAATTCTATAGTACTCTATACTAGAATGCATATCCGTACAAGTTAATTCATTCGCCGTCAACTAAGTAATAAAACGTGATCATCGTGAATCCATAAAAAATATATATTTATCGAAAGCGTTCGCCTTCACACATAAACTTAATTATACATATCTTTTTACAAAACATAGAATTAAATTGCGACACGAGAGAAAAGCATACAAAAAATGTTCAAAATCACAACATCGTAAACGGTATATAGAAACATATTTCAAGCATGAACCTGCTATCCACGCAGTTAATAAAGCTTGGTAATAGAAAATTTTTATGATAAAAAAAAAACGTTTTAAGTTATAAGCCCCCGATGACGAGCATGTGCTAGGTCTCCACTTCAGGTTCATCATCTTCTGAACTTGATTCGGGAGATTCGTAGGGCGATTGTAAGAAGGTTCGTAAGACGAGAGACGCGTGAACATTCTCTAAGTTTTCTTGCTCATCCAACATCTCTGAAAGTTCCACTAAGGGTTCGTGTGGTATAATCGAGTCCAAGCGCGTGTTTTCAAACTCGTCGTCGAGCCACGGATCTCGTAAGCAGTCGTTAGCAGTCGGTCGTTTCTCGGGAATTCGAATCAAAATCCGTTTTATAAAGGTCTTTGCTTCTTCAGAAATATTAGCAAAAGCACTCGGCTCGAATCGATAATCGAGAGCAGTGATCGAGTCACGTGTTTCGTCCTCGTCGTCCGTGGCGAAAGGAGAAATTCCGCTGAGTCTGCAAGAAAATAGTTTTCATAGTTTTATTTATGCTTCAGCACGCAACTTTCTATATAGAAGATATCTTACAAAGCATAAGTAACTACTCCAACGCTCCATATATCAGTGCGATCAAATACAGGCTCAAAGTTGATTGTCTCTGGCGCTAAAACATGAAATGGATGAGCAAGACGCATGCTACTTAAAATACTCTCCTACCCATGAACTCAGCCGTTCCAACCATTTCCCCCACTTCACCTTCCCTACTCTTGATGATGCGAGAACAGCCGTAGTCTATGAGTTTTAGTATCGACCCGTGCATCATGAGGTTAGCAGGCTAGAATGAATATAAATATTTAATAGCAGGTAACTAGCGGTTGTAATTCTTCACCTTTACATCCAAGTGGCAGATATCTTTCGAGTGTAGATAGAAGAGAGCTTCTAACAGTTGCATAATTATCTGCGCAACGTGATTTTCAGTAATGATCTCTAGACCGGTGAGGTGGTACAACACAGGAGGACCTTTCACTAAATCACAGACCAGAATAAGATACTTTCGTACGATATAAGCGTCATGTAAAGCTATTAGGTTTTGGTGGTCAATCACACAAGAGATTTCAAATTCTTTCTTCGTCACTTCCATCGTATCTTCGTCGTACTTGACCAACTTGGCTGCATAAACATCATCTGAACTCTTACTGTAGCATTCCTTCACAACTGCAAACTTGCCTCTTCAAGAAAAAAAGTGATTTTCACGCTCTGACATTACAATCATCACACGTCTTCTTACCTGCCAATCTCTTCACCAAACGTGTAGTGTTGATCGGGAATCTCCTCTCTTAATTGACTATCCGCCTTCTCCAAACGATATTTCACTTCAGCCGAAACTCTCACTGATGAAGATCGGGACATGCGACGCGCCCCTGGAGCATTTATGCTGTCCCGCTGCCCACTGTTCACTAATTACAAAACGTGAATTATATTTCTCTCTTGGTGACAGTGATTCAGTTGTTCTTACCAGCTGGCGGTGTTTGAATTAATTCTGTCGCCTCACTCATTGCGCTGCTGCCAAAATCATTGGCCGCACTCACCCTAAACCTGTACGAATTATTCGGTTCCAGATCCTCGATGACCGCTATAAGCTCTTTGATTTCGTCAGCGAAAGTTGACCACTCTTTATCATTGAGTTTCCTATACTGTAGATTGTAGCTTAGTATGGGTGAGTTGCCGTCAAACGGTGGTCGCCATTGCACCAGGGCGGAGGTGGAAAGGACTTGCGGAACGCTGGGAATATTGGGAGGTGATGGTTGGTCTAATGAAAGAGACGTTCAATGAAACGCAAAACAATAAATATTTATTTCACAAAGTTCTTGAGTTTTTTACGAAGAGAGCTTCCCCTAAGTAGAAAGTGTTTTAACTCTTCACGACTTCATGGTTTTTGGTCACAATCCCCCGTACCTGTAACAATGAGTTGAGCGGAAGATTCTATAGCACCATTCTGGTTCTCCAACCGTACAGTGTATCTCCCCGTGTCTTCAATGTGGATGTTCACCATCTTCAGGGTGGTTACGTTATCAGTAATGGAGCTATGAACGCGTTTACAGTCAACCACCACACGCCCCTCTTTCTTCCAGCAAACTGTCGGGATTGTACCGTCGTTTACAAAGGTCGCCATTAAAACAGCAACTTCGCCGCGTTTGATTTTTAAATCGGAAAGCTTTTCTTCGAATTGAGGAGCTATAGATATAGTTCAGCCTTCATTCCGTGAATATACAAATGAACCAATGGATTTTATTTAAACTACTACATTTTAAAATATAGTGAATGAATATGACAAGCAAATTACCTTTAAAATCTTCATCGTCAAAGTCCTCGGCTTTCGACCATGTAGGGACTGTACTGGACGATTTCTTGTCGTCAGTTGCTGCCTTGATGCCGGTCAACAGGCGGGTAAGAAATGTGGTGCTGCGAACGGCAGTGATGGTTTTCTAAGAAAAGAAGATCATTTATGAGGATACTTAGCTGACAAACTGATCATCTTCACAATGTTTCACCTTCCATTTCCTTCTGGCAGTGAACGCCTTTAAACGGTCAGTTCGGATTTTCTTTTTGAACTTTTTAAACTGAACAAAGAAAATATTCGTGCTAGCAAAAAAATGAGAATCATTCTAGTGTTGCACTCACCATAAACCAGGGATGATCGAGACAATCTTTCACTGAGGCTCGTTCACTAAAATAAATCGTTAAATCTTTCCATGATTAAAAAAGCATGCAGAATGACTACTGTATTAGTTGTATTCTTTTAACAAAACCTTTGATCATGATATTGTACAAGAAAACGATCAAACCTCGGGTTTTTCACAAGTAATTCAGAGATAAAATCCTTCGCTTCGTCACTTATATCTTCAAACACCGGGTCATCAAAATCCCAGTCGCCTTGCGTGACGTTGGTGAGTGTCTCTGAATCATCGTCGCCTGCAAACGGTGACAGTCCACTGAGGAGCACGTAAGTAATGACGCCGATCGACCACGTGTCCGTTACCGTGGTAACCTCATCATAGTTGATAACCTCCGGTGCCATGAACTCTGGTGTACCGAACATGACGCGCAGAGAAGCTCCTTTTTCGTATCGACGCGCCAACCCGAAGTCAATGAGTTTCACTTGAGTACTTCGTGGGTTGACCAGCATAATGTTCTCCGGCTAGAACAGACGTGACACGTTTCTGTGATCACCAAATAGTATCTCACTAATTTATATATAGTTATACTATCTTGTTCGAAACGGAGAAGATTCAGAATGTTCAGTTGGCAAAACCAACCTTTAGATCCAAATGCAAGATGTCTTGCTCGTGCATGTGTTGTACACCTTGTAGAACCTGCTTCATGTAAAAAGTCACGTCTTTCTCCGAAATAAACTCCTCTTCTATGAGTTTTTCGAACAGTTCTCCGCCTGAACAAGGATGTAGCAGTAGGTTTACAAGAACCCAAGAAATAGTGCATACTAGTTAGAAAATGTTCACCTGTGACTAGCTCGAGCACTAGAACGATTTGCTTCGATTGTTCAAATGCCGCAACTAAATTGATGAGTCTTTTATGGTTTAGCGAGTTCATGATGTCAATCTCTCCGATCACGTTTTTCCGTTCACTGGAGCGACACTTAATGAATTTGGCTGCGTAATCGATGTTGGTGCGCTTAGAGACACACTTGTTCACAACACCAAACTTACCCCTAAAGTATAAATACTACGGTTCATATGAATATATTACCATGGAAACTACGACCATTATCTTTGTTTGTTTCACTCAAACAATAGTATACAACATTACATAAGTATTATTAACCAATTACAATTTTAGAATGACTTGAAAATAACAAGGAAATATCTCGTTCCTCCATGTTTTTTGCATGTGAAAATCTTGAGATTGTGCATATGTTTCGTACACTCATAGTAAACAATTATAAACTAACAATACACATGTACCACATTCAAATCTAACCTTCCCAGTTCTTCTTTAAGTACGTAGTAATTTTCCAAGTCTTCCTTTTTAATAACAACTGCTTCTTTTTCAGCTTGGGGCTCCGGCTCAGATATTTCTTCTTCCGTTTCAGAATCATATTCAGTCTGCAGACCCTCCACAAACAGCATAGCCGTACTCTTCGCTGTCCCTAAAGTAACAACAACTAGATGTAATATGGAGACTTTCTAGAAAGCCGGGATCAGTCGACAACACAAACCTTCGCTATTGGAAGCCACGCACGTGTACGATCCGCCAGTGTCATGGTTCGATTGCATAATGATGAGCACGGAGAAATCGTCAGCGTCGCACAACATGTTGTACTGCTTCCCATCGGCAACCTTCTCGTTACCTTTGAACCAGTTCACCTCGGGTTCAGGGTTACCCACTGCGCGACACTTGAAACGAGCCGAACCGCCCTCAACCACGAAACAGTTCTCCACCCCTTTCGTGAAGTAGGGAGGGCCAAAAGGCACGTCTGAAATCACACGACAAAAACAGTTACACTTGGATTAGCCGTCGCCGCATTTTTTAGTTTTACATAAGAGAATCAATCATTTACCTTTATCCGTCTCTGACACGGAAGACGTATCTCTCCCACGGCTTCTCATTGGACTTCTCGAGCGCGCCCTTCCTTTGCGCGAAAGACCACCCGGGCTTTTTGATCGACGGGGCAATGACTTGCCCCGTGGTTTAAGACCTTTCTCATCATCAGAGCTAGAATTTTGACGGCTACGCGAAGGACTTAATCGATCTTCAGCCGATGCAATTGTCAGGCGACTGTTTTCAAGTTCACCGTCACTTTTACAAGATCTGTTATGGTCACTATCGCTTCCATCATCGTCCAGTCGAGCAGACTTGCGTTTTGTGTTTTTTGTGGTCTTTTTACGGCGCGGTGCTATTAAAATCCAAATATCATTACAGTTCGTCGTCGAAATCACATTGAAATATACAGAAGGTACATTAACAACAACGCAAATTATAGCCATTATTATTGCGTCATATATCTCTAAACAAAAACTTATTTTACCAACCTTCAATAAATATTTTAGACGAAGACGCGCTATATTCACTCTTAACATCAGCCAACATGGCCACAACGCGAAAGTGGTAGTCTTCCCCATGCTCCAAACCATCAACAATACAGCTGGTATCTGCGACATCTTCTACGGCCACCAACCATTTGCTATCATCGCAGTGTTGTTTTTCCACGATGTAAACGACACCCTCCGTACTCGAAGCAGCCCAAAACAAAGTCACTGATTTATCGGTGGTTTTCTGAGATGCAGGAGCTCCAGGTGGACATGGCTTCTCTAAAAAATAAAATCGGTAAATGATACGTTAATGCAATATATTAAAGGCGATCAAAATTTGTTTTACAGTTTTGAAGAACAACTTTGTATTCACTATCGAGAAATCGTTTCTTAATAAATTCATAAAAACCATCGCACCATCTTCTTTGATTTTCAACACGGCTTTGCATGTATCACTCGCCCACTCGTTGCTCGCCACACAGCTATACTCGCCACAATCTTCCGTTTCAACATCAGCAATATCAAGTATCGACGTTCCTTCTGCAGTTTCAATGATCACGCGACCAGCATCAACGACCACCTCACCATCTTTATACCATGTTATGGCAGGTTCAGGATTACCCCTGTAAAGTACCTGAAACGTCACTGTGTCTAGTGGGGTGACAGTCACGGAGTCAAACGCCTCTATTATAGTCGAAGGAACTGAAAAATGTGAAAATTAATATATATATATATATATATATATATATATATATATATATATATATATATATATATATATATATATATATATATATACAGGTCACTGTAGCTTAGTGGTTAGTGCATTCAACTCACAAAATCAAACGGTGCTGGTTCGAAACCCAGCTCGGATATATTTTGATTTCTGAGTTACAGTTGAGTTCTTGAGCGAAACTCATTGCGTAATGCAAGCCTAGCTCTAATGGTGGGTTGTCTGGTGAAGCGATTTTGTAGGCGCAAATGGGTGCCCTAAGTACGCCAGAACCTAAACCTTGGGATAAGAAGAGCCACTGTAATATGTGGAGAGTCCCGTAAAACTCTATTATCATTATCATTATCATTATATATATATATAAGTTCAAGTATTTTTGTGAAAAGAACAACTGTCAATCATCGCACCTCCAACTGTTAGCGGAGCGGTCATGGCTACCGAGCCAAACTCATTGACTGCACTGACAGAGTACAATCCTTCATCCTCCATGCAAACGTTGTTGATGTACAACCTCACGGAGCCGTCTTCATCACATATGATCTCTGTTCCTTCAGCATTTGTAATTAGCATTTCTTCATAATGCCAAACAACCTGAAATTCACCAGGTTGTCAATAACACTGCGCACATTGGAGCATTTTCAAGAAAGACACTAAAATTTTTTTATTGAATTATCACCTGCTTTTCACCACTGAAGCCGCATTGGAACAAAATGTTGTCCCCTTCAATTGCCGCCACTGGAGACAGTTCTTTTATAATCTCCGGTGGACCTTAAGTAAATAGAATCATCACTGCTAGAACTACTTTAAAAGCACAATTCACATACCTTGTTTCTTATCTTCCATGGGCATCAAGAATGATCCTGGCACCCATGTTCGCTTACTTGGATCACTGTTATCAGCAGGTTCAACGAGGTACAGAGATTTCCCCTGATTCACCAGTTCTACAACATCTCCTTGTTTCAAAATCGTTTTAAAAGAGCCTTTGGTTTTTGTGTTTTCTCTCATGATGTACCTCTCACCAACTGTCAAGTTCTATATATACAGATAGAAAATATACTTAATGTGGGACCCGGAAGCCCATATACTCGGGACCAGGGACTAATTACCTGGTATCTAGGATCCTGGGATTCCAGATATATAATTTGCAAACAAAATTTTTTTGTACCATTCTTTTGTTATTTATTTTTTTCAAATAAAATTTTGATATTTAAATCCAGGCTTTAGTTCTTAACATGTATAAAACATCTGGACCAAGGGTAAATAAAACAGTATATTTATTGTAATGAGCCACATTAAGTGCATGCCAAAATAATGAACATGACGTGTAAGATGATGCAGATGACGATGTGTATAAGTAAATACAAAAAGATGTTGTTCTATAGAAATGCATACATGAATGGAGGAATATTCCTCTGGGTATTCAGCAGCTAGATACTGCTCTTCAATATCAATAATGTCTACAGTTTGCCCTCTCGCTGGTCCAGTACTAACAGCATTTTCGGTGATTGTGGCTGTCTCCCTATCCTCATCCCAAGAAGACATAGTGATCTCCCCTTCAGTCCTACTTCGTCTCAACAATTTAGGGGACTTGGGAGTCATTCGCGGTGACACAGGTGTCATTGGCGTACTGGAACGCTTTGCTGAATCTGTAAAAAAAATCAAAATCATTATATTACATTGTGAACTTAGTTACATTAGCTACAAACCTTTTAAAGCCGTCAACTGACGTGCAAGCAGCTCCCTTAACTCCATCACCCATCTTTCTTTCTCCCAGTCTTCTTTAGCCTAAAGAAAAACTTCAATCTTTCAACATTAATCTTTCAAATTTAATCCTTCAACATCAATCCTTCAACTTCAATCCTTCAACATCAATCCTTCAATTTCAATACTTCAACTTCAATCTTTCAACATCAAACCTTCAACTTCAATCCTTCAACATCAAACCTTCAACTTCAATCCTCCAACATCAAATCCTTCAACTTCAATCCTTCAACTTCAATCTTTCAACATCAATCCTTCAATTTCAATCCTTCAATTGCAATCCTTCAACATCAATCCTTCAACTTCAATCCTTCAATTTCAATCCTTCAACTTCAATCTTTCAACATCAATCCTTCAATTTCAATCCTTCAAT
The DNA here is from genome assembly GCA_963930725.1 of Candelabrum cocksii. Classification (NCBI taxonomy): domain Eukaryota; kingdom Metazoa; phylum Cnidaria; class Hydrozoa; order Anthoathecata; family Candelabridae; genus Candelabrum; species Candelabrum cocksii. The sequence goes on along the minus strand of OZ005667.1, from coordinate 9,841,005 downwards.
TGCAATCCTTCAACATCAATCCTTCAACTTCAATCCTTCAATTTCAATCCTTCAACATCAAATCCTTCAACTTCAATCTTTTAACATCAAGCCTTCAACAAGCTAATCCTTCAAGGTAATACAGTAGTTGACAATAAAATATTCACACCTCAAGTGTATATTGCAGCTGTGTTGAAGTGGCAGATTTCCCACTCCAAACAATCCATCGCGTAGGGAAACCAACAACATTCTCTGTTTGCCCGATATCCGAAGCCTATGAGCAAACAGTATTGTTGAATAGGAAACTCTTATTGAGGTGCAACCATACAAAAAACCATTCATTATAAACATACCTTGATGCAGAACTTGTACGTGTATGAAACTTCTCCATGTAATTCGGCTTTCTTTGTTCCAATTAACATATGTTGGCATAAAAACAAGTGTCGTTCTTTCCCGCGCCCTCGTGTTTTGCTTCCCTCCCAACACAAAACATCATTCTGTGGAAACAAACGCTTGTTTAAAGTTGATTGCGCAAGAAACTTAAAAAATCAATATTCAAAAAAGAATTTTTACCCTTTTCAAAACTGTTCCACATCTCTCAAGTGGAATATCTCCCTTCGGAAAAAAACATATGTAAACATAAATACTCAAGGTGCCAAAAAAATAAAATACTGCGTTGAAAACTCATATTAATTGCAAATCACATATAAAGAATACCTCATATCCAATGATATTGAGTAGACTCATTGTATCATTAACATTTCGTAAGATATCACTGATCTTTGATAGAGCTTCCTAACGTGAAAATAATTAAGTCAGAAAGCATAAAACTTAAATCAATATTGTTTAGGAGTTGAAATTTTTTTGGTCGAATTGGTTTGGGACTCTGATTGCTGATAGATAAAATTCTTGATTATATTTATAGGATCCTCATGATCTGATGATGAATAAGTAATGGAATATTTATTATCTTACCTCCACCTTCGACGTGTCTTCTTTTACACGAGTTGTAAACTTCAACACCTCCTACAACCATCATTACATGTTGGATTGATTTTGACAAACTTCATGTTTAAGATACAATACACTGCAGAAATAGCACATACCCTTATGAGTAGTTGATAACGAGTTATTCTCTGAACCGGTGTAATAAGATAGGCCCTCAACGGATGTGTATCTTCGGTGTCTTGTTTGAAGGCCTGCCACAAGTATAATTTATGAAGAATTCAGTGTGCACAAGAAGGATAAATGGTAAAATCAGCAACATAAAAACAAACTGCCTGCATCAGAGCAAAATTTTATTTAAAGGAAGAAACACAAGTGAAAAAAATGAAAACGTTTAACATACATCCCAAAATTCAATGATTTCCGGCTTATCAAGCAGCTCATCTGCTACTGGTCTGCTTTTACAGTAGGTCAAATATAAGTTTCCCAAGGTGGATGACTGCAAAAGAAATATTAGATAAAACCGTAACAAAATATACAAGCAATAATTGAAACAAAGAAAATATACACCTTTAGAACAGTTCAAAAACCTTTTTATAGACAATTTCTTAATCATGGTTCACAGGAAAACAATAAGAACATTTTACACACATGCTTTAGAAATGTGCTGGAAACAGCCATATAGTCTGAACCAGCTTCTTCTATTGCTGGTAGAATTGTGCTAAAACAAACAGCAAAGAAATTTAAACTCTTGATAGTTAATAGAGATTCACAAATATTTCACATAATCTTCTGTCAATAATCTGCCATCTTTAAAATCACCATTCTTCTTACCTGGAGTGGAGCTCATAAATATCAGCGATATTTGCAAAAATCACTTTCTTCTTCCCTTGTAAGATGGAAGGCAAGTTACGTTCATCTTCAAACTCTGCGACATGCATCTGATTAATAAGTGAGATTACAACAATACAATCTCTTACATAAACCAAGAGTAAATAAAAACCACAACAATAACACATTGCTAATACCTCAAGGACATTTCCAAGTTGTTCCACATAGGTTTTTTCTGTCGAAAAAATCTCTTTCAAAACCTTCCTAGAAGAGAGACAAACTTATGAAATCAGTTCTTGACAATTTGCTCAAATTAAAAGCCATTTTGCATCTTTATTTCTGAAATAGGTAAACAATTTGAAAACTATAACCACTGTACAACCATAATAAATTTTTCCAAAGATTAATTTATGAGTGTACATTTTTATTATTGCTAATTTTATTATTCTCTCACTTACTCTCTGTGCAATCGACATGAATCAGTTTTATCTTGTGAGTCTTTTGTTAAAGGATATTGATGTTCAAGGTGTGTACTTGGTACCAAACCTTCCCCTTCACAACTACCATCTGACTTTAACACTCGAACAAGCCAATAGTCTGTACCAGTGTTTTCATCAATGAGTTCAACTACAGCGCCTTCCTTCAATGTGATTTCATCACTGCTTGTTGGATCATAACCAACAATTGCAACATATTTCTCCTTAAGAAAGGGCAGGTTACATAGTTTTTATATATAAAGCTCATAAATAAATTATCCAAAAACTAACAAAACTGAGGTTTTAGAAGATTCCATAATGGTGAATTCCTCACAAGTGGTTTTTCTTTCGCAGCTCTTTTTAAGATCTCATCCACAATGGCCTGATCAGATTTTTCATTCAAAGCTTCTTCTTCATCTTGTTCAGGTATCTTCCCGATAAAACTATAATAAACACACACACATATGCTACCTGATTTTTTAGAGATTTAGATGGTTATGCTATAGTGATTGATAGCACCAAACCTTTCTTAGAACTAAAAGTAATATTTTTCAAATTTAGAAAATCAAAGGAAAGCATCAGCAACAAAGACATAAATATGTGTGTTCGTTTTACTTGGTGAAGAAATACCTTCCTCTTCTTAACACTCCAGATGAAACATATCCAACCTCCTCGGTGCTCGAAGCTTTACGTACAAGCCAAGTATCATCATGACTCTTATCAAGAACTTCAATTGTATCACCTTTTAGCAAAGATAAATACTCAGGGCTTGGCGCTGTATAATCCGTCACCACCACGAAAAATTCCTTCATAAAACAAATAGAACATCAGTATTCATAACAGAATATGTACCTGATACATTTTTGATTTTGGATATTCTTAACATCATTTGCTTCAGTTCAGCTTTAATGCAAAAAGTTTTCAAACGTTAATATCCTAAGGAAATGTTATGTTGAGAAATTGCACAAAATTTGGTTTGCTGTGAAGAATAGATGTTTTATGGAAGAAACCTCATCATTTTCTTCGCTGTCCTTCAACATTGCTATGGACCCCATATCAGCTAAAATAAAAGTTACAAATTATTATCATTAATTATTGCTTACAAACAAAAAGTTAAAAAATAAAGTAAAACAAACAACTTACGCATGACAAGTAAGTCAACTGATGTTGATGTTTTGCCGTACTCATTAGATACTTCGCACATCAACAGGGCTGTGTCTAGAAGCGTTACTTCAGAGATCACCAAACACTCCTGTCCATCATCGCTGGACATCTTGAAATGAGGAAATCTTATTTCCGTGACAACTTCCTCGTTGCAAAACCATGTTGCATTGTATGTGGTTTCACTATGCACGTCAACATTTAGTTTTACACAATCTCCCTGTGTCACCTGCATTGATGAAAGAGGTGTTGTAATAACAGGAAGGTTGCTGCCAACTTGTGGGGAAAAACATTTTGGAGAAATTTCAGAATCTTCACTTGGTAGTGCCTCTTGAGTTTCTAAATTACACAAGTCATACTAGTGCAACATTCATAGCGTGTCGTGTACAAACTTCAAATATTTTCACATGTAACAGAAAACCTAACATCAATACGAAGATAAGCTTTAGTGTACTGATCAGAATCATTCATCAATGTTGCACATGAAATTGAAATTGTTATCAAATCAAAAAATTCCATAAAAATATATTGGTTAAGTTTTAGAAGGACCAAACAATTCTATGCAATAATTCAAGTCCAGGAACTTCATTAGTAAGGAACACTGCAACTGTAAATTGCATAATGGCCCCCAACTAGTATTAGCAAAGGCAAAACAAAGCCTCAAACCAAAAATACCAACAGACGAACTAGCATTGGTCACAAGATAAGGCATAGTGACGATGAAAAGGGAACACTGCACAGCGATCAAAAGGATTATGGTTAGTGTAGGAGTTAAACTCCTAATCAACTAATCTGCGGAGAACGCACTCATGATGTTTTAATTAGAGGATTCTCAATCAATTCAAATGTTATACTATCTGGTAAAGTATCACCTCAAGTTAAGACATTGATAAATCATTGTGGGTTGCAAATAATCTGATATTTATTCAAGACAAACTGAATCAGTGTAACTGTGTAACTTAATTTCCTTCCCGCAAAATCTTACTACATGAGGAACCTACCGAGGTGTCTTACAACAACTGCAGTAATAACAAATTGTACAGTCCTTTTCCAATGATTTTAGTAAAGATCAAAGAATAGAAGATTAGAAGTAAAGAAGAACCTTGAACATGTGATATGCAATCTCTTGAGGGAGCACCAATAGAGGAGCACAAAAGACTGATTACATTAGAGCACTGGCAACATATGGAAAGTATTGTTTAAAAATTATAATATTTTAATACCTTCAACTTCTAGTTTGCAAACTACTTCGGTGATTCCAGCATCTTTAATTGCAACTGCTTTCACATCGCCAGTGTCAGCCATAGTCACATTTCTGATGGTCAATGTGTAGACATCACCTTCGCTTTTTGTACTCATGTGTTTCGAATCGCTCAAATAGTGATCATTTAAAAACCACTTCAACATCATGCATTCAACTTGCAACTCAAAAACTGCGCTTTCGCCAATTTTACACTTGACATCCTTTAAACCCTGTAAGACTTTAGGTTCCTCAGCTGGAGTCTCTTCTTCGTCAATAAACACAATGGCATGTGTTTCGACAGAAACATCTCCAGATGAAACAATACATTTATATCGTCCTTCGTCATCAAGCACGGTTTCTGCAATCAACAACGTGTGAACATTACCATCAGAAAAAAGCAGAATATCTTCACTTGACAACAACTTTTGGTCTTCATAATACCAAGAAATGGTTAAAGACGGGTCTTCACATTTCGTCTCCACTTTCAGTTGCAAGAGGTCACCTGTCAATATGAAGTACTTTTCGTCCAGCTTCGTTAGAAGCTCAATTGGATAACTTTCACATTCACTATCCTCGCTCCCTGAAACTTAAAAATACATTTCCTTTTGCATTTTCAGATCTGAAGAATCTCAATGACTTACCATCTACAGCCAAAGCAACATCACACATTATCTCACTGTCATCAGTTCTTGCATGACATTCGTACAACCCCTCATCAGTCTCAGTTAAATTCTCAATACGCAAATAAAAACACTCTTTCTCATCCCAGATCTTCACCCTATTTGAAGGAAGGAGTGGTTTCCCATCATTACGCCAGGAAACGATAGCTTCATTGCGATCTAAGTAAACAAAGGAAAATCTGCAGAGATATGAAACAGAAGGCTTAAACATTACATTTCAAAAAAGCTGTTGAGAGAAAAATATAAGTTTTTAATTAACTATGCATCTACTGAGTATGAAATATATTAAATACAAAAACATACGTTTCAAAACCATCTTAAATTCAGCTGTTTCCCCTACAAGGAGATCCAAGTCTTGTGGTTTTTCCAAAAACTCAATTTTAGCATGGCTGACAGGTGAATCGCGTGGAGTCGCTGGCATGACAACAATTTCAATTCCTGAAAATAAAATGTATGAAGTATTTCTAATTGAAACCAACAAGATCAGCAAGCAACATTCCTACCTGACTTTCCGCACATTTGTCTTGTAACTTCTCTCTTCAACACAGGATGTATTTCTTTTATTTCAAGCAACTTCATTCCCAGTTCTTTTGCATTGATACCAGCTACCTCATCATCAACATCACATGGGCTATGAGACAAATTAAGAAAATAGCGCAATCTCTATAATGAACACACTACTGCTCGATTTTAAAAAAATGATGGGGGGGGGGGGGGTTGCATCCCCACTCATAATTTTGTCATTGTACACAATATAACACGCTACCAACATATGTATTATACAGCATTAGCTTACCGTTTGTCCGATAAACTTTCCTGTGCAATATCACCTATTAGAATTTCTGGAGATTGATTTTGTATCTCATCTAAACACAAGTAATTTTAAACAAATTATATAGCTTTGTTGGACAACTTTTACAATTTTTCAATCTGATCTTCCTGCTCTTTTGGTGAAGAATTAAAGATGTTTTAAATTAACATAAGTTATCGTTCATGCTGATCAATTAAAAGCAACTAGCCTCTGAGGTTGGATTTTGAAAAAGCATTCAATGCATGTTGATCATGTGTTAATTGTTCACATTCACCTTGAATTTCCAGTTTCGCTGATGTGCTTATAGGTGGTTTACCAGCTAATGGAATTTTACAGGTATAAGTCCCACTGTCTGAAAAACGCAACTTGGATATATCAAGAGTTAAAATGTCCCCAATGACATTCTGTTTGATTCTTGAAGTAGACAAGAGAAGAGTGTCATCAGCTAACCATTGAATGGCTTGTGTACCGGGAGACAGACCGTCTATCTGACATTCAAAATGAATACATCCTCCAACCACACCTTTTAGATCAATTAAATCACGTGAGAATTTCACTTCGGGAACCGGCTGTACTTCAAGTCGGTCATTGTCAACAGAGCTACAGATTAAAAAGTTTTGTTGCGATAACACTAATTAAAATATAAACATGAGAATAAAAATGTCATTGGTTAATATTTTTAATATATCATTTATATATCATATTTAATTTCTGTAATTTCTTTATAAACCCAAAAATAACAATGATACCATGTTGATTCCAAATCAGATTCACTCTCCTCCTCGGACATGTCATCAAAACCTTCCACAGTGAGACAAGCTGACGTGCTTGCTTTCCCTGCACCATTCACTGCCACACATTTGTAGGTTCCTGCATCGTTAGTGTCCGCCTCTCGTATGATCAACGTGCTGCTAACCTCATCTTCTTCAATGTTGTACTGACGGTCATCATCAATCAAGAGATTGTTCTTGTACCAGTGAAATTCTACGTCACATTCACCTAAATATTTAAAAACCGTTTGTAAATAATAGAAAGTATGGTTTTGAGGTAAAATGGATTTTTAGGTTTTTTGTACATATCCAAATATTTCATCTCACTTTCAACTTCAACATCAAATCTTGCTGCGCTCATTTGTAATACGTAAACATCATCCAGTTTCAAATTAAACACCGGTAGGTGTGGTTTATCCACAGCCTCCTCTTCTTTTGAATTCCTCATCTCCACAGCCTCCTCTTCTTTTGAATTCCTCATCTCCACAGCCTCCTCTTCAATCGACTTCTTCACCTCTGCAGCCTCCTCTTCATTTGACTTTATTATCTCCACAGCCTCCTCTTCAATCGACTTCTTCACCTCCGCAACCTCCTTTTCATTTGACTTCTTCACCTCCGCAACCTCCTCTTCATTTGACTTCTTCTTCTCCCCAGCCTCCTCTTTATTTACATTATCTCTCAAAGAATGATCCAGAGAAATATCTTTTGCTAAATAGGAATTCTTGATTATATCTTACTGATATGATAAAAAATTATTCCGGATAGAATTGTTTTCAAACAAAATAATTTATTTCTGAAACAAAACTATTCATTACCTTCCACCAAAACATTAATTTCTTTTTGAGCAAAACCTGCCTCACATTCAACTTCAACCACATACACAGCGGAGTCAGTTACAAGAAGATCATCAATACACAACTTATAGCAAGAGCCCCCAGTGGTGATCTTCACTCTTTCAGAGCTTTCCAGCTCATCTGCATCTTTATAGAATCTCACATGAGTTTTTTGATGGCTGCTTACCTCAAAGTCTAACAGCAACTTATCACCTTCAATTAATTGCAACTCGTCAGCCAATTTACAAGTAATTATGGGCAATTGATCTGGTTTTGGTGTAATGGTCATTTGGCAACTTGATTTTGCGGAGCCATGTTTGTTATAAGCGTAACATTCGTACACACCACTATCCTCAAGGTGAACAGATAGTATTTTAAAGAGGAAAGAGTTGTTACTTTGCTCATACACAAAGTCTTCATCTTCGTCAATTTCCATGCCATCTAAAAACCATTTCACGCAATCGCATTGGCTCACACAAACATCAAAAACAACTTCTTCGCCATCGACAACACTTACATCCTTCAGAGGTTTGCTAAATACGGGCAATGGCTTTACAACTTTCATGTTCGTTGAAAATGATGACGTACCAACAGCATTCTTGGCAACGATTTTGTAATCACCAGAATTTTCCACGTCACATTCCTTTATGACAAGTTTAACAGAATTCGCGTCACTTAATCGTGCAATGTTCTGAGCATCCTTCACAGAGATTCCATTAAAGAGCCAATCAATCTCCAGTGTGGGTTCATCTTTAACAAGGACTTCTAGCAAAATATCAACTCCAGCTTCAAAGGTAACCTTCTTTGCAAACTTTACATCGATCTTTGGTTTGAATTGCGGCTTCTTAACTAAAACAAATATAAACAGGATAGGATTATAAATGAAAGAAAAACATATCTTCCATTATTCTAACATGTTGGATCAACAGTAAACATCTACCTGTTTAAACATATAAGAAACTATTCCAACTTGTGTTTGGTTACTGTCACCCACCTAACCACATGCTCGGAAATGCATAAACTTTTCTCTAATCAAATTTGTGTGTCATTTTAAAAATTTTACCAGTTTGTTCAATTATTTTTTATAATTTCTTTTCACAGGATTTCTCAGTTGACTTTAATTCAATAACAATACTAAAAACCCGTAACTGGGGCAGTTGCTGATACAATCTCATCCAAGAAAAAACTCTGATTTAACTAGCTAATGGTTTTGTAAGGGTCAAGTGACAGTAGACAAACATATTGACAACCCATTCAAAAGACTTTGGCTAAATAAGCAACTGGAAAAATGAATGTAATTCGTTATATGAGGATTAATGTATTAAGTACGATGTCGCCAACCTTCAACATTGACCGTGAACTTTTTTCTGCACATGCCAGCACTATTCTTAACAACACACCAGTACACCCCTGAATGGCCGAGTTGTGCGTCAGATATGCTAAGATTTAGATTATCATCAGATATGCAAAATGTGTTGCAACTTGTTAACTGGTCAGTATCTTTGTACCATATAATATCACGGGATGTAGCATTGTGGACATCAACAGTAAAGGAGCAATTACCATTCAAGCAAACAACTTGTTCAGTGTCGCATTTTTCGATGACAGAAGGTGCTTTGATGACTGTCCTGGTAGGTTTTTCAAATTTAACAGGGGGTACTTTCTTATTGTTTATACAAACATTGCTTTCAACATGCTTATTATGATATAACTTCATTGGTGATTCTTCTTCTTGTGATATGGATTCAGTCTGATTTTTTTCTTTTCCAACAACTTTTGGAGGTTTCTTTAAGATCTTTGGTGGCTCTTTCTGAATTGATGACGAAACAACAACTTGCCTCAAATCATTTATAACTACTTTGCACATAAGACAAATCTCATCTTCGTTTTCTCCAATAAACACCTCGTAAATTCCTTCATCATCAGACGTAACATTAAAAACTTCGAGGCAGTGTAGCCTCTGTTTTTGGGTGATCTTCACTCGCTGACTTTCTAGTATAATTTCTCCATTCCTCTCCCAGATTGCATCAAGTAAGTCTGGTGTGTTTAATTCACACTCAAGATGAAGGGAATCACCTTCTGTCACTCTCATTAGTGGTGGGGGTGCTTTGATAACTGATAGTTGGCTGTTAGTCGGTTTAACTGAAAGGGTTAGTTTGTTACTTTAATAAACAGATTAGTATTCATTCATTCAGTGTTGTATAAAATTTTTAACAAACCTTAACTTTACGTAAGAAAAATTACAAAGCATACCTCAACTTTATAAATGACTTGAAAAAATTGTATACCTTCTTTAACATCCACCTGAAATATCAAACTTTCAGTATTTTTAGTGGACGACACAACATTCAGTGTATAAGTTCCTTCATGTTTTTTTAACACTTCAGCAATCTCCAGAGAATGGCTATTTTTTCCTTGCTTCATTTCAATGTTCTTACTTCTTTGAAGTGCTTTACCATTATGCAACCAACTTACAACATTCGCATTTGTTACATGTGCCTCCAATTTCAGTTGCCTTCCTTCCTCAACCAAATGTTTAACATGTGAAACAGGCTTCACGCGTGGGAGTATTTCTAATCATTAACAAGTAGACAACAGTAATAAATCCAATTATAAAACAAAGAATAGTATTGACATATGTCTTTCTCAATAGAGTCACCACCTACCTTTGAGACGGGGTATCACACTGAAGTTTGCTGAACATGATACCTCACCAGCGCTATTGATAGCTTTACATTTCACAACACCAGAATCTGAAGGTAAACATCCATCAATGATAAATACATGTTCCCCATCATCTTCCGTTAGCAGTTGATATCTTCCGCAATCTTCAACAATCTTCCCATCAAGCATCCAAAAAACACTGGCATGTGGATAGCTATCCACCACAACGGTAAACTCGTGCTCAGCATTTTCATTCACCTTTGCTCCTATTAATGATTCTTTAAAAACAGGGCATTTCTTTTCTTCTTCCACGATCACGGAAAAGACAAACTCACACTTGCCGTGAATGTTTTGAAGCACGCATATATAATCAGCATCATCAGTTCGTGCAACCTTACTGAAACATAGCATGTGAACACTGTTTTTGCTGCTCATCTTGAGCAAATCGTTTGCACTTATGCGCTCATCTTCCTTGAACCAAGTGACTGTAGGTTCGGGGTAGCCCAAACACTTTACTTCCAAAACCGCTTCACTTCCAACAGTCACAGATACTTCTTCATTGGAATGTTCAACTAATAAAGGGGCTTTACCTGCAAGCGCTAAAATTTAAAACAAACAAATTCTTTATTTTCTTGATTAGGCTTTGCTAAACTATTGCAAGAAACTTTATTTATTTACTTGATATTTTAAAACTATTATTCAATTATATTTGATAGTTAATAGTTAAAAGTTGACCATCAATTTCAAAAAGACCACACTTAAAAAAACAAATAGTTATACCTGACACAGTTACTGTAAATTCTTGCATTGATTTCCCAGTGGGACACGACATTGTGCATTTGTACACTCCACTATCACTCTCTTCGACACCTAAAATCCTCAAACTGAACTCACAACCATCTTTATTAATTTCGTACTTCTTTGTGCTTCTGAAGATCGGCTTGATGCCTTTGCACCACTCAACTTTATATGTCTCGTTGTTTTTGGGGCTCTGGATCTTTAATTCCACATTGCTGTTGTAGTCAGCAATAATGTTTGCCTCTGATGTCAAAGTGATTTTAGGAGGACCTGGCTTTACTAATAACTCGCAAAGACTTGATGCCATCCCAACAAGATTCGTTGCAACACAATTTATTTTCCCTTTGTGGGCAATAGCAACAGAATTAAAAGCAAGTTTGTATTTACCACCATCTTCTTCAGATATGGCTGTTCCATCAACTTCACATATCTCAGCGTTGTTCAGAAACCACTTTACGTTTGGAGCTGGACTGCATTTAATGCACACTAAAAACTCAACCTTGTCGCCCTCAGTTTTATTCAGTCTGGCCTGCAAACGTTTTATGAACACTGGTAATGTTGGTTTCTTCTCCACGGATACATGGCAACTTGTTTGAGAAAATCCAGCCTCATTAGACACCTCCAAAGTATACTCACCTGCATGCTTCTTCGCTCCGTTACGTATCGTCAGAGTGTGAACATTACCCACACATGAAATCTTTACGTACACACCTGGCTTTAAAACTTCTCCATTAATCTTCCATTGACTGTTTCCACAATCGGAAACCTTGGCAACTAGATTTATGGCATCACCTTCAAACACTTGTAAATCTTTCAATTGACCAAGCACCTCCGGAACTGTAGCTTTTGCTAAAGCAGGAATATTATCATGAACAAAATCGCTATTCATCAGAACATTGTTTTTAATAAGATTTTGTTGTTCAACTGGCGATTTTTCATCAGCGTCGTTGGTAATACTATCATTAACTAATGGTGGTAAACTACTTCTTTTACCCTCACTCCCAAAAGTTTTTGGAATCTCTTTTGTAGAATTGGCCACTTTAGAAAACACAGATTTGCCCTTACTTGGTGACTGATCAGTAGAGTTCAGTGGTTTGCTAAAAATAGTTTTAGATTGTGTCATTTTCCGGGGGTCAATACTCTTTCCTAATTGGTTACTAAGAAAACTACGAGCCATGGCCTTTTCAGGAACATTGTGATTTTTTGCCAGATCAGCTATGTTTGTTTTGTTATGACCTGACAACGTGTTTTGTGCTGCTAAAGGCTTTTTAGATTGGGAGCAGACTTGCGCTGGTACATATTTATTTGGTGACGCTTTCAATTTAAAAGGATCAAAGTGATTTCCCGCAGAATGCTGAAATGTAAGATTTAGGGGTTTATTCGCATAAACGCTATTGTTGTTTTTGTCTGTTGAACCGTTTACCGAAATAAGATCTTCTCCAACTACAGAAATTAATTTTTCCTTGTTTTCATTAATGATTTTAGAGTCATTAGAGAAAGAACGTGCATTCTCTGAAACATTTGAGGATTGCTGGTTGTTCTGGACAATATTTGACTCATGTATTGGCGCTTTCTTCAATGGTTTTTCTTCATGTTTCAAATGATTTTTGTCAGCGTAATTTACAGCAGCATCTTTAGAACATTCCTGGACAATGTCACAAGCAGGTTTTCTGTTTTCTTTTACTGCTGACTTTGACAATGCAGTCAAGTCAATGTTTGAATTGTTTAGAAATCTTCCTGTTTCAAAAGGAGATTTGACAGGACCATTTTCCTTCTTAGTAACAGCAGTGTTTAATTTTTTGTTGGTTGCTTGATAATTATTGCATTCTCGAGTGATACGTCGACTTGCTGCGATTGCGTGAGAAATCTCATTTGCAGCAGTTTTTCGCAAAGTTATTCCGAATGGATTTTCGCCACCTTTTCTAACACGACTCATGTTTAGTGTGAATTAATTACAGAATTTTTAGTGCTAAAGAAAAGAAAGTCATAAGACAAGGGTTCTGTTTGCCAATCAAACAACCAGGGAACCAGTCTTGAAGGGTTTGCATTTAAATCACGGTACACATGTCATATAACCATGAAATATGAAACACCAATTTCAATCAAAAACTATGACGTCTCAATCAAAAAACTTCAACTGAGAATAACGAAACAAATTATAATCCATAAAAAACATTATCTACAAAATCTACAAAAATCACATAAGCTTTGCTATGCATCGAGTCTCATTTACTTGTCAAACTTATACAAACAATCTTGTGGTTGAGTCCTATGATGTATAACCAATATGGTTAACAGTTTATTTACATAATTACGCATAACTTAAATGAAGACTTCAAATAATAATAAAAAATTCTCTTATATGGTATACTAAAAAGTATACCAGTTTTGAAATTCCAATAATCGGACTAAACTTATTAAATATAATTTTGCGATGCCACATCAATTGATCATTGGTTCTCATATCAAATAATAAAAGCCGAACATGAAAAATAACTGAACCATAAAAGTTTCCACATCATGTTTACATTTTACTAAAAATTTAATGCTTTGTGTGATAGCACTATCTACGCATCTATTTGTGTTTACGGTATTTTGTGTTTAGACAATTTTGTGTTTTTGCTATAATTCATAGGAAACTGTATTGTAAGTTTTAAAAACGTAAAGTATACAAACGTTAAACTTTGTTTCTACATTACATGTTTGAATTTAGTATTTAAGATTATACTTGTTATATGAGAAAAAAATTCCCTTAACTGCCCAAAATAACAATCATCTACCAGATTTATGTTTTTCAAAGTGTTTTTACATCAAATATAGATAAAAACAAAAAACCAAAAAAAATTGAAGTCAACATAAAAAGGCTTCCACATCAAAACATTGAACTTGAGCTGTCTATAAAAACATTGAAAGCGCACAGCATTGCTGATTATGACGACTTTATTTGATTGTTTACGATTTCAAAGACCAACGACAATACACAGATTAACAATACATAATAAAACTTTCCTTTAAAATTCATGAGAAAGAAACTTTTCAGAAAATATTTTCAACAAAAAAAGTGTTTTCCTGATGAAGTTTTCAATCACAGATCTGTTTACAAGAATAACGAGCCGCAACGCAAACTTCCAAGTTAAAACAAAAATTCTTCACAGAGCAATTAGAAAGGTTTGTACATCCTGGTTGTATCAATGAACAAAATTGCAACAACCACAAAGAATATTTTTAGCAAAAAATGTTGTACAATGACAACACAAATCAAAGTATGTGAAAGAATTTTCGTAAAAACAAAGAGAAAAATTTAATCATCATAATCTATCAGTTATTAGTCGGTCATCGAAATTCCACATTAATAATCCACAACAACACAGCAGTTACAAAACAGCTTTCTTACAAATGAAACTCTTCACAAACAGCCTGGTAATTAGCAATCTTACTATGTCACAAAGAACAAACAATCAATCGACAATGGCAATGTGTGCAAAGGAATATACAGACAAGTCAATATTGATCAAAACTTGACATGCCGGCGATATCGCTAAAATGTCCATGAACATAATGTAATCTTTATAATTGATTAGAGATTGCAATTTAAAATATATCACTTCCTTGCACTATAATTCAATCATCAGCACAAGAACTTATTCAAGTTGAATGAAAAGATTATTGAAAACAGTCATCATATCTTATGTAAACAGTTTGCAATCCCAATGTATAATCGTTGTTGAAATTTAATCCAACATATTGTTTGTATTGCATTTGAACTTGCTAACCCCATATTTGGTTTGCTTTAAACAATCTTAGAAAGACACAGGGTTGGTAGTTAAAACTGCATGCTTTAAAATTTCCATTATTAAAATTTTAGAACAAACAAAGTTTGAGCATTTTTGTAAACTAGTAATAAACATGAAATACATAAAAATATCATTGTTAACGTGACCTGTTGTAAAGCAATCAACATTTAAAAATGGAAAATGTACTTCAAAACTGATAGAAACATGCGAGAGCAAGTCCTCTCTCTTCCTTCAAAAACTCCCTGGGATGGCATGAAAATCTCTCAAAGAAATAGTCGAACTGAGACAAAATAAATCCCTTGCATACATCGATAGATTTGTAATTGTAAATTTTCCTGAGCAAGCTATTCAAGTAATTGTTTTATAGTACAAACAACATTTCATCGTTATTGACAAAAGATTAACAGCATATCGTCATTCAGGAGCAGCTAAGCATGTTGGTAAATAAACTGCCTAAAGAATCCAATATGAGATTAACAATGACTGCCAGAAAAAAACGAAATAAATTCCATGAAATAGTAAAATAATTGTGTACATGTATATGGAAAAATAAATGACATTACAATAGTCTATATTACAAGTTACAGATTAGGCAACAAAAAACTTCATTCTACATATCAAATAAAAACTGAACTCCTGTGACCCTAAAACTCCTTAAAGCAAGCAGGAATAACGGTGATGGTTTTAACCTGCTGAGATATCATTGTTTTTAACAATATAATCACATTGCAGCCTAAACAATGGAATTGTATTCCATGAAAAATAAATTCATGTTGGAGTAAGTGCATATGGCATGTCAAAATGAAAATGGATTCAATGGACTAATTGGAAACTGTTCTAGTGAGTAAAGGCACTCGTAATAAATCTGTCTTTTGTTAACGTTGTGGAAACAAACCAAAGTAATTCCATTGAAACAAAGCGATTGATAGCGGCTAATCTATCAGATCATCTAATTAGTCATCATCTCGCATCAAATGATCTCATCCTTCAACAGTTAGTCATCAACTCGCATCAAATGATCTCATCCATCAACAGTTAGTCATCATCTCGCATCAAATAATTTCATCCATCAACAGTTAGTCATCATCTCGCATCAAATGATCTCATCCATCAACAGTTAGTCATCATCTCGCATCAAATGATCTCATCCATCAACAGTTAGTCATCATCTCGCATCAAATGATCTCATCCATCAACAGTTAGTCATCATCTCGCATCCACACACAATGAAAATGTCACAGCATAATAATAATAACTATTTCAACAAAATATCTAATAATTAGTAGGTTTTATTGTTCAGTATATTCTCTGGAAATATGACTTAAAAAAGAGAAAGCTGAAATCATTTAATTAAAGTTTGATTATAATTCATGGCTTTCTTGTGTAAGAGTTTATAGCATAGATGATCTTGGATGGTATAAATTTCTCATTTCATGATTTCATTTGAAAAAGTTGCATCATGACGATACATATAAATTGTCATAAAAAATGATAGTTTCGCAGCCATGGTCCGACATGTACCACGAAGGGTCAAGTGTAATTTGACTGTTTAGTATATCGCAACATTTGTGTAAAGCATTTTTAAAAAGTTACTTCCTAGTTAAAATGAAAGAACAAAAATTAATACAGAAACAGTGACTTCAATTACCTGTTATCTTGACAGAGATATCAATAGTAGCCTCTCCTGCTGAATTACTAGCTTGACACGTATACACGCCAGAATCATTCACAGATGTGTTGTCAATGATCAAACAAGCATCTTTGTTTTCACAAAAGATATCTACGTTACCTTCATCTAAGAGTGGAAGGTCATCTCTAAACCACACAACATTGGCTTGTGTTGTGAGACGTGCTCTTAGTTCAACGACACCTCCTTCATTGCCTAGAACTACAGTTTCACTTAGAGGTTCAAACATTGGTGCTGTTTCACTGTCTAAAACAAGTAGTTCTGCAATCGAACTATTCTCTCCGCATTCACTTTTCAAATGGATCTCGTATTCGCCACTGTCCGCACAATTTGTTGACTTGATTACCAAGAAGTGCTCATCATCTTCACACCCCATCTCGTACTTAAGACTACTTTCAATCAACAAACCATTAAAATACCATTGAGCATTAACAGGAGACGAGCTTGAAATAAGAGTCCTGAACTCCACACTTTCTCCAATTTCAGCATCAATGTCATTTATGCCAACCAGAAACTCCGGTTTGGTTGATTCTTCAAGAACATCAAGGTAACACAATGAAGTCAGAACCTCTTTGGAATCATCAGTTAATCTGCACGTATATTCACCTCCATCATTTTCCAACAATGAGTCAATAACAAGTCTAAATACTGGTTGTTTGTTGACCAGATGAACATTACTATCACCCTCTAACTCTTGCCCTTCAAAGAACCATTGAGCTGAAATGTTTTTTGTTTTATTAGCTTCAAGTTCAAACTCTAGCTTCTGTCCAACTTCAGCCTGGATATCTTTTAAGGGTTTAACAATTTTGAAAGGTTCTTTCATCAAAGGTTGTGTTTTTGATGGTGAATCCACTGATTTAAATTTTCCCTTACTTTTTATGGGTGGCGCAATTTTTTCCTTTCTTAATTTCTCTGATGGAGGAAAAGCATCTATAGACTCCTTTCGTGGGATAGGTGCAAACGTCTTTTTAGGTGCAACCTTTGGTGGTTTTCTTGCTGTTGATGGTGGAGACAGTGCTTTAGATACAAGAAATAATGTGTTTAAAAATTGCAAATTAAACTTTAACAGTTTTGGTTTTTAAATCATGAATACAAAACAATTGAATAAACTTGCATGAAAACAATGAATTACAATACTGAAACACAATGAAATGTGTTACCTTCTTTTGTTGACTCTTCACCTTTCACAGTTTTGGGAGTATCTCTAAACAAAAACATGGAATTTTGTATTTTATCTTCTAGTAGAGATAATTAGATATTTAGTGTTATTGTCCAAACTGTAATTTTACTTTTTTAACAGAAATTGAATGAGATGTACACATGTATGAAAAGAGTGCAAATTGGCTTACACTGATTCATTTTGTGGCTTTGTTTCTTTCACAGCTACTTCTAAATAAAGGTCGTTTTTCATACGAATTATCTTACAGAAATGAAACTTTTCCTTACACAACAGTTATGCATGTTGCATATTCTGTAGAATGTATGAATTTTTATGGTAATGAGATCACAAACTGTCACATTAAAAAGGATTCCTACAGATGTTGTTCCCTTAAAAAGCTGTGCCCAAACTTAATATTATTTCCCATTAAATCTTCAGGGATCTTCATCCAGAACAATAAGGACATACCATCTACTAGTAGTTCACAAGAGGTTTCGCATTCACCAAGATTATTTGATGCAATGCATGCATAATCTGCTTCGTCTCTCAATTTCGCGTTTTCAATTTCAAGAATCGCTACATTCCCATCCCGTCGGACAAAATATCGCGGAGATTCCAAAAGTACTATGGAGAAAAAAAGGAAAAAGCATTTAACCTTGGACACTTTCACTTGGAATAAAATTACATATTTGTATTAAGGGTGATATCATAACAAGTCACTTATATCCACATACCAACTTCATCCTTGAGCCAAGAAAACTCCATATCTGGGTAACCAGCAAACTCTGCTTTTAGCACAACATTTTCACCTTCAAATACTGTGTCATCATCTAGCTCGCGGACTATGTAAGGTTTCACTGGTGGAGTTGTGTCCACAAGGAGGGAGACTTCCACATGACCGCTGTTCTTATCATGTGTTTGATCAACATCTAATATCACAGAAATAAAGTTGAACAGCACAATAAAACTTTAAAAATCACAACAATTTATAAATGTTTAGAGGAAGAAAATATACTTAGCACTTGTTGAATAATAATGACGCAAAGCAAGGAAACACCCAACGTAAATGGCAATTTAAAATGAGGAGATTAATCCAAACAAAGTAATTGTACTTCTGGAAACACAAAACCTACAATACCCATATAGTTTTACTAGCTCTAAACAGCCACATATATAATATGTAATACCTGCGTCAGTATCGGACTCTGCTTTGAACTCACTAAAAGAAAAAAGAAAACTTAAGAGCCAAAAAAATCATTTCTAACAATACAACTTTCCATAATTCAAATATTTCTCAATATTTAACCATTAATATTTCCCCGGGTGTTCCACAAAAGCATTATAAATTTCGTTGTACACTTACATCGCAACTTCAATTGGCTTCTTTGTTTCTTTGTTATCAACATATGCATCTTCTAAACGAGCGTCTTTTCCAGTAGCCTTATCGTTTTTAAATGTAACAGGCAGTGGCACCTTCTTTTTGATATTCTTAACAGATAGATTTGTGTTGTTGTCTGATAGACTTTGCATCTTATTTTTAGATATATCATCAACTTCTTTATCAAGTGTAGATTTTGCTTCATTAATCAGTTTTGTGTTTATTGCTCCATGATGGCTCCCCTCTCCAACTTCTTTCACAAAACTCATTTTGTTATCAACACACTCTTTATCTTTTTGAATTCCTTTTTCATGAGATTTCTCTTTAAATTCGCTTGGCTTGCATGTCATACCCCTAATACTCAACAGAAAGGTAGCTTCACATTCACCTGCCTCATTTCTAGAAACAACCTTGTAGTTGCCAATTTGATTAAATGTGACAGATTTCAAAATTAACGTTGAAAGCCCATAAGTGTTTTTTATGACAACATCGTCAGCCATTTCCACTAGCTTCTCATTGCAATACCAATTAATGAGCGGATCTGGCACACCACTTGAGTTGCATGTAATGCGCACATTCATGCCTTCTATAACGTCTTTGTCTTTTGGAATCTTTGTAAATGTTGGAGGGACCAAATTGATGAGATTCTTTTGTTTTTTGACAACTGTCATGTTTCTCACTTCTTCATGAAGAGCAGATGGTGGTTCAGCAAAAACCTGAGATGCCTCCACAATCAAGGTTTCTTCTGGAATAGCTTCCTCAACCAAGTCCTTTGTCTTTACTTCGCACAATTCATTAACAGAATCATCCACAACATTCATAGTAAACATATGCTCTACTTCACCAATTTCATTGCAAGCCACACAAATGTAATCCCCTTCGTCTTCTGAATGACAATCATGAATAACAAGCACAGTGTAGTTATCTTCCTTCAATATCTCGTACTTCTCGCTCTGATCAATGAACTCCTCTCCAAACAACCATTCTATCTCAGGGTATGGATTGCCTCTCACTTGAGCTTCAAATACTGTTTCGCAGCCTCGTCTTACATCTACAACATCAATGTCATCTATGAGGAATATTGTTGGTTTGTCCATCACCTCATTAACTTTCACAATACATGTTGATACCACCTCACCGACTGTGTTTCTGGCAACACATTTAAATATTCCGTTGTCCTCGATTTCAGCTCCTTCAATGGCAACAATCCAATTATCATTATCTTGTTTAATAGTGACACCGTCAATATTTTGCAGCATTTGTTCATCTTTGAAGAACTTTACATCCGGTTCTAGTTTTGGATCAATTGTTACCATCAACATGATATTTTCACCTTCGTTTACTTCTAGGTCCTTTAGAGGTTTTAAAAACACAGGAGAACCGAGCACATCGACCTGAGCACTGCTTAATATCTGACCAACTTCATTCACTGCATGACAAGAATAAACACCAGCATCTTCATTAGTCACATTCTCTATGTATAGTGTACATTGTCCATCTACATCTTTAAACTTCACTCTCTCATCTGCTTTAAGTACAACATCATCTTTTTTCCAAGTAATTTTTGATTGAGATGTAGCTGTAACCTGTGCACTCAATACTAAGGTGTCTTTTTCTGTAAGAGTTAAAGGTTCTAATGGAATTTCAAAGAGCGGTGGGAGAAGATACTTAACAACAGACAGGTTAGCTGTGCAGGTTCTTTCACCTCCATTATTTGATGCGATGACTTTGTATTTTCCTTGGTCAGAAGGTTGAGCATTTTTTATAATTATGCCATGCTCACATTCTGATTGAAAAAACTGGATATTTTCAGATTTGTGTAGTCTTTTTTGTGATTTCATCCACGAAACACTGGGAACTGGTTTTCCAGTAACTGTGCAGGTTAACATCACATCCTCTCCTTCACAAATTTTTGCATCATGTAATGGAATAATAAATTCAGGTGGATTAACTTGCTCCGAAACTTCTAGGAGACAACTTGAGATGATTTTACCTCCTTTATTTGAGGCCTCACAAGAAAGTTTTCCTTTAAAGTCAAGAGGTATATTATCAATACGAAGCACTGCTTTTTTATCTTGTCGGATAAACATTGAGACATTGTCATAATCTTTAAGATTTCTATCATCTAATGTCCATTTCAATTGCGGCTCCGGTTTTCCAATACATTTTACAAGCACTTCCTGATTACTGCCTTCAACTGCATTCACATCACGTAGTTTCAAAATGAATGAAGGTGCTATGGGTGCTTCCTCGATCTTCACTAACCAAACATGAGAACATGATCCGGCTTTATTGCTCACCTCCAATTGATATTCTCCAGTATCGCTATGCACTGGTTTTGGAATGCGTAAGTGAAATTTCGAATCAACTTTATTTAATCGCGTTGATGTTGTGTTTCTGACAAGCTTTCCATCTTTATACCATTTTGGAGTGATTGGAGTTGAACCAGAGCATTGTGCACTTAATATGGTCTCCTGCCCTTCAACACTCTCAATATCTTTAGATAGAAATTCAAAAATTGGCTTACAAACAGGCACTTCGACTTTTAACTTAGCAAAATGTGATTTTTCTCCAGCCGAATTTTTCACTTCACATTTGTACTTTCCAGAATCAGTGATGTCAACTTTTTCAAACATTAAGGTTGATTCTATAACTTCTTCATCAAGAATTCTCTCCATCACCACGTCCTCATCAGTAATGGTTTTGTTGTTCTTGAACCACTGGATGTTTGGTTTCGGGAAGCCTGTCACTTTCACAGTCAGTTTTGATTTCTCCCCAACAAACAAAGCATGGTCATTGAAAATTTCAAGGAAACTTGGTTTAGTTGGTTTCTTACTAACAGTTATTTGACACTGAGTTTCACAACTCCCTAATTTGTTTTCTGCACGTAACGTGTACAGAGCAGACATATAAAGTTCAGCCTTTAGACACCTCAACATGTAACGATTTGCTATGTTTTCAGTCATTAATCTTCCCTCATCAACCAAACGATCATCTCTGTACCAAGAGATTTTTGGTGTTGGGTTTCCATGGACAATAACCTCAGCGCAAAAACTCTCTTCCTCTGTAACATAAATGTTTTCTGTCACACGTTCACACACTGGTGGTCCCTCTTGTATTTTCACTATCAATGAAACAGTTGCGCTTGTACTCCCTAAGGAATTAGTTGCAGTGAAAATATAATCGCCAGCATCACTGACACTCACATCATTTTTCTCCAATTCCCAACAGTTGTCCACGGAAGTCTTTAACAATTCCACACTTTTACAGTTTCTTTCACATGTGAGTAAAGAACAAGGATAACTTTCAACTTCACATTTAATACTTAAAACATCTCCTTCAACGAGAGCAACACATTCTTGCATCTTTATTGTTGGTTCCTTGAGAGGTGGAGTGACAACTACATTGGCAGAGCATTTAGTTTTCCCACCATCATTGCTAACTTCACAGCTATATTCTCCAGAGTCTTCAAACTTGCATTTGCCAATTTTAACCATGGCATGGTTACCTTCTAAGTAAAGCTTCCTGTGCATGCCTTCAACAATTTTGTTACATTGATGGTAAAAAGTAATCTTTGGTGGTGGATATCCATTGATAGTAACATCCAACACAAGTTCCTCTCCAACAACTATACTTTGATCTATTAATTTCTGACTGAAGAGAGCTGGTTTGGATGACTGATTCACAAACAATTCAGCTGAAGCAGAAACCTTACCTTTACAATTTGAGGCTTTAAAAAATAACTTTCCAGCATTGTCCATAGGGCAATTTTTCAACTCGAAAACATGAGAGTCTCCAACAAGAGTAGCTACACCTAACTCTTTGCTCTCTAAGTACACACTCACTTCCGGTTTTGGATTTCCACTAACTACCACCTTGAATATTGCATTTTCACCCTCTGTTATTGTGACATTCTCTGGGTGAGTAATGAATTTAGGTAACGTCTTCGGCATCTGAACATGTAAAACAGATTTACTCCACACCTCTCCCACAGAGTTTTCTGCTTTACAACTGTAATCCCCTTCATCATTTAACATTGATCGACCTATTTGCAAGACATGTTTTCCATTGTTGAGCTGTTTTACACACATGTTCTTGAAAGATTGTACCTTCTTATTGTTATGGTAAAAGGTGACAATGGGATGTGGGTAACCCTTAACGACAACAGATAGTTCAATGTCCTTGTACTGAACAACTTTGTATGCTGAAAGTAACTCAGACGTGAAGTGTGGCAGAGTCTCCTTGGCTTTTTGTTTTCTTTCTGACTCCATGATTTTACTCACATCCTCAGTCACAGTGACTAAACAAGTACAATAAAGTGTGTTCTTCTCATTGAGTATTTCGCACCGGTATGTACCGGTATCTTCAGGTATGCAATTCCGAATAATACAAGTGCACTTTTCCTCATCATCAATAATCTCATACTTTTCAGACTCATCAATGTACTCGTTGTCCTTGTACCAATCGACATCCACAACTTCACCTTTGAACGCTACATGAAGGGACGCATCTTTTCCAACGAGTACATTCAGATCATTCAACTCTTTTACGAAATTCATATCTTCTAGGTTTTTCACTTGAAGACAAACAGTAAAAAAAGTTGAGCCCTTGTCGTTACTTGCTGTCACCTTATAAAGACCTTCATCTGATTTTAAAATCTTCGGTATCTTAAGCACTCCGTGGCCGTCATCAATTTTATAAGTATTTAATACGCGTTGCGGTAGTGCTTTATCGTTCTTAGCAATGTCGATTGTAGCAAAGGGCTTCCCTTTCACAACAAAGTCCACTGAAAATGTGTCATCAACTAACAACTGCAGTTCTGCTGGAGGTTTTGTTGAAAAGTATGGCACAGAAAGCAGTTCCGTTACTTCCAACTTTCCTTGAGTCCTGGCTGAACCAACCTTATTTTTTGCAAGACACGCATACACACCACTATCTTCTAAGGAAAGTTTCTTGATTTTCAAAATATCAAAACCACCATCATTAGTAATACTATAAACTGATGTTGATTTTACTTCGACGTTGTCTTTTAACCAGCAGACCTTTGGTTTAGGCACACCCTGAACTAATAACTTAAATTCCACATAGTCATTCTCTGAAGCAGTGACATCATTCAAACCAATTTCAAAAATAGGATATACAGTCTTTTCATCTACTGTTACATTTGCTTTGCAAGAAACCTCACCTGTAGTATTCTTTGCAATGACTTTATACCTGCCAGAAACATTTTTAGAACAACATTCTGCAGTTATTGACGAGTTGTCATCAGAAAGCACAAATGCTTTAGCATCAATTGGTTTGTCATCTTTGTACCATGAAATGGTGGGTTTTGGTTTTCCTTTTACATCCACTGAGAGATTAAAGATTTCGCCCTCTTTCATTCTTTTGTCTTGCAATCTTTGTGTGAACATTGGCTTGCTAAATGTTTCTTCCACAAGCAAAGCAACAACACAAGATGCTTCTCCAGACTTGTTCTTGATTTTGCAAGCATAACTTCCACTATTGCCTAGCTCAACACTTTTTATTGTCAACATAGTCTTGCCGGGATCATTTTTCTGCTCAATGCTTTCATTGAGAGATTCGTTGTTAAAGCTCCATTCCACTGATGGTTCTGGTTTCCCATTAAAACTTACCCTTACACTGGTGGTGCGTCCTTCCACTGTTTTGATATTTTTTGGTACATAAATAAAATCTGGTGCTTTAGTTTCTTCATCAATTTCAATGTGGCATTTGGAATTTATGGAACCGGCTGCATTTGAGCAAACTATTTCATAATCCCCAGCATCATCTTTCTTACAGTTGTTGACCTGCAAAATGCTTGACTCTCGTATTGAACGAACCCTCATACGACCAGTTTGTGTGACGGATTTGCCATTAAAAAACCACTCCGCAATTGGTTTCGGTTTTCCTGTCATATCCACTTTAAGCTTCAATTCTTTGGTCTCCATAAATGAACAGTCTTTTAAAGGGTTCAAAATTTGGGGGGCAAGTGTTGTTTCTTGAACTTTTAATGCACACATACAAGTTATGGCTCCATGACTGTTTTTAGCAGTGCACTTGTAAGTCCTTGAATTCCGTAAATTACACCGAGATATAACAAGTGAATGTTTTCCAGATTCTTTATTCGATACAACCGTGAATTTGTCTGTGTCAGTAAGAGCTTTATTATCTAGAAAAAATTGCACATCTGGAGCAGGTTGCCCATCTACATCAACACACAGCTCAACATCTTCACCTTCTGTGACTGTCACAGAATCTGCAAGTTTAGCTTTCCACACAGGTTTTGATGAACTTGAAAGTATATCAACCTTTGAAGTTGACTTGGCAGATCCATGCGCGTTCTCGATTTCACACAAGTATTCACCACTGTGGTACAATCGAGTACTTGGTACACTTACTGAAACAAAATTCAAAGTTGTTTGGATTACATAGCCGCTTTTGTTGAATATCTCTTTGCCATCTTTGTACCACTTTATTGTTGATGTTGGATCACCTTGTATTTTTGCTTCTAAAGTTAATGCATTCCCCGCTTTAACTTGCAAATTATTCAGCTCTGTCAAAAATGCGGGCTTCATATAAACAACTTCTGATTCAACTTCAGGAAGATCCGCTGATGTAAACACATCTTCCACAACAACTTGCTTTTCTTGCTCATTATTTGTTTTGACATTTTGCTTCTCAATCTTCGGTTCATCGCTTTCGTCATCTGAGGAAAATTCACTTTCATTGGGCTGGTTAGTTAACTTGCCTGCGCGTTTCTTCTTTCCAAAGGAAGAACGCCGTTTTCCATCTTGAAAATCTTCGTCAGAAGAAGAATCTAATTTTTCAACAGCTCCTTCTAATTTATGATGAGTGATTTTTTTATCTGAATCTCCAACTCTGACTTTTATTTCGCAATTATCCTCGCCTGCTGAATTTGTAGCTACAAATCTGTATACTCCTTCATCTAATGAACTTAATTTTGAGATGAAAAGTGAGTGGATTTGGTTGGTATGCTTGCAATTTACACGGGATGCATTTATAGGTATGTTATCTTTGAATACATCTATAGTAGGTTTTGGGTTTCCCTCAATGTTCAATGCAATTTCTAACTGCTCACCAACAGTTTTAACAAGTTCAGAGACAGTATTAGAAATTTTTGGCGCAAATTTCTTGTTGCATATTGGACTTGATGTTTTATTTAAGAGAAAATTACAAGAAATGGTTGCCTTTCCAAACTTATTTTTAGCAAAGCATTCATAGTAACCAGCATCATCATCAGCAACAAAAGGAATTTTCAAGGAACATTTCCCATCTGAAACTTGATTCTTTAGTTTCAGTTTCCCCCCGCTGCTTAACAGTTTATGATCTTTGTACCAAAACACATCCGGAAAAGGACTTCCAGTCACAACTGCTACAAGCGAGATAGTTTCTCCCACATTTCCGCAACAATCACCAAAGCTTTCTATAAATCTAGGTTTGTTGCTTGATGTTATTGCCATGGCTTTGGGGTCTTTGAAGCTTTTAGAATAGCCTAAACTTGTTTCTTTAGGTTTAAGTCTTTCCCTTGACGATGATACGAAACTGGATGACTTTTGAACTTTAGGCTCTTTGACAACAACAACAACAGGTGGTGATCGCACTGTGAGCACAGAGTTAGAAGCAACACATTCATACTCCCCTGCATCTTTTGATGTAGCAGAAGCAATCGTAAGCCATGTGGTCCCTGGCGTATTCTCAATGGAGTAGTTCTCACCAGTTTGGATCAGTTGCGACCCCTTAAACCATTGTATGAAAGGAGGCGGAATACCATTTGCTTTCGCAGACAGAACCAACTTTTCACCTTTCTTTATGACATATTTTGTCTCGCATTCAGAGAAGATGGGAGCAATTGCATTGGATTGAACAGAAAGATCAGCTTTTGTTGATACTTCGCCATGGATATTGGTAGCGACAGCACTATATAACCCTGTGTCTTCTTCTTGTATGTATTTCCACTGAAGTGAGTGAGTTGAATTATCATGCACAACTTTAAGGCGAGGGCTTGATTCTAATAAGGAACCGTTTTTGTAGAATAACACTGTAGGCATTGGATGGCCAGTAACAGATACTTTCAATTCAAATCCTTTTTTATGCAAAGGCACAATGACTTCCTTTAGTGGATGCGTAAAGTTGGGAGCAATATCTAGATCTTCTATATTTAAACTGCACTCACAAAAACTTTCACCAACCATATTCATGGCTTGACATTTGTACACACCTTTATCCCATTCCTCAACGCCACTAATGATAAGTGAAAACAAATTGCCACAATTTTCGATGGTGATGCGTTCACATTCCTTCACCTTTTCTCCTGATTTCAACCACATAATTTCTGGCAATGGAGAGCCAGTGACAACAACATCTAATCTCACAGCATCACCTAAAAATGAGCTAATGTCACAAAGCGTCTGTGGAAAACTTGGTGTTTTTTCCATTGAATCCAAATTAACATTTATGACACATGCTGATTCTCCAGCATCATTGAAAGCAGTGCATTTGTACGCTCCAATCATATCCTCGCTCACTTCCCGAATTAACAAAACATGTAAACTATCATCATTCTCAAACTTAAAAGATTTGTTTTGTGTTATAGGTCGGTTATTCTTGTACCATTCAACCTTAGGTGGGGGTTTTCCTTTGATTACAGTTTCCAATTTGCATGGCTCACCAAGTGCAACATAAACATCTTTTATATGACGAGCAAATTTCGGAGCATAAATACTTTCACAAACAGTCACATCCTCAAAACAAGAAGCCTCGCCATACATATTCACAACTTTACATGTATACCGACCAGAGTTATTGGTTGTTGCTATGGCCACTTTCATGTTATGCATATTACCTTTTTGTTCCCACTGATAACACATATTATCTTGAGTAATTTCAGCACCATTGTAATACCAAAACAAAGCTGCTGATGGCTTTGCAAAAACCTTCACTTGAAACACAATGCTTTCGCCTTCTTGAACAACTTCATCCGCACAATGCCAGATAATTTGAGGTGGCCCTTCTGTTAACTCTGACATACTTAAATTAGATTTTTGTTGAGAAAAAACAGGCAAAACATTAAGCATTATAGAACATTTCACTTCTCCATGAATATTTTTTATGATGCAATCGTAAAACCCTGAGTCATCTTTGTTGGCCTCAGGTAGCACCATTGAACATTGTCTACTGGTAAACTCCGTTTCAACACCATAATCCTTTGTGAGATGAATCTGGTCATGGTACCAATTTACTTCCGGCATGACTGCACTAGAAAACTTTACAATAAATTCTGCATCACAATTTTCCTCCACATCAATGCAGTCTTGATAAGAGAGAATCACAGGTAAAATACTCTGCACATCAAGGTCCTTGATCACATTTAAAGTGCAAGAGCACTCCTTCTCACCCAGATTATTTGTCACAATGCATTTAATTGTGCCACCCTGTGATCGGTTAATGCTGATGATGTTTAAAGTATGCTCTGAGCCGTTTCTGGATATGAAAACATTGTTCTCAGTTTTCAGTTTTTTGCTATCAAGAAACCAAGAGACAGTTGGATCAGGATTCCCAACTGTAACAACACTCAGGGAACATTTCGTATTTTCTGAAACAGTCATGTTGTTGAGCTTTTTCGTGATTTTTGGAGCAGTGCACTGAGAAGACAGTAGGTATGAAATGCTTGTCTTTTTCGCAATGTCATTTCTAAAAAAAAAGGAGAGAATTATTTCAAACATGACACACAATGTTGTACAAACTATAAATTGCAATTGTATCTCACAAGTCACACTTACAAGCAATTACAAGCTTATGTACACAGCTACCTTGATTGTGTAAAAATAGCTTTTCCGTCATCTTCTTCAAGATCACTAAAACCACTCATGGAAGATTCATCAGCTAAAAAAACAACATGCTTTACGTTGAATGTTTAGTTCGTTTCGTTATATATTCACATATCTCGTTGAAACACAAACATATGCTTACATTCAACAATAAATTCCGCTTGGCAGCTGGTTGAACCAAGGGCATTGACAACCTTCACAGTGTACACACCCTCATCATCAATTTCTGTTGGATTGATACTCAAAGTAACTTGACCATCTTGTTGTGTGATCTTATGATGAATGTCATTACGTACGGGTAGTCCATCCAAGTACCAAGAGACTTCTGGTTTTGGGAAACCACCGACTTTCAGAGAAAGCTTTGCAACTGAGCCTTCAGTAGCTGAACCGGAAATCAATGGACTCAAAATCTCAGCTGGCTTCGCTGAAACCCATGTAAAAAATGATTAAAATACATGTGACGTGTATCAAAGGAATCACTGAGGAGATGTATTAAAAAACAATTTAATTAAAATTAAAGTACCGTTTTCAGAGGATATATCTAAAGCATCTTCTTTTTTTTGCAAACAATAAGCTGGTATCCACCCTTGATCCAATTCTTCACCGTGTTTACTAATTGCTGAAACATAACAACGATCATCTTCTTTTTTCAAAACAAGCACCTCAGATCCAAGTGGCAGATGCAATTCATCTTTACATTTGGCGGTATACCCAAGAGCTATCAGGTATGGCGTTTGATCAACAATATCCTCTTCACCTTTCTTATTGCCCTGAATAATATATTCTTGTGGAGAGCTGCAAGAGCTTTCTACGTAACCTTCATCACTGCATGTTACATATTCCTCTGTCACATGTTTAGGCTGTGGTTTACTGTCTGCAATGTAATTTTTTGTTGGTTTTTCCTCGTAGAATGGTAACAGTGACTGAAGAAACTGCAGAACAAGCTAAACAAAATTGTCTATGAATAAGCATAGTATTGCAAACTATTTGTTAAATATCAGAACTCACAACAATTTGTTTTTTATGTTCAAAATGAATAAAGATGTCTAAAAAAGTGGAAGGGAAAAATATATGTGGCTTTAAATATGTTTTTCACAGGTTTGAATATTTTTATGATAAGAACTCTTTTTGATTTAAAAGTATTGATGCTTAAGAAGTGATTTGCGACATTCCACAGAAAGATTGTGTTAGTGTTGTTTTGCAATGTTGATTTACAGGAAGATTTTCAGGTATTGAATAATGAAAGAAACACAATACAGCTTGAAACAGTCTTGGTATAACATTTGGAAGTTTAGTTGGCGTTACAACAACTCAAAGTATTTTTACACTGTCGGTAATGGATCTATTTATTATTTAAATACAAATAACATTTAAAAAGAAAATGATTCAAGTGAAATAAAAACAACTAGATAAAAAACAGTTGTGGTGCTGATACACTTCTAATTTAAAAGTTGGGTGTGAGTTTTGAACAGGGTCATTATTTTCATTTATTTTTAATAGAATATTAACCATTCTAGAAATGAGATAAAGAGTGAGAAATTGACTTTTATTTCAAGCAAGACGGGTCTAAATATACACCATTGAAAGAAAACAATGAAATTGGGATTACAAACTGATACATAGGTTTAACAAATGAATTAGTTGGAATTATTTGCGTGAGAAAATGCAGAAATTTGGTGGTTTTGGCCGTTTGGAGGTAAATGGGTGATCGATGGGGGTTGGTGGGGCTGTTTTGGGAGGAGGATGTATGTGAGTGAGTAGGAGTGGGTGCATAATGTATATACACTTAGCGAGTAAGAATGAAGGATATGGGAAATGTTCTTATAGAATAAAATAAAAGAATAGCTAGCTACAAATTTCTGTTTTGTTGATGAAATATGTTTGTAAAAAGACAGGCTACATAGTTAGTTCTGTTAATAACACTGTTTGAAGATGAATTATGTGGCCATCATTCAAGCATTTACTTTAAATTTCCTAAACCCTGAGTTGTATATCATCATATATATCATCGGCTGTACAGACGTTTCGAAACTGCTGATTCAAAATTGGCCGTTTCGAAATTGACAATTCAAAATGGTTCGAAGCAATCTTGTTTTTCGTTTTTGAAACAACTTTTATTAATTTTCAAAATAATTTTGTTTTTCGTTTTTTAAAATTCTTTTAAGTTTCAAAACAATTTTGTTTTTCGCTTTTTAAAGTTCTATTAACGTTTATTAAATTTGCGAATTTGAGTCACGAATCAATCAAATGGTTTATCTTAGAACGTTATTACGGTTGCGGCCACGCGATATGCATTTGAAATGTTTCCATACGTTCATGTGACGGACCTTGTGTGTATTTGTTCAATATAAACTTCTCTGATATGAGTGATTACTAAATGAAATTTTAAGTATTGAAGTCCAGAGACACGGTGGCGAAAAGAAATGCTCTATTATCTACTCTATTTCTTATAGACCTCCAAATAAACCGTTGAATCTATTTATTCATTTCTCTCCGGATATTTTAAAAACTGCAATAAAAAATCAATTTATTTTGTTGGCGACTTCAACGTGAATTGTTCAAATTACGCAACAGACACCAAAGTAAATTGCTTTCTACACATGTCATTCTCCTACGCCATGTGTAATTATGCGTGAAACAAGGACAATAAGAAAATCTGTAAATTTTATATTGCTTATAAGATTATTAACGCTTAGGTGATCTAAAAATTAAGGAAAACTGTGCAGTTGATGTTTTAGTGAAAAGAATATTTTATTTATTAATTTTTAAATAAAACATCTCTATAGGCAAATTTTAAAAAAATTGGATTCTAATCGTAAATGAAAAATCTTTTAATATTGTTTCGAACCGTCGTGGAATCATATCATTGTAACCTGTAATCTAACTTACGTTTAATTTTGATGCATCTTTGTCTAAAGAGCATAGCATTTTCATTGTTTTCTGCAGAAGCTCACAAACACATAACAAATGATTTTGTGGCGATTTTAAATGCGCATCAATCTTGGATTTGTGCAACGTGCAATCCTATGAAGAATACAAGATTATCATCTTAACA
Source organism: Candelabrum cocksii (assembly GCA_963930725.1). Classification (NCBI taxonomy): domain Eukaryota; kingdom Metazoa; phylum Cnidaria; class Hydrozoa; order Anthoathecata; family Candelabridae; genus Candelabrum; species Candelabrum cocksii. The sequence continues at coordinate 9,808,893 of OZ005667.1, read as the reverse complement.
AAATGTTTAATGATTCACTCACAGGAAAGTACGAAGAGTTGGTAAGACTTGTATCCAGTTTCAATCCTGTTTTCAAATAATCTGAGTATAACTTCTCGAATTTCCGTTGCTGTAACAAATATTTCTTGAATTAAATGATAAACATAGAGAGAGAATTTCTTACATTTCTGAGATACAATGCTGCAACATCGCCTGTAGTGCCAGCAGATTTAAGAGCCGGCTTGATGACACTGGAAATTAAAACACATATACTTAGCAGCGAGCCTAAATAAAATACGAAAGGATAACTTATTCCTTCATGTTGTGTCCAGCCATTCATAAACATTCTTTGTTTAAGATTTCTTAGATTTGTTACTTTTCTACCATTGAACACATTGAAAAGTAAACCTTTCGCAATCTCAACAGAACATTAAAAACAAACTCAACACCAACACCACTTCCTTGAGACAATCTTCCAGTCCGCAAATACCAGTACGGACATAAATACAAATTCTTACAATTTGAAAGTATAAAAAAATGTTGAATCACTTAATGACATTAATCAGTTGATCATAACCACATTAAGCAGTTACAGTTATCTAGGAAAAACAACTACTTTTCCGAAATTTTTCCAAAAATAAAGCTAAAATGGCTCCCATTTTGAGAAAAGCAAAATATTGCCTACATAAAATTAACAAAAAGTAATAGCAATATTAAAAAATTTAAACTAGCACTAACAACTGGAACCCAATCAATGCTACAAAATCTTTAACAAAGCTCCAAATAAAATCCTTGTCCATCACATTTAGTTATTACGACTAGTATGTTCTCTATGAAAAAAACTTTGGACAAAACACCTGGTGTGGAAGTAATGTAGGTCCTTGATGTTGCGAAATATGGCATCTTTATTCTTCTGTATCTTCAGTGGTCCCACTGATACTCTTTCCAGATAGTTCTGAAAAATCAGACAGATATGCAAAACTATTTTATAAAAATTAATATCTCAAAGAAAAATTTCAATTTAAAAAGTCAATTAGGGGACAATAAAAATATGTTCTTATGGCTACGAAATACAAGAAGGCTTAATTGTATGGCAAGAATTTTTTTTTTTAAAAAGTATAAAATATACAAAAAAAAACAGCCGGCAAAATTTTCAATGGTGTTGCGCAGTCATAGTCGCCAAGGCGCCAGTGGCGTATGACGTTGATTGATTGATAAAATATGTTTTAAATCTCAAATTAACAATATTAATTAACTCTTCTTCTCCTGTGTTGAAATTAATAAAACTTACAATGGGAGACGGTCATCGAACAAAAACCGTTTAAAAGGATTTAGAAATCATTAAAGGATAAAAGTGTTATATTACAGACAATCGTTATCATGAGGAACAATCTTCAAACAGACTTGCAAGTAAGTACTTTATTTTTTCTATTTCAGAGACTTTTGTTTTAGGTTCAGCTCTATATATTTTAAACCATAAGCATGTATTTATGTTTTATAAATATTTGTCTAATTTCTCAACAAAAACTATTGCAAAGAAATATGAAAGATTTATGTCTTATGTAACAGTAAGTGCCTACCTTCACAATGCAATCCAACAAACAATTATAATCAGTTTCTTCTTTGTAAAATTCCTTCACTAATGCACTCAATGTCACATTACTCTGACCGTCAACACTTAACGTCTCATGGCCTTCACTTATTACTTTGTTAGGCTGACTTTCAGGTGCTGATGTGTTTTCTGCAGTAATTGTTTTGTTGACAAAATCTTTTCCCCTGGGTTTACAACAAGTTTCTCCAAGATCAATTCCAAGCCCCTCTAGGTTTAGCGTAAGTTCAACCATGGATACAGGTCGGTCTTCATTTTGCGTGGTTCCCAGTGGAAAGTTACTACAAACTGATTTCGGGATCTGTTTCCAATAATAATCACGTTTGAGAGATATATGTATATTTTAAAAGAAAATGAAATGAAAGAATTCACTTCCCATAATTCAGAATGAAGTTTCAATTTATTTTCATAAATATAATTTCATTATTGTACAGATAATAGTTGAAGCCAGTTAATTCTTTATTTGTTTTTCTTCAAACTCAAAGCAGCATAGTCATAAACTAAAGTTCCATTCACAAAATACATATGTATATTCAGAAATTAAAGTTAGTGACAAGATTAGATCTACTTACATGTCTGACACTGACCCCTTTGTTGTTTGCGTCCTTGGCTGTAACTTCGTAGTTACCCACAGGAGAATGATAAACATCAGTCTCTTCAAACATCAAACTAGATTGATCAGTCAGTTCTTTTCTAAACAATTCAAAGTTTTGTTGAAATAATAAAATATCTTAATGATTTAATTGCAAAATACATTAATGAATAAATCAAGGAAAATAATCCATAAAAGAAAAATAAACAACAAGAATTTGGAGTAAAATAAACGAAAGAGTCTTTACAAAAGACAAAAAATGTATTTCATTAAAAACAGGATTTTTGAGTAAAAATATATTTAAAAAAACTGAGATTTGAACTAAACTGCCATTTCAAACAAGTTCAATGCTAAAACAAACAGTACGATTACACAACAACAAACAGTACGATCACAGGATCATGTTGTTTATATTCAAAACACGCGCAAGCAAACAAGCATAAACACTCTTTTGTTGGCAGTTTTTTATATCACATTCCTATCAGAATGTCACATCTAATAGATAAGAGTAGTCTAGAAACAAGGGAATTTTGTTAAAGTCATTCCTATCAAACGGATAAACAGCCATTCCATAACAAAGAAAGTTAAATCCATTTCATAAACTAAAACAATGTAAACATAGAGCCAGTTAAAGAGCTTTTAGCAACAATTGTTTGTTGATGAAAATCATATCTGTTTGTTGCGAAATAAACATTTTTAAAAGAAATGGAAAAAGATCAGTTCATTTTTTGTACAAAAATTTACTCTGATAATTTCATCCTGTTAACACCCTAATAATAACCAGTTACAAAAATGTCATTAGAATTTATTATTTCTAAACCTTTATTGCAAGATTGTTTCAAGCAAGAACATTTATTTTTACCTCTTGAAATTATACTGACTCTGGCTAGCAAGAAATACTTTAAATTACTAGCAAGCAGTACTTTTAACAATCACAAATATAACGAAATACACACAGGATTTGCATACTAGAAAGTAAGTGATGTGAAAGTTAATTAAACACACTTACATATTTTGTTTACATATATTTCTTTAGTGTGAATTGATTTTACAGTTGAATTCATGCACTAAACAAAGTATTTTCTTACCCATCACCAAATATATTGTTTTCCACTGCTCTGCAAATGTTTTCATTGGCTTTTCGTAATTCTGCAGAGCTGTCAGCAAAATAATCACCTGTATTATCATTGGTCACAGCAGTCACAGAAATGCCAACTCTGTCTGGTTCATTTTTCATTTTGGTTAAACGTTGTGGTAAAGCAGATTCATCATCGACACGAATTACATCAACTTCGGATTTGTACTCGTGTTTCAGTTGTGTTGTAACCTTCTTTGTTGTTGTAACTAGTGTTTTTTTCATTGTGTATGTTAGTCCTTTTTCATCCAGCAGAGCAGGCATGGAAGTAGCTTCAATATCATAATCTGTTAAATAAACCAATCATAAACTATTATAATACATGATTTCACAACATTCAAATTTGCTTAACATTTCTTTGTTCGACCACTGGAAAAAGAACGTAGAAGAAAACAAACCAGTTTTTATTGAGATTTCCGTGTGAACATCATGTGGTCTAGAGGGTGCTGGAGACATTTTAATGAGATTTGTGTCTTGAAGGGTTTCAGCAGTTGATATGCCCTTCTCAAGAAGCAAATTCATTTCGTTTTGAACAATGGGAGATATCATTTGCTGCATGTTGGAGGAGATCAGGTTATTCGTTGTGACGTTGACAAGCAGCTTTGGCTGTTCACATTCATTATTTTCCATATCGCCGCTCCAATTGATAACTTCCCCACCGGTTGATAAAACACTGCTTGCAGTTCTCTCTTTCACACAGATTTTACCTGCATTTGTCGAAAGCATATCGGAAACTGTGTTTTCTTTCTCATAGCACATTTCTTCATTCAATTCGCTCAGTATAAATTCTGCAGCAGACCCCTATAATTGCGAAATGTGTACAGAAAAAATAATTCACATGTGAGTTTGGAGTTTGTTTATACTTTATCCAGAAAATATACAAGCATTTAAAAACCAAACATGAAAACAAACAACGTTAAACGCCTTGGTAATATTGAAGGAATAAATAAATAAATAATTTCATTTATTCAAGTTAAAATTAAACAAATATACTTCTTCTCTAATCTTTGAGATTTGTTTTTCCATGTCATTTAACAACTGTGTTAGCCATGTGTTGATCTGGAATTGACGCACTTTCAGTTTTTCAGCCTTTAGTTGCGCATCTTCATTTGCTAATTGCGCTGAAAGCCCTAGAAGTTTATTTAACCGTAACTCTTGTATTTCCATTCCAGAAAACATGAAATTTTTTATCAAGTCAATTAGTTCACGGAAATCTTTTTCTGAGGCACATCTCCGTGCTCCACCCCTGGTGGTTTTCAAAAATTGATGGCTGTCTTCAAGCCATGTATCAACCTGTGGACAAGTATGTGATAAAATAAGGAAAAAAAAACTTAGGTAACCATAACCTAACCACAATAATATATATTGGAATAATGTAACATGTAATAATGTAATAATACGACAGCCCGCTACAGTCTTATGACGATTCCTACTACAAAACGGCAAAAGGGCGTCTCACTAATGTTTTGTTTTTTATTTTTAATTGCCAACTTTTTCTTTCTCGTATTATTTTCTTATGAAGTAGCATAAAAAGATGAAAACAAGAAAATTGCTAAAACACACTAAAATAATTAAAAGAGACACATTCCAAAAACAAAAACAAAATACTTTGCTGCATGTTTTTAAAAAAATCTGCATTTTAAACACACAAACGAAATGGCACAACATTCGCTATAATGAGTAAAATTTGCATTGTTGACAACAGAAATTCATGTGAGAAAAATCTAAAGAGCGTTTTACACAAAGCCTTAAGAAAGGAAAATTTAAGTATTTCATAACATTTGAAATAAAAACCCATTTTCCAAAGTTTAATGTATATTTAAATATAATTATATACAAACAGAAAAAGTTGGCAAGTTCACACAATTATTCTCTATAAAGTGATGAGTGCAACAAATAAACTTCTATTCACCTGCTCACATAACTGATAAAACTTCACTGAGGTGTTCAACAGTGATTTACGATTCTCAATTAAATCTGAGAGTTTAATCCAGCGCTTGTCAAGCAAACTCAACTTCTTGTCGATTTGCTGTGAGTTAATATGTCCGCTAGCCACCAAGTTAGCGATGTTCATACGTAATGTATTTATGCGGTTTTCAGTTTCCTATATGCAAAATTTGTTAAAGATCTGTTAGTAATTTTCACATTCCACGTTACCTTTACTTGATCGTGGAACAGGTCCGATTCCTGACAAAGAGTTACAGCAGATAACAACGAGTCACCAAACCTTTTGCTGATGTTTAGCACATGTCGTGTTTGATCCTCGACATTTAACATGACCTTCATGATAAATAGTTTTAAAAATGAACGAAAAATCAAACGGACAAAAAATCGAAATCTGACACTAATGATAGAAAACAGGAATAATATAATGTAACATAGAATTCATGTAAACAATTATGTTTTTTGCAAAGATATTACTTCACAAAATCTTAACCGGGCTTTCTACAACCAAATATATAAATTACTTGACTGAATTCTTGCAACAGTTGCAACGAATGTAAATCCTCCTTCAAAGCACTTTGCTTCTCCATCCACACATCTTTCCACGAGCCGTGCTTTGACTGTATATCTTTCAGCATTTGTTCGACACCATCCGTAGACATTTGGTCATCAGAGGTGTTGTCATTATTCTCAAACGATTGTAAGATATCTTGTCCATTTTGAAGTGTGTATTTAAATAACTTCTCCATAGTTTGGAAACTTTCGGCGTGGTCTTTCAGTTTGTGGCGCACCAAAGAGGTGGTACGCGGTAATAATCCACTAGAGTAATCTTGAAGCAATTTGTTCATTAAAGTTACCAACTGAAAAAGAAAAAAAAAAATAGAAATGAGAAGAGCAGAACAAAATATCTTGTGAAAGCCTTAATGGACCTTTAGTAGATCAAGTTCGTTACTGAACAAGTTAAAATCTACAACTTACTTTCTCAACACTTGTGTAAAATGTTGAGCACATGGAGAGCAGCGCCTCATATTTGCTGAGCTTTGTTTTGAACTGTTGATGTGCTAACTTCAATTGGTGTGTCACTGATTTCACTGCTTTGCTATCCTCACTGCTAAACCTTGCTAAATACTCTGCAGCTTCCAAGTGACTCTCAATCTCAGTGTTTGCGATCTGTGATTAAAAACAAGAAAGGCTGACCTAAGAGTCTAACACACTCAGCGGTCGCTTAAACCCTATATAATTCCTTAAATGCTAGTTTGTATTAGCATTGAAAGGTATTTTATCCAGGATCAGTTTGTCATGAGGACCTCATAAAGGACTAAATCTCTGTTGATCCACTTGGCATTCAAATTGAAAATGCCGAAAGTTAAGCAGCAACAAGGGATTATTCTGCGCATCCAACAAAGTGATTACCCCGGCTTAAATTGATTGATGGATATCTTGTTTAAACAAATCAGCACAATACATCTAGATAGCACGCATCTTAAGAATGTTTGAATTATTGTTATTATGAGAGAAAAATCAAAATGAAATCTTCTAATAGATATTAGAGAAAGAGAAAATTGTGAATAAATACTAAATTAGTTTAACGCAACCATGAATTTAATGATGAAAAAACAAGTAAAATTGTTTGCTGAGAATGGAGATGAGATTAAAATTTTACTCCGGAAGTAAAAATTTAGAGTTTTAGTAATTTAATATGTAGAAATGTTGTCCTTTTTCTTTAGTCTACGTTGTGATGATAAACAATTTGACTTTTTTAACAGTTGGAAAACATTAAAATCTTAAATCACATCAAAAACATTATAAAGCACTGATCTGTTCACCGCAGGGAACATTGATTGGCACACTGGGAAACAGAATGTATGACTGTGTAAATTAAATCGCCATAATTCAAGCATACTTCAATAAAGAGAATCAATTTAGTGAGTACTTTCGTAATGACTGATGGTTCAATTAATAGTCTGGGTACAAAATAGTCAGTGGTGTTAATCATGGGGACATCAGCCACTTAAGTATTATGGAACTATTAATTGAAAGAAGTGTATATACCTGAGCCACACTATGAAACTGTACTAGCTTATCTTGCAACTCTTTATGTGTTGTATTTATGCCCTGATCATCGCCAATCAAAGAGAAAAATCTTTCACTCTGACAATGAATTCCTTCAATTACCTAAAAGTGCAGAATATCAATAGTAACAGTACTACAAAACGAAAGCAGTGGAATGGAAGGACATTCTTGGTAAATTATAAAATGAAAACAATAATCCACCTTTCGTATTTCTTTTTCAAATTCATAAAATTGGGAACTAAGCCGTTTATCAATATCAAGCTGAGTCTCTCTCTGCTCCCATAGTTCTTCCAATTGCATTGTATGCATCACTATAATCTTCAAGTCTTTACCAATCTTCTTCTTTATAGCGTTTCGCTCCAAACTTGTTTCAGATGGACACTAAAACAAACCAAGAATAAAAGGTTTGATCTTCAAAATTTGGCCTTAACAACTTACCAAAACCAGATCATCAAGCATTCGCTGACCTTCTTCCTGCAAGATTTCTGCTGTATTGATGATTTCTTCTTTATCTTTCTTCTGCCGACTCATTGTACTGCAGGTAGCATGGATGTTCATATGTAGATGGTCACTGGTAAGTTCTTCTTCTAGCAAGAAAATGCTTTTCGATATCTGAAAACATCAAAACAATTTAAAATCCATAGTTCCAGTTCCCGCATCATTGTCTTTACGGTCGTCAGCGCAATCTTAATTCCCAAACATTGTGCTCATTTCATTTCTGTTAAATAATAAATTTGTTTATTATTATTATTTAGCAATAAGATAAATATGTGTTCAAGTACATTTAAAAACATTTCACCTCTTTGTGACGTTGAATGAATCCTTCCAACATTTTAACAATCGAAACACGATATGTTAGGCGATTGGATAATACAGTTGACAATTCTGTCATGTTCTCGATTTTTTGTATGGCAGTAGTTTTCCTTTTCTTTTTCAAGACATTTTCACATTCACGTCTTAAATGTCTGATTTTCTGTTCAGCGTCCATCAACTCATCAAACAACTGTTGATGTTCATTTAAAAAATCTTTGACCAGATAATGTTCATCGCCAACATTTGTGTGAGCTTCCAAGAATTCCCCTGCTATATTCTTGAACCAATTACAGGCGTTTTCAATGTCAGACTCCAATCTGAGTAAGTTGGCATCATCAGTGACACACTGCTCTTGTGTTTTTGTTAGTATTTCTTGATGCTGCAATTGCAGTGTGTCGACTGCTGCGGCAACGTAATCATTTTGAAATCTTTTCAAAAGCAGTTGGCCATCTCGCAAAACAGAAGACGATAGATGAATTGCTTCATGTCTCAATTTGGATTTTTTTAGGTTCGAGTTTTTTCTCTCCAATTGAAGAAGAATATTGGAAAGTGAATCACCAACCTGTAACCAGGTGATAGAAAGGGAAAGAAGTTTAATATTAAGGGAAAAACAATTTGTTTTGTTAACATGTTGTAATTTGCCTTTTAAGAATCCTACCATAACTAAAATTTTTAAAATTCTGTGATACAATTCTATAGCAAGCAAAAATAATGAACTCACATTCCCAGCTGTTTCCAAAAAGTGAATCAATTGTTCCATCGTACTTGTTTTTGATTGCAGTCGTTGTGAGAACGATGTGTAGCATTGCTCAAGTTTGCTGATCTTATACGTGACAGTGGCTACATCAAAATGCCCTTGGTGAATCAACTTCTGACCTTCGAAGAAAAGACACTTTGCCTCTTCATGCTTCATCTAAACACACATTTAACCCGCAACATTTTATTAAAATGCTGTAACCTGTAAACCTTCTTCAAACTAAAATTCATTAATAATTTTATATGTTAATATGGCGTTAAATATTAAAGTTAATACTATTCTAATGAAGTTATTACGGATTTATGATGGCGTACTGTTTTGAAGTCACGAAAGCCATCAAGGTTTGTTTTTAACAACTTGTTTCTCACTAGAAAGAAAATAAGACTTTCAAACAAAAGTGAATTTGTGTACCAAAAATCATGGAATATCAAAAACACTTAACATGTTAAATTAATTGTTTCAATACATAATTGAAAGGAATAAATTTGAAGAATGTTATGAACTTAAAAGTATCTCCAGCATTTCCTGATTCTTCATTTATAAGCTGTAAAAGGTCTGTTAACTTGAAACACCTCTTCAGATTTTGAAAGCAAAAAACACAGAAAGGTGTCTAGCAAGTAAACAACTTTGCAGCAATGAATCACACCTGCTGCAGTGCAATTTTTAATTTTATTTATTTATCATTATTTTACTTTAAATTCACTGACTTAAGAGATGAAAAGGAAAACAAATAGAAATTAGGTTTTAGAATGATTGATTTTAAGCAACTGGTATGTTTAATGTGGGATGTTTCATTACAATGACTGGCCATGTAATGACACTCTTTGCTTGTTACACTATTTTGATAATTGCACATACTTTAATGAAAAAAATTTGTATTATCTCGATTAGGGAACATTCTGTGTTGATAAAAATCTCTGTTGATCTCTTATTACCTATAGACTCTTATTGCTATCATAAATATCTTACTTTAAAACTTTCAACAAATTCTTCATGATCAACCATGTTTTGCCTCAATTCTTCAATTGGCATGTCGAGCTTGAAAGAAGTAAGATAGCGTTCTCCAGTATGTGTCAACCATTGGGAACACTAAAATCAAATAGAATCTTTTAGAGAATCTTTTAGAGAGCAGCTTTTTGCACTGGTAAACGCAGACAGGTTACTCAAGGTGTAGCTTCCACAATCAGGTGGTTGTAACATCAGCTCACTGGTAGTTAGAATTCATTGTGTTCAATTATATGAAAATCGAGTATCATGTAACTGTTTTTAAACCAATCAAATCACAATTAAATTAAGCAGCTTAAGTCAAAAATACAATGATTTTATTAGTGAAACACCAATAACTTCAAATTCAAATTATGTCCTGATCTTTGTTTCTTTCATTATATTCTTGTGTTTGTTGTATTTTAGTACTATATATTGCATGCATAGACGCTAGCTTACAAGATTATTAACGTTTAGGTTCTCAGGTGATTTAAAAATTGAGGAAAACTCAGTTGATGAACATATTTAATGGAAATTGAAAGATAAGGAATTTTTTATTTATTTACTTTTAAATAAAAGCACCTCTATAGGCAAAAATTAAAAAAACTTGGATTCTAATCATAAATAAAAGATCTTTTAATACTGTTTCAAAGCGTCGGTTTTGAATCATCAATTTTGAAATGACTAGTTTCGAATATGCAGTTTCAAAACGTAGTGGAATCGTCTAGTTAGTTGATACAGATGAGAACATGTGATGGCAGTTTTATGAGAGCATTTCAAAATAAATGCTTATTTTAACACAAAATGATAATAAAATCTAGCTAGAGTTAAAAAAATATATATTTTTCCTATATTTTCAAAATTACTGACTATTTAATAATTATTTTACATTTTGATTGTGAAATTTTGCTGCATATTTTTTATAGACTTTTGTTGATATGTTGAGATGCCTTATTCCTGACTATATTTATTATTTTTTCATTACCGCTTTTATTTCTTCATCAAGTTTGCATGATTCCACTGATTGTTCTAGCAACTTTTCCCTCTCTTTCCAAGCATCATCAAGTTTCTTTTTACGACAATGCAAAGCTTCTACTGTTCTTTCAATACCATAGCAGGCTGATTTCAATGCATGCTTGCTGTTAATGTTAGCTTGGGATGTCACCTCTCGCAAAAGCTCTAGGAGAACCTGACCTTTATTTACTGTATCCATTTTGCCGCATTACTGTTTTCCAGTTCCCTAGTATCTACGATAAAATAAAATATTCTATATAGTTATAGTTAGGTGGCTGTCATAAAGATAACCAGAGAGATGTTTGTTCAATAAAACTACAAGTAAAAGGTTGACAATGAAAATTGTGTAGGGATATAATCGCCTGTCAAACTTAATGAACTCTTAACAATATAAAGAAACAAATAATTTAAAAACCCATAATAATAAAAAAGAAGAAATACATGCAGACGCACGCATAATTTTATTTAAATTTAAGAAAAAAAATATTATAAAACATTTTAGTTTAGAGAAATATATAAAGTTTTGAACGGGACCAAAAGTTTAAGATCTTAAATTAAAATCTACAAACACAAATATTTGTCAAGTAAACATTTACAAAGGTTTAGTGATGAAGCACATACTCAGTCATTCAGCAGACTGTTCCATTATAATTTTGATTGAAAAGAAGTGTTTTTGAAAATCTAGCAAGCATAACTTTTTCTGAAGTTTGTAGGCGTGGCCATGAAACATGAAACATCTGTGTTCTATATTCAATATATCATCTTTTAGATGTTTTCCTAGTACGAATGAAACAACTTGTAAAAGTCAATCACCCCGTATTAGCCTATATCACATACTTTAGACTAATATTTGTTTGTAATTTTTGTTCGTATGAAGCGGTTTTCATCATAGTGTGGAGGTTGCATACTGTTCCGTAGTATTCCAGATTAGGTTTAACCTTTTTAATCGCCTATAATGTATATCTTTTACGCCACTCACCAGTTTCTTCTCAAAACATTCACAATAAGTTTCTCATTTTTTAAAAACTGGGTACCAAACTGTTATGTAGTATCTTAAATATTTATCTACCATAACATCTAGATATTTATTAATATCAAACTCTGACAAATAAATATTGTTCCTATTGGAGTCATGCAACCACACCATAGTTTTGTGGCAAATTATCATTAGCAACATAAAGGACCTTACATTCCATAGCATTAAAACTAAGCTACCTATCCAGATAACATCTACATAACCGCAGAATGTCATTATGTAAAGTGTAAAGATCTGTACGTTGAATCTTAGTGTCATCTGCAAACAGCAGAGAGTGGGATGATGGCGCATCAGGCAAATCATTTATATATGTTATATCAGGCCTAACACACTTAACAAATTCATCCATGAAAAGATTTTGCCTGTTTTCTATTTGATAGACAGGTATCCGGAAAAGCAAACAGCCCCTAATACATCAATCAACATAAATCGATTGTAAACATCAGTTTTTTATGTGCAACTGAATCAAATGCTTTAGCAAAATCAAGATATATTGTGTCCAAACTATTTCTGTATTCTACAGACTTAGACCAAGAATCAAGAATATGCGACAGATTTGTCATGCAATATTTCTTGGAGACAAAACTGTGTTCTGATGGGATTATAATGATGTTATGTTGGAGGAATTCTAAAATATCATCCTTTATTATTGACTCCATAAGCTTGTAAACAATAGAAGTCTAACTAGCCTTTTGTCATTCTTTTCTTTATCATTCACAGTTACAGCAGAATGGTTTTGGTAAACCCGGTGGTACCTAGGTTTTTCATACATTTCCTAAAAATGTCAGACTTCAGGAAAGTCTTGTCTGGACAGAATTTGCATCCAGCAAGAATCAAATCAGGCAATTGCAGCTAGAATCATAAATTTCAACCACTAGACAACATACTGATCCTTGGCTAGTTGCTTTTCAAAATTTTGTACTGCAACTTTGCAATAAATACAGTATATGTGGCATCATTCTTAGAGAGATATCCGCTATTTTTACAATTTAACCAGTGAACCCAAGACACTGGAGACACTTAATAAACCTCCTTTATCTTTCCATTACTCATCATAGTAATGTAGGAAACATATAGTTAACGTTTCCGTTGCTTTTCTTATCAAATTTAAAAAGCATATAGTTCTTCTGTTATCATCAGTGGTATAGATTAGCTGAAGGTTTGTTTTTACAATGACTTTCTCAAAAAATAGTGAAATAAATTATATCAGCAAGTATATACTTCGATATTTTTATATTGACAAGATTCTTTTGTAAATGAATTCGCGCTTATGAACAAGTAGTACAAAGCAAAAATTATCCTAATAGTTTTGCATTGAACACGTTGCAAAGCCAATAGGTATAAAGAAAGGTAATAAACATCTATAACGAGTTAAGTGTAACTAAAAAGGAAAATGTTATGATCTAACAAAATCAGTCGGTAATTGCACATTGCCTGAAATCAAACTTTACTTTCGTTTTCAAAATTGTGTTGTTTACATTTCTAAAGGTAAATAAAAAAGAACTACGCATAAAAGTTTGGTTTCAACACTTCCGTGGCTTTTATCTTTTCTTCACCACGGTCATTTCTTGGATATGTATTACTATGCATTTCTGTTCATTGAAATAATAATACACTGAAAATTCATGGTTATTCAAATTTTCAAGATTCCAGTTTGAACAGTGCTTACCTAACGTTACCACTAAACACCAAGTTCTCAAATTTTTTGTTTTGTTTTTACACCATTATTTTCGTGCGTAAGTGGGACATAGCATTTGTTGCGCTTTCCTGATCTTCAAAAAGTTAATAAATGTGCTAAATTACCGTGAAATCCCGATATCAATCGCAACGCTTATCAATGGTGATAGCAAAACTTCGATGCGCTTATCTGATGGTGTCCTTATAAACGAGTATAAAGAGGGAAAGAAAGAAAGTAATTACGAATATATGTCATGTTTTGTTCTTGTTTTGTTATTATGTACAAGTTCTGTGGATAAAACAAATGTGAAAAGTTCTTTCACTGCATCATGACAAAGTTGTCAAAGATGCATAGTGAAAAGTTGAAAAGTCAGAAAATTTGATATTTTTTCTTCTTCTTTTCTCACTCTTCCCGAAAATATACGCCTTCAGACTGGTATCGATTAAATAGTAAAAAATTGCAAAATATTAAAATTATACGAGTTTTACTTCTCCTTTTTCTTGTTCTTTTTTTCGAAAACTATAACACTCCTCTCGGGACGCCTAGGGAGTAAGCCTCACCCAAATCGTTAGTTCGATTACAAACAAACAAACTTAGATTATTCTATTGTCATTGTCAATTTACTGAAATGTTTCTATTGATATTAACTGATGGTTTTATATGAAGATGATATAAAAGAGTGCTGAATATTAGTACGGAGAATTGAGGTGATTCTCGATTTTTTATCTAAAAACCCTGATTTTATTTTGCAAATTTGCAAAAGAAGCTTTTAAAGTACATATCTTTATTACGAAAAAAATATCTTTACAATATATATATATATATATATATTAATTGTACTTTTATTCGCAATTATGAGAATATTCCAATAAGATGTTGTTTACATGAAAGGAGGCCGCAGCACTGTCAAGAGGAGGGGACCTTTCAATTCCTATTGACATCACCGACAGCGTATATAATTGCTGAATCTATTGTCCCATAGGAAAGTATCGGGGATCCAGGGCAGGCAAAAATCTACAAGTCTATCTTAGATATTTTACAGACATTTCCAAATTTGAAATGACCATAGTAAACCACAAAGAAAGAAATGACAGTACCCCGGGAATTCTATTGATTAATTTTAATCTGTTAAAAATTATTCTTATGTACCTATAAGTTTTTATCTAAAATTAAATGCTTAATGAATATTTGTATTAGAACATGATGATGTTACACTTTCAGTTGAAGTTAAAGTCAATCGTGAGATGACGTCACTACTGCAATCTCGTTTAGCGCATGAATGAAGGATCTACAGTTATTTGTCAGTTTATAAAATCTCTTTTAAAAATGTAATATTCACATCAGAGGCTTTTCAATTGAAGGGCGCGTTTCAACTGAAATTCTCATAACAGCGTAGCTTCAGGGGAAGATTGTAGTTATATTATTGAATGACTGTGTTCACGAATGATATGTTCTGTAACGTTATCGTTTCGCTTCTTCGCTTCGACTTCAGTGACAATATATCAATTGATAGGGTTTGACCTTGTTACGTCAGAAATATTGGTTTTTGAGATATGATGCGCAGTTGGAAAGCATATTTAAGCATTGTTCATTCGGATGTCTTAAGCCTATAGCGGTTTTTCAAACAAAGAACAATATCGTGTTTGATAGAAGAAGTACTCAATTCGAAAACTGCAACTGGAACTTTATTAAAGTCTTATTACTGCTTAATAGTAAACTCAAATGTTAAAAGTTGTACAATACTGTACTTTACCCAACCTAACTATTTAATGCAGACTTCCTGGAATGATGACAGATAAAATAGCAATGGAGGTTTATGAAAATAATTTTAACAGTGATTGGGTATACCTCAAGAACAATGCAACGTTTGGGCATACATAGAATAACAGCAAACCTTTTAACAGCGCTGTCCCTCGATCCAATGTTTTTCTCTCGGTTCATATGTTTTATCCGTTCCCTAATTAACGATCGTGTCAAGTGAACGACACGATCAATGCCTTTTAAGAAAGGATTACGTTAGCTGATGTTTTTAAGCCGCTCATCGATTAAAGATATAATTGTTCTTTAAGAGCTTTTTAACTGCGTACAAACTTGCTCTGTACACAAATCTGTTTGCATGTTTGGTATTTAAAAACCCCAGGGCATTCAGCTATTGTGTTTTCAACACAAACATAGTTTTGTTTACTGCACGTATATCAGAAAATAGAATGGGGTTTAAAAATGTGTACTTTTCCGCATGAAAATGTTACTGATATTGATTTTAGAACAGGCAATGTTTATAAAGTAACAATAATTTAGATTCGATTAACTTTTAACTAACTTTTGAGGTGTTCCTTATCTCGAATAAATTGTACGTTTATTATGTTCCTTATTCTTTTGAACAATTTTTCAGGTGCCCAATGAAATTGAGTATTGAATAATGAAATATCCAATAAACCTTCTCATCTACTATGTGTGCCTTGAATTAATTAATAAACTAAACTGATGTGCGGTATAAACCAAGCAGGTTTTATGTACACATACGGTTGGTTTTACGGTTTTTATATATGAATTTTCTATAGGCCTTTTGCGTTGTTTTTAATGGCCTAAAATTTTAGAAAGTAAGTTTATAGTATCCCCCACATCAGAAACTTGCAAACACAATTTTCTTTCTGCCATTTGATTCCATTCCCAGATGACGTCATAATGGGATTATTTTTAATTCGGAATATAGTAGAAATGATATTCTATGGATGGCGGTCAAAGGCATATCGGAAATTTTTATTGAAAACCAATCCGAAATAGAATATAATGTGCCACAACAAAATTGACCACTCCAAGACGACTGCCTGAGATTTCTCAGTCGATAAAACAACAACCAATGTTGAAAACACGCTTTTCAAAGACGTCACTAGCATTTACAAAACTATCGTAGAATGGTGAAAGAACCTCATTTCTCTACCAAAGGAAAATCTAGGAAAACAGTTCATAGAGGAAATGATAAAATGTTTCAACAGTTTTAATATTAATAAAAATATCAGAAGATCGCTATAATCGATTATGATCATGTCAGCACTACTACCACAGAGATCTGTTCATAAATCAAAAGGGTGAAATCACAAAGATCATTTAAAAAGGCGACTGGTGCCTTGGTCAAAAGGTCAAATCTTGGAACTACTGTTTGAAGGCCAAGAAATTCAAAACCGTTTAAATTCTAATACTTCTAGCAAAGATATAGCTGATACTACAAATAGATTCAAGGCTCTGGTTACTAGGGTAAACGTAAATGATGAATCTGTTCTTAAAGAACTATACAAAAAACACTCCAAAGCTGAAACCCTCTACAGTTAAATGTTGCTACAAAACTCACAAAAAATGTCTGCCAAGTGATATTCGACTCAATACGAGACGAGACGAGATTCCGATACGTATTATAAAAGACTGTACACACGAACTTGCACCTTACGTTGCACATATTATCAATCTATCACTCAAGAATGCTGCAGTACCGACCGACCTAAAAACTGCAAAAGTAACCCCTATTTATAAGGATGGCAAAAAATCTAACTCTACAAATTACCGTCCTATATTAATATTGCCAGTTATTTCAAAAATACTCGAGCGTTGTGTCTACAGTCAGCTGATTGAACACCTGGAACACCATAATCTTTTGTCCAATCAACAGTCTGGCTTCCGGAAGAATCGAAGCACAGAGTTTGCATGTATTACTTTTCTCGACGATATTCATAGAGCTATAGACAGTTCCAAACTAACAGGTGCATTATTCGTAGACCTAAGTAAGGCCTTCGACACTGTCAGTCACTCTTCGATCATAGGAAAACTACCAGAGTACGGTATAACCAGTAACGAGATGGAGAGCATTGTCGAAACCTCAGTTTATTCACTGCGGAGTACCCCAAGGGTCTATTCTAGGCCCTATCCTGTTTCTTATGCACTTCAATAATGTATCCTCACTCCTGAAACACTGCAAAATTCTTATGTACGCTGATGACACGGTCCTCTATTTCCACCATCACGATCTGCTTGAAATTGAAAAAGCCCTCTCTGAAGATCTCAAAATTTTATCAACATGGCTTGAAGAAAATAAACTGATCGTAAACCTCAAAAAAGGGAAAACCGAAGTAATGATGTTTGGTACTCGTGCTCGTCTGAACAAGCAAGAAAGAGAGTAAATATTGAGTACAATTTACAGCAAACCAATGTCACCGATTCATATAAATATCTTGGGGTTGTACTGGACCAAACTATATCTCTCAATCTTCACTTCAACATGGTTAACAAGAAAATAGCAACAAGAATTCGCTTGCTCCGAAAAATCAAACCTCTTCTAACTGAAATTGCTATCTTGAAAATCTACCAAGCCTTCATAATACCTTTAGTCAACTACTGCTCATTAACTAATTTCTACCACAACTCTTCAAGAAAATTAATTTTATCGTCATTTGAAAATCAAATAAGGGCACTAATGAACAACCGAAATGTGCCGAAAATGTTGCAGACGTGAGAAAAGAAATGCTGTAAAACTGTTTATAGATGTATACACGAACACTACCCTTACTTCCAGGAGTACTTCCCGTTCCAATTAATTTCACATAGCATTGGTACACGAAACAACAAAACCTTACTGAGAATTCCTAGAGTCAAGCTGGAAAATACAAAGAAAGCCTTCTTCTACAATGGAGTTCTGATATTCAACAAATTACCAACAGAAGTTCGTGCTGAAGAAAAATACAATTTATTTTGTAAGAAACTGGACAAGATCTTTTAATTTAAACAAGTTTAATATAATTATATTCTGTTCTAGGTAGAGATTTCCCGGAGCCACACTGTATATATATATGCTAATTTTTCGCTTACAGAAGAAGTCGACCGCGACGATTTTGTCCGCGGTCCAAAATGGCCGCATGACCATTACGGCCTTTTTCGAAATCGTCCACAAAATTTTTGTCCCCACGATTTTACGTCTTATGCTGCTTTGGGCCTGTTTACAAATTGTCCAGTCCAAATTTGTCCCGGTATTTCCCTTTTTCTTCAGATACCGTGTGCACAGGAATTATTACTGTGGATACATAAACGAAAACACAAATACAGTTTCATACACCACTTTTACTCCCACAAATCACACACGTCTCATTGTTAGTCTCCTCTCCCTCACGTTGGGCGTTCTCCTTATACAGCTTCAGGTTATAGGAAATACTTCTCAAATATACTGACAACTCGTTCCTTTCCTTTCTTTTCTCTTTCCTTACTCTCCGTATCGTTCCACTATGTTCTTTATACGTTCCTGTTGCGTCTTATATGCTTTGTTAACTGGCTGCCGAATTCGTTGGTAGCCTGCTCTTATTTGGGTTCTGATGTTTCTTTCTTCCGGTTCCAGTTAATTACATACCGGTTATTATCCACCCAAAATATGTCATTTAAAAGAATTTAAAACTTTAGTATACATTGCCGATTAAAACCCCAAGTCGGCTGAGTGACTTGAGGTAATTCATAGCGAACATTTGATGACAACGGCAATCTCTACCGCCATTTTAATAGCTGGTTTGACGAGTAGAGACTAAAGTTTAAAATTTTGTAAAAATTAGCAGTTATGGCGTGCGATAATGTGCGATTAACAGCACGCGCAAATCGATTTATGGCGTGTGTGGGCGCGTATGCATGCATAGTTTAATTTACGACTTTTATATGAACCATTATGATGCCATAAAAAAACGAACAAAATAACTCATGGACAAGTTTGAAAAAGGACAAAACATGTTATGGCCAAATTTTTTTATGGACATATTTTCCTTGGACAAAAAATCATGGACGATTTCCCTTTGGACAAAAAATCGAGGACGAAATCGTCGTGGACGATTTTCCAAAGGCCGACTTCTCTTATCGCCATTCTTGTGGGCTTTGAAAGTCAGTAATCCAGTGTGTTTAATACCTTTTTGTTTTGTTTTCTTATAGATAATTTTACTGTATATTTCTAACTTTTATTAATTCTAATATTTAATCCTATTGTAATTAGTGTAGGTTATTTTATCAGGTCTTTTGTGAAAAACAGTGTTTGCACTGAGTATTATGTACCTGTATAAATATTAAATAATAATAACAATAATAATAATAATACCGTAAATCCTCGAATTGGCCCCCTGGGGGCTAATTAATTTATGATTTTTTTAAGTGGGGATTTATTCAAGGGGGGGGGGCTATTCGAGGGAGGGGCTAATAAAAAAAATGTGGTATGATTAACCCCGAAAAAGATGTATGCATATGTTCATCAATACTTCATAAGTGTTCAGTTATATGCATATGTTCATCAATACTTCATAAGTGTTCAGTTCAAAATATCAATGTCCTCGGCATCATCGATTGCTTCATCGAGGATCAAGTAAGGAGGGCAAGCCTGTTGTATATCTGTCTCATCAGAAACGAATGGATTTTCCTCTGTGCCGTCGAGCAATTGTAACTGGGCCTTTAGCATTTCCTGTCCTAGGCTGCATGGCATACCTGGTTTAAAATACGTTATTTCTTCATCCTGACAGCCGTCAGTAGCAACTGAGACTCCACATGCGATGAACGATTTTATAATTATGGGTGCTGAAAGTTGTTCCCAGCTCTCTAGGATCCATCTCACGACTTCTCGTTGAGGTGGTGCTTTTAAGTTGCCACATTCGGTCTCTTGGTTAATACCGTCAGCTGCTAGCCACCTTTATAATACAGCCCAGAACTTGTCTATTCTTCTGTAATTCATAGCAAAAGATTATGGGTGTTTAAAATGAACCATAAATTCATGATATAATATGTTCCCGATTTAGCCCCCATGAGGGTTTAAGTAAGCACGAAATTTGAGCGGGGGGGGGGCTAATAAAAAAATTTAGATTCAATGATGGAGGCTTATTTGAGGGGAGGGCTTATTCGAGGGGGAGGGGTCAATTCGAGGATTTACGATAGATAGAAAGGTTATTCGAAACATGCCTTCAAAAACTATACGGTCGACCATCAAACCTTGATGAAGATGAAAATGGCAACGCATTCTTAGTTCCACAGATTTGGACCTATGTCAGGCATTAACAGACTTTGATCATAGGTTGCACCCTATCAGAATAGGCGTAGTTCTAAGACGTATAGTTGAAAAGGCGGTGACACACATCTTGAGACGCAAGAAGCTGTTGATCTTCAATTATGTGTTGCCCAAGAAGGAGGCGCTGGAGCAAACATACACACGGTGGCAGATATACAGACAATGCATTTAATACAATAAACCGCAAAGTTTTGCTTCAAAACATTAAAATCTTTTTTCCAGAATTATCATGCTACGTAGACAAGTGTTATATGAAATATGCCTAAGGCTGTTTTTCTGGTATTATACCAGACAATATCAATAAAATCATCATTCTTGGAACACACAATTCCATGAAGAAAAACAGGACCTTCTTATAAATAAATTGAAGTAGAAAACAACAAGTGATTTACCTAAAGGAAAAATATGCCATCTTTAACTGAAAACTGTGACAGTTCACTCTTGTTTGTATATAAATACAATATAGATACAATTTTACTAGTCTAACTGGTATAAAAGAACAGGCTCCCTAATGTTTTACTCTCACAGGACCGTAATTCCGGGAGAGGGCTACGAGGGCTGAAGCTCCCCAATAATTTACAGATCTACAACTACAGATCAACTTGTATTTTGTGCAGGAATTCCTTTAAGAAATTTCAGAATTTGAGTAGTTTTTTTAGTCAATCTGGTGGTCTTAAATTTTCAAAATTTTCTGGCCTCTCGGACCCAACCATGGTGTGGCCTCCTTGGTCACTATTTACCCTAGCCAATCCTATTTATAAGCCCCCTAATAATTTTGTCAAATTTACGGCCCTGGTGACCCTAACTAAAAATTTTATATCTATTTTTTACAAACATGTTGGAAGGCGATACTTCACCCCGCTGACAGCAGTTTCAACGGCGATTGGTTTTAGTTTGAAATGAAAAATTAAATACAATCTATACTTAATAATTGCTTCAATCCACGGTAAAAATGTTCTTTTCCTGGAAAACTTCAGTCTTGCATAGCATTTCACATTGTCAATTCGACATTTTTTAGAACAGAAATTTGGTTGCTTCGACGTGACGTCACACTTTAATACTCTATTTATTTTGTGAATTGCTCACGTGAGATCGTGGTCACTTATGGAGTTTCCATGGTCAATAGTGTTTGTAAAACAGTGTTTTTGAATGGCACCAATTATATCAATTACTGTACTTGTGTTTGTGTTGCATATTTTAGTAATTGTTTGAACACATTTGTTGTTGTTTTTTTTCTTTCAAACCAATATATTTAAGGGATCGGAAAAATAGTTCGTAAAATCGAGGTGTTTCGATAAGAAAGGTGGATCAACTAAGTGTACTTTGCTTCTTACGTGATGATGAAACAATTAATTGTCGTTGAGTTGCGCAGTTTGCTTTCGCAACTGTTTAGCTATTTCATCGTTTTCAAAAAGAGCAAAAGTCTCAATGCAGTTGACTGGCTCGAATAACGCTTTCTTGCTCAGTTGCTTTGTTGATTCCATTTCATCATTCTCGCCATCTATCATTTCAACATTGAATGGAATGGAAGTTCCTCGTATAATTACGTTCGTACTTTATTTGGTAGCGAACCGATGTTAAAGAAACTAAAAGAAGTTTTGTAAATTTGAATAATCCGGTGTTCGAAAAGTCGGGGTTCAACTGTACATATATTTATATTTATCGCGGTCTATGTGTGTTTGTGTAAGTTGAATAAATATTACATACATGAACACTGATATTATTAAAATAATTCTTACGTCATGATTTCGCATAATTAAACTTTCAGCGTTTATTCAACCAATGAAATCGCGAACCTGCGGTAAGTTTCCCCGAAAATGCTGCGCTACACAGAACACTATCGTTTTTAATCTTTAAGTTATATTTACAATTTAATATACACCGAATGGAAAATTATCAAGTAGTTCGGCAACCGCTTGTAGCTGAAGTAATTTACAGTTGTGATTGAAAATCGTATTCTACTCGCGCTACTCGCGATAACATAAAATGAATGCTCGCCACCATACAACTACTATCTCTACTGCATTATGGTATGAATTAGTCATTTTTCAAAGTCTTAACAAAAATAAGCTCTCAGAGGGTTTGTCGCCAAAGCGACCACATCGTTGGTCTTGTTTGTGTCCGGCGTGGGAGCCAAGGTTACTAACGTCGAAGAGTAAATGTTTTTTAACTGGTTACGAAGTTGGCACAATAAACGCAGCTTCTCTTTTAAATGGCCTTTACGGAATATGAAACATTTGGTAGTCATGACAACCTGTTCGATTTGCATTTCGATGAGACAGATGATATCGGTGAGTTGCGCCGCCGTCAGTTTGCTTCGATTGTCCATCATTTGCTGAAAAGGTCGCGAAGTTGTTTTTTCTTGAAAAATAATGAGCTCAATATGATCATGATAGTACAGTATACTCGCGACAAGTGGGACACTCAAGAGACCGACGAAATATGCCCCACGTAAGCGTATGCCTATATTAGGTTAGGAAGTTCAAGGGACCGAGAAAAACCGTCCCACTTAGTGAAAGTCCCACTTATCGGAGGTCTTATCGGGAGTATACTTTATAAAAAACCTGGAAGTTCAACAGCCTCTTAATCGTGTGATCTATGCGTGTAATACTATTGTTTTATAAACGAAATATGTAAAGCCTGACAATCTTATTCATCATAGCAAAAAAAACATCCGTCAATTTTCGTGCATATTTACAACGATTAACTTCTTTGATTATTTGCCACCCGTGGCTTAGCAAACACAATTTTTTTCAATTTTTTTTCACGATGTAAACCTCTAATTTTTACTAACACCTCTATGTCGCCGTTGTTTGGAAAATATGTACTCTTCTCAAGGGGCTTAGGAGAATTACTCAGAGAGCACGTAAGTAAGCACTTTGATTTGCATGAACCTTTGCCCGAGTTCTGTAAAGTAAACGATGTTCATTCAAAACACACTTCTACATTTATCAAGGCTTTCTTTATTGTTAGTTAAATGTGAGAGTCAAGGAACAAGTACACCTTATTAAAACTGAAAATTAGCAGGAGTCATGTGAAAAAATAACAATACATTAATTTAACTTCTTGCGCGCACGTAACCGCGACGCGTTGCGACGGTGTTTGATGTTCACGACAGTTGGACTTCCGGGCTTTTTATACTTGCACGAAATAATGCGTGTCATTCTTAAGTCGTAATTACTTCTCAAGTAAAGTAAAGGTTTCCGATCGTCAGAGATAAATTAGCAACAGTATGTCCCTTTTTTCACAAGTCACAAACATATGTTCTATGGGAGCTTTTTAAAGAGAAATGGTACACTTAATACAATAGCACAAAATGGTCATTATTAAGTAATATATTTATGTAAATGATATCCAGTCTCGAATCGAACGCCATAGCGAATTATAGCATGAAAATGTAGCATTTTGGCTATTAATATCTACCATCACTACCAGCAGCGATTTGATGTTCAATGCTGTCGTTAACTTACTAACCTGCAATTGAATGACTTGTCTTGATAATTCGTTTTTTTCTTTTATCGCTTGATTCAGTGACCGCCTCAAAGCCTCCAGTTCTTGTTTCATCATCGTGGTGTTCGCCATTCAATTCATACTAAAATACTGTCTGATTTTGTTGACTGGTTGAGAAATTGAAACCGCCCGCCGTGGAATGCATCCAATGAAACACACACAACTTAATATGTATATATATATAATTTCGAGAAAACAAATTAATTTAGAGAGTAGACAGAACAATGAATATTTGATAATGCTCAGTGGCAGGTGATTTCGATAAAATTATCCCGTTGAAGGTTACATTCACTTGAAAATTGTCAGCAATGAAATACATTTACAGATTTCAAACGAAACCTTTAACTCGATTATGTTTTCTTGCTGCCGCTTATTTCCAACAAACTTAAAGCTCGCGAATATTGTTCTTTTAAAAAGCCATCTTTCAATCGCTATTCTTAAAGCAAAAGGAAAGTCGTTTCATTTATTTTTCTTGAGACGTTGGTAGATTTTCTAAGAATTAAATGCATATATTATTAATAGTAAAAAGCAGTTTTCATTACAATATAGGCGAAACGCCTTTAGGAGGCGGCATAAGTTAAAAGATTTATACAAAGATTTATCGAAACGAAAGAATTAGATTTTTGTGATAACAATTCACTAGTAAATAAAAGATTATATCACAGGAATCAATACAGAACTATTATTATTTGTGATATGCATAAACTATTTACAAAAAATTCCTCGCACGAAATTTAAACATTCTGTTGGAGAAATATATTCCTGGCTCGAACATTAAACGTTTTATTGGAAAGATATATTCCTCGCTCGAACATTAAACGTTTTATTGGAGAAATATATTCCTCGCTCGAACTTTAAACATTCTGTTGGAAAAATATATTCCTGGCTCGAACTTTAAACGTTTTATTGGAGAAATATATTCCTCGCTCAAACTTTAAACGTTTTATTGGAGAAATATATTCCTCGCTCGAACATTAAACGTTCTGTTGGAGAAATATATTCCTGGCTTGCACATTAAACGTTTTATTGGAAAGATATATTCCTCGCTCGAACATTAAACGTTTTATTGGAGAAATATATTCTTCGCTCAAACATTAAACGTTTTGTTGGAGTAATATATTCCTGGCTCGAACATTAAACGTTTTATTGGAAAGATATATTCCTCGCTCGAACATTAAACGTTTTATTGGAGAAATATATTCCTCGCTCGAACATTAAACGTTCTGTTGGAGAAATATATTCCTCGCTGGAACTTTAAACGTTTTATTGGAAAGATATATTCCTCGCTAGAACATTAAACGTTTTATTGGAGAAATATATTCCTCGCTCAAACATTAAACGTTCTGTTGGAGAAATATATTCCTGGCTCGAACTTTAAACGTTTTATTGGAGAAATATATTCCTGGCTCAAACTTTAAACGTTTTATTGGAAAGATATATTCCTCGCTCGAACATTAAACGTTTTATTGGAGAAATATATTTCTCGCTCGAACTTTAAACGTTTTATTGGAGAAATATATCCCTCGCTCAAACTTTAAACGTTTTATTGGAAAGATATATTCCTCGCTCGAACATTAAACGTTTTATTGGAGAAATATATTCCTCGCTCGAACATTAAACGTTCTGTTGGAGAAATATATTCCTCGCTGGAACTTTAAACGTTTTATTGGAAAGATATATTCCTCGCTCGAACATTAAACGTTTTATTGGAGAAATATATTCCTCGCTCGAACATTAAACGTTTTATTGGAGAAATATATTCCTCGCTCGAACATTAAACGTTCTGTTGGAGAAATATATTCCTGGCTTGCACATTAAACGTTTTATTGGAAAGATATATTCCTCGCTCGAACATTAAACGTTTTATTGGAGAAATATATTCCTCGCTCAAACATTAAACGTTTTGTTGGAGAAATATATTCCTGGCTCGAACATTAAACGTTTTATTGGAAAGATATATTCCTCGCTCGAACATTAAACGTTTTATTGGAGAAATATATTCCTCGCTCGAACATTAAACGTTCTGTTGGAGAAATACATTCCTCGCTGGAACTTTAAACGTTTTATTGGAAAGATATATTCCTCGCTCGAACATTAAACGTTTTATTGGAGAAATATATTCCTGGCTCAAACTTTAAACGTTTTATTGGAAAGATATATTCCTCGCTCGAACTTTAAACGTTCTGTTGGAGAAATATATTCCTGGCTCGAACATTAAACGTTTTATTGGAGAAATATATTTCTCGCTCGAACTTTAAACGTTTTATTGGAGAAATATATCCCTCGCTCGAACTTTAAACATTCTGTTGGAGAAATATATTCCTGGCTCGAACATTAAACGTTTTATTGGAAAGATATATTCCTCGCTCGAACTTTAAACGTTCTGTTGGAAAAATATATTCCTCGCTCGAACATTAAACGTTTTACTGGAAAGATATATTCCTCGCTCGAACATTAAACGTTCTGTTGGAGAAATATATTCCTGGCTCGAACATTAAACGTTTTATTGGAAAGATATATTCCTCGCTCGAACTTTAAACGTTCTGTTGGAAAAATATATTCCTCGCTCGAACATTAAACGTTTTACTGGAAAGATATATTCCTCGCTCAAACATTAAACGTTCTGTTGGAGAAATATATTCCTGGCTCGAACATTAAACGTTTTATTGGAAAGATATATTCCTCGCTCGAACTTTAAACGTTCTGTTGGAAAAATATATTCCTCGCTCGAACATTAAACGTTTTACTGGAAAGATATATTCCTCGCTCGAACATTAAACGTTCTGTTGGAGAAATATATTCCTCGCTCGAACATTGTAATATTGAAAACATCTTTATTTTTACCTGATACGATTCTGTTTGAACTCTTTCCAAGTTATTTCATATAATCTGAAACTGAGTTCGAAAAAATACAACCTCCTCAATTTATTGGGTTGTAATCATTTGAAGGAATGTTGATTTTGTATGCCAGTCAATGCAGAAACGTATGCTGTCAGCAGCATAGCATAAAATTCTAGTTTATAATAAATATGAATAATAAAGAAAGAGAGAGGAAAGAAAAAGAAGAGAAATTCATTCATATATGAGTTGTCAGAAGTATGGATTAATTTATTTTCATTGTTAAAGTTATAGAAACTCGCACGATGGAGAAACTTATAATAAATATATTTAATGCCTTCCAATATTTAAAATAAACAAAACTTCTGATTTTCGCTGAGAATGTGAACATGTTCACCATGAAATCTGATTTTAGTTTCTGACAACGTTAAGTGAATGGACGTATGGTTTTATACAATGAAATCGTTTTAATTTGCAGGAACTGCGAGTTCATGGTTTCCTCACTTTAGAATATCTATGAATAGGTTAAAGTTGAATCAGTCCACACTGTTTGCTCATTTACACCTACGTTGCGAACGAAGAAAAAACGTTTTTTGCTATAATAAAGTGTATATTTACATATTATTTACAATTTTGCCTTTCTACTACAACTTTTGCATTATATTTCATATTCATCATATATGGATAATACGGGACTGAAGTTCGATCTTAGTCCAAATTATTAGTTAGTTATTTTGTGCATCAATGTGCAGGAGAGTACAGTTTTTACAAATAAATACAAAGTCAAATAAATGTAAAGCCACTTTGACAACTATATCGCAATAGTTGGTTCGTCATCCATTAAAGCACGATTCTTCTTCTCGGAATCAATGTTTTCATCCCTTAAATTCCTTTGTCGGATTTCATCCAGTTTTCTGTTGAACGCCTTGTAGAAAGCCATCACTTCGGTAATCATGGCATCTTCTAATTCCTGGCACTGGGATGCCACCAACTCCTCGAAAGACGTGTGCGGAGTCTCAACTCTCTCGTCCTCTAAAGCAAGAGAAGATACATTACATATCTTGTATCATACCTGCTAACAAAACTAGCAAACCTTTGGCCGGTGGCTGCTCCCGTCTCTGTTTAGGTCTCCAGTAACAATACTCCCATGCGATTCCGCATATTGTCAAAATGAAGATGAGCCCCAAACAAGCGAATACTGCCTGCTTAAAAACAGTGCTTTCGGGATCAAACAGACTTGATGACTTCTCCTCTGCGGCGCTTTGAGATGGTTTCTAAAAAATTCGTCAACAATTTAAAACCGTTCATACGTGCAAGAATGGCAGTTTTCTTACGGGTAACGCTTTCATGTTCTTTTGGATCATATCAGTGATGTAGCTTTCCTCAGTACTTAAGGCTCTTCTCAAACATTTCTCCATTGCCGGGCTGTTTAAATTATTAGAAATGACAAATCCGTAAGCAAACTGATGATCGAAAACTTGAGCTACAGAAACTTGGTCTTTATTAAACTTATCTTGAAAATGACCAGCAACGTAGCTGTCAATTAAACCTCCAACAATCTTTTTGTCTGGATCCTCATCAACTTCAATTATTGCCTTCACAAAACCATCAATGTCCGTCCGCGCTAAAATTAGTAACGTATTTATAAACGTTGTATCGGGGAAAACGCGACTATAGAAGCCTATTATTACAGGTTTTTACTCACTATCTACTTTCGCGTTGTTTCGGACGCCGTATCTTTGCTCTTCGGTGTTCTTTAACGCCACGACATTGCTTCCGTATAGGGTGACATCATTGCTCAATGAAAGAGCTGTTAAAGACGTTGTGACGGTAGCGGTGAAAATGGAGATAATGACCAAACCAACCAGAACCCAAAAAAATGCAAACACCCTGGCAACGAATGATCGCGGAGCTCTGTCACCATACCCTACTGTTGTCATGGACACGAATGCCCACCAAAACCCTTCCCATGATCCTTTGAAAAACGAACTTGGAAACTCCTCTGGATTCCAATACGAGTCCTAGAAAATAAGGAAACACTATTGAAATTCTTTTCAAACGAGACAAAGTAACGCAAGAAAATAATTTTATTTACCAGTGCCCACATAACTATTCCAGAGAGAGCGGCCATGATTAAAGTCAACACCAATACTGGCCAGCCCTGTAGAACAGCTTTAATAACTGCACTAGCTGAAGTGGTTGACTGCGCGTTTGCTTGAATATATATGATGCCGGGCGATTCTACCACGGGGAAATACGGCTGCTCTTGATACTTGATTTTCGTCATTTCGCCATAAACAGGAAATGCCAGCACAGAGTTATTTTTACCTAGAAAGAACACAATAA
Organism: Candelabrum cocksii; assembly: GCA_963930725.1. NCBI lineage: Eukaryota > Metazoa > Cnidaria > Hydrozoa > Anthoathecata > Candelabridae > Candelabrum > Candelabrum cocksii. The sequence continues at coordinate 9,779,516 of OZ005667.1, read as the reverse complement.
AAATCTTGGTACCGGATGATGATCTCAGTTACCAATCTGCTCTCTTAGAACTTCCGAATCACTTGCTGCACTGGTACTGTAGTTGAAACCAACGCATTCCCCGCAACATGTTTTCACCATCTTTTCTACTATGATCTTAAATATGTCCATGTACGGGTGAATGTCCCAAAACTTGATGACCATTTCCTTCGAACATCCCGGATGGTGGAACACAACTTGCGAGTCGTTATTACAGTCGACAGTTGGAACTTTAAACGCGATAAACACAGAATTATTATTAATGGATTAATATATGACAACTGAACAAAATGAACCCTCTGGTCGAGCCTCGAAAGACGGTTTTCTTTAATAAAACTACATTTATTTTCGTTAGAAATCGTCTTGTAACGTACTATTGATAAATTTCTGGTAAAACCTCACCCGCTCCATAAGCTGTTGAAATAGCGATTGCTGTTAAAACGAGCAACAAGTTTGCCATGGTTAAACTAAAGTCAAAACCTTAATGAGAAAGTTCTTTTAATCCTTTCAACGCGAAAGATCTTCTCCCTATTGATAATATTGAGAGAGCTTCTTCAATATACGGTTTTGAATAGGCGTTTTTTTCTCTCGAAACGTTAATGAATGATATAACGTTAATAATTTATCAGTCATTCTCTCTCCTTTTCAAATCCAATAAATTATTCAAAAACTTCTCCCGTTGTTTTGCTGATATAAGAAAGTTTTTGCTGTAAGTAAAAAAGGAATTCAAACGATGATGACGTCCATTTCATCTTTTTGATGAAAGTACAGTCATATTAAAATTAGGTCAATGTGAAAGCATTGCTCTTTAGACACTTAAAAATAGTTGACGAAAATTTACCAGTACACAATTAAAGTACGGTATACGGAATATAACTAAACTGACAATGTTGCCCAAAACAAAGACAATGTAAAAATGATACTAAATTGCTGTGGCAAATAAAAACATTAACTTAAAAATCAATTCCACTAATTTTGTTTTCCTGATCCTAAGTAAGTACATATGAATATACTATTTGATTTTCTTGTCACGTGGTAGTGAACGTAACATATTCAAATATTTTTCGTCATTGACGACCGATTTACCAAAGTTGTTTATTAAATTGGTTTTTATGAAAGAAATTCTCTACGAGAAATTTTATCCCTGCTCTGAATGACGAAAGATTATTAAAGTTTCACGCTGAATGCTTCCAGAAATAGAAAAATGATATTCGCGCGATAAACCTGTTACTATAACAACAAAACACTACAAGCTCTTTGGTGGTGAATAGCGTGAATAACCAATCAAAAGCCACAACGTTCAAATGCACCCCGCTAACATATCAATAAGTCAAAAGAAGGGTTAATCATGTTTGCTTCTATTTGATGTTGAAATTCGTTTGATGACTATATAATTTAATCACCAATAATAGGTAACAAGAAATGTGCACATTCCTAGCCAATGTATCTATCTCAAATGGTTCATTGGGACTTTTTGTTGCTATGCAACTTATGTTGACATGATTTTTTTACGAATTGGTAGTTGAAAACCACAACCACGAATATTCTCATTTCACAGTTGCAAGGGAAGATAAACCACGAACATACTTATTTCAATACAGGAAGGAAAAACAAACAAATAAACCTTTAATGCAGTATAATGATTCGAAAGAGTATTGCGCGTATTCAATTAGGAAGCATTGTCCTTCGTTTACTTTTTATCTTTAACGAATACACTTGCAACAAAACTAAAGTCAAAATACGTGCATTGGTGAAGTGCTCGGTCAAACAAACCATTTCATTCAACACAATAAATTCGTGCTGGCTTTGTGCAGTGTGTCTTATACTTTCGTTTTATTGTTTACTGGAATATCCATTTTTATTACGGGCGTGTCCAGTCGGCCCGATCCCGTGCTTCTTGCATGGCGCTGTCTGATATCATTTAACTTTTCGTGAAACTCCTTGTAGAAGTTTACCACTTGCGTTATCATGGAATGCTCTAAATCCTGACATTGCGCTGCAACTAGCTCCTCGAATGAAGTGTGAGGTGTCATGATTCGTTTCTCATCTAAGAACGTATCACTTTATAAAAATGATGCGACCAAAAGACATTCACCTACCTATTTCCTTCGGTTTCTCTCGCTTCATCCTCGGTCTCCAGTAACAGTATTCCCAGATTAAACTGCATATTGATAAAACCGCGATCATACCAAGGCACGAAAAAACTGCCGTTTGAAACACGGTACTGCTTGGATCAAAGAGATTGCTTGACTTTTCTTCTGCTGCGCTGATGGAGGGCAACTACAAAACAAACGACTCATGTAACGAGAAACAAAATGGTTATTTACTTTAGAATCATACCGGATAGGCATCAAAATCGTTTCGAATCTGTTCCGTGATGTAGGCTTCGAATGTATTGAGGCTTCTGCGTAAACACTTCTCCATGGGTTGAGTGTTTAAACGGTTCGAAATAACGAAACCGTATGCGAACTGATAATCGTACACCGTACCGAACCGTAAACCTTTGTCTGGAGAAAGTAAAGCTTTCTTGTATCCAGCGACGTAACTGTCAATCAGACCACCAACGATTTTATCATCAGGATTTTTAGTGTAATCGGCAAGAAGGGCATCAGCAAACTCCTCCACTGTACTTACCGCTATGAGAATAAATCTTTTATTAAAACCTTTTAAACATAATATAGTATCTAATAGAAAATAGCTCGACACAGTACTATATGTCTAGAAAGAATCTTACTTTCTACTTTCGCGTTGTTTCGGACGCCGTATCTTTGCTCTTCGGTGTTCTTTAACGCTACAACATTGCTTCCGTATAGGGTGACATCATTGCTCAATGAAAGAGCTGTTAAAGACGTTGTGACGGTAGCGGTGAAAATGGAGATAATGACCAAACCAACCAGAACCCAAAAAAATGCAAACACCCTGGCAATGAATGATCGAGGGGCTTTGTCGCCATACCCTACTGTTGTCATGGACACGAATGCCCACCAAAACCCTTCCCATGATCCTCTGAAAAACGAACTTGGAAACTCCTCTGGATTCCAATAAGAGTCCTACACGCAGTAAAGTAACTCATAATTTCAAAATCATTTTTAAAGTTTTTTCAGGTTCATGGCACGAATTTGCACACACTTACCAGAGCCCACATAATTATTCCTGAAAGAGCAGCCATCACCAGTGTTAACACTAGTACTGGCCAGCCTTGGAAGACGGCTTGAATAACAGCGGCAGCAGTGTTACCTTCCTCCTCCGGTCCTTGAATGTATATGATACCTGGTGCTTGGATGACAGGGAAGTAGGGCATACTCTTAAATTTTAAGGTTGTAAGTGAACCATATATCGGGAAACTCAGAACCGAACCATTTAAGCCTGAAAGATGATAATAAATATGAACAGTAGGATTTTTTAATATTTAGAAAAATGAAATAGTTTCCAATGCTTCAAAAGTTCAAATCATAGTTCAATAATAATGTCAAACCAATTTCAGTTTTGAGAACTTCAGAGTCATTTGCTGCGTTACTGTAATGGAAGTTGACGCAGGCGCCACAACATTTGCGGACGAGTTTTTCAACTAACAATTTCAAGAGGCCTCGTTTCTCCACTTCGATGTCGTATATGTATGGAGGGATCTGCCACCAGTTCACTTTCATGTCAATAGTGCATGATGGGTAGACCAAATCGTTGTCCGTTTTACCAGTGCAATTTTCTAAAAAAAAACATATGTACAAGACAAGGGGAGGGGGGGGGAATAAAAACTACAATCCGATGTAAGAACTAGTCAATAATTTTTATATTCTTTTTTTCTGTATTTATCTTTTATAAAATATCAAATTCAGAATTTCCATTTTTTCTGAACTTGGAAAACACAATAATGAAGAAAAACATAGCACCTTTCGAAAAACCGCCATGGAACAAGGCCGCCAGCGCTACACAATACAAAAACATTTTTGAACACTCTTTCCAAAACTTCTTCTTCGTTCTACATAAGAAAAAAATATGACTATTTGCTACATATTGAATGCTGTATGTTTTCCATAGGTTCAATCGCTTTCAACACAAGAAATACTTAATAATTAAGCACTGAATAGCACTGGTTAGGGGCTTATGAAGCCAATATTTCACGACCAACCGACTTTATCTCAAACCTATTTAACTCATTCAATTCAGCAACTAATGGGATTAACAAAACCAGGATTATAACAGCCTAGCTAGTTTTCATTTTAGTTTCACGATTTTCCGCTTTCATTGAGGGAAAGATACCATTAATAAAAAGTGTAACATTATGTTTTTAACGATGCTTTAAATGAGACGCTTTGTAAAATAGAACTTTCTACAATATTTGGTAAATATATCTATATATGTATGTATATGTAAATATACCTCTGTTTTTTATATTTAAATAAGGAGGAAACACGGTTCAAGACACGAACTACAGATGATAAATAGAAATACGAAATTGTTTTATAGCCATATCTAGTTGCGTTGGAAAGGCTGCTATGCTTCTGTTGCTATGGAAAGCAATAAATAAATAATATACCCCTCGGTAACTCGACCAAAAGTAAATTATTCAGCCTTCGATAACTCGACCAAAGGTAAATTATTCAGCCCCCGGTAACTCGACCAAAAGTAAATTATTCAGATATCGGTAACTCGACAAAAGGTAAATTATTCAGCCCTCGGTACCTCAACCAAAGGTAAAGGTGTACATTATATTTCTAACTGATTGTTTTACAATGTTGTCTATAAAAAATATTTACATAACCAAGGTGAATAAATTCGCCATTATTAAATTATAATGATAAACAACATTTAATAATAATTTGCACATCAAGACCTGCTTTTATAATGCATTATATAGGCATGCATAGTGAGGCTATTTTTTGATAAAAGCACCAAAATTTGTACACATGTAGAATAATACCTAAAGAACATTTTTGGATATGGAGGCGGTCGTAAATGTACCCACGGTAGCCATGGCAACAGTTTTAAAATGGTCGCCATGTTAACCTGTTTAACCATGCAAGCATTAATAATGCAGCCTCAAATAATTATCATGCTTTATCATGTAAGCCTCTTCGTGATTGCACAGGGCAAGTAAGTGAGTTTCCTGTTGAGGTGGTAAGCAAGAACTCGATCCCCATCTGTAAACACCAGTTATTTTTTTCCTGCTTGAATGATCGAACAAGTGCCTTCGAAACTGAAAAGTTCTTTCTTATTGATATTATTAGTCATCATCATCATCATTTTTACCTATAGGAGAACTCAGTTCTCATCAGGTGCTCCCACTTTTTTAGAGGCTGTTCATAAGGATAAAAACACTCCACCTGATCGGGATATCTCGCTAAGGCGGGATGATTTCCAGCTCGTGTTCATATAGAGAAAAACGTCCCGCCTGACCGAGGCGTTTTGAAAGTCACGTGATATTTGTTTACACAATTTTACGCGCGAAGTTTTAAAAAATATATTTAATTCGTCATCATTATTATATAATTTTGCATCTCTCAAATATTTGTACATTGCTGGTTTATCTCCATCAAAATCTAAACCCCGATAACTCATTAGCGATTTATAGTCTGCAATAGAATCAATTAAATTTTCTATCATTTCATTATCCCACCTAAAAACTTGTTTTTTACTTGTTGTTTCTTTTGTTTACTTACTGCGGTGGCCATTTTTTATTAGATTATTCAAATGCAATACAGGCTAATGCAATTTCAAAACAAAAAATTGTCCAGTCTAACCGGGTTGATTTTCAGCTCGTGTTCATATGGAGTTTTTTCACCTTGCCTAACCGGGATCTCGGTAGTGAATAGGCGAGATCTCGCCTAGGCGGGGTGAATTGTTTTACATATGAACACGATGTGAAAATTATGAGAGTTTTGAGAAGCGGGATCTCGGTTAGTTTTTTTACCTCGGTTAGGCGGGGTGTTTTTATCCATATGAACAGCCCCTAAGATGACATGAGAAAGCAGTTGCTGGAATTTTTCCTATCAAGCATGGTGCGTCTAAACTCAGTTTTATCGACGCCATGATTTTTGATAATTTGCTCCAAAGATTGGATGGATTGTCGGAGTTGCAGAATAATAGCTGTTAACTCTAATTATCAAGCCGAGTGACGTGTGCAATATATTTTAGGTGCTGTATTGAACAAAAGTGTTTAATTACAGTTGTTTTTGTAATTTTCCGGATTTTTACATTACTTAATTTGAACGATCAATCAATTTCTTCCGCAGGGATTGAAATTATTTTTTTTGTAATTTGGTGCGTTCTTTCTTTTAAATACACTTTTGACCATGCGCCGTAAAACGACATGCCACATAGACTTAATCTTCTGCAACTCTCTGGCACTCAATTGCCATGCCTGGACTGAGAAGAGCAGGCGACTACGGACACAGGCTTCAAGAAACTTTACTCGTGTAGGTAAATATATTTGTTTGTCGAGCAGTAATGACTTTAATTCTTTCCATTTGGAATAGCCCCTTGCTATTTGATGGTGAATGAAAGCTGATGCAGTGGCTGATTCATTTGACATCATATGCCCGAGGTATTTGAATTGTCTGACATTTTTAATCGATTCACCTTTGAGATTTATTAATGAATTGGATGCCATGACAATCTCAGAGACATTGATTGTTTTCGTTTTATCAGTGGCAAATGGTAAGCCCAAAACAAGAGTGTATCATCGTAGATCTTAAGGATAGATTGTAGCTCACTTATATCTTCACAAAATAAAACGATATCATCTGCATATAACAACATTCGCAATCGATCTTCATCCGCGAGCTTGTGTATACACTCTGTTCTCTGGTTGATGACTCGGATTTTATGCGATATGAATATTTAAGACCAGTATTAGGGAAATTGAGTAGAACATCATGTTCGGCACAACAAAACCATATAAATGTTAAAGAGAACAGGGTACTCAATGCCACCTTGTCTACAACCAATTTGCACTTGAAAATAGTTTGTCGTATGTTTAATTGCAGCAATTGTACCAGTGTACAAAGCCTTTAAAATTGATGTTAAAATAGAAGACTTGGTTCGAATTTTTATGACATAAAAAAGCATATCTCTATCAACATGATCGTATGCCGCTCTTAAATCAATCATACAAAGATGTAATGTATTTTTTGTTGATCTTATTGCGTCCTGAACAATAAAAATGGCATCGGTGGTCGATCTATTTTTTCGAAAGCCAAATTGATTTTTCATGATGATTTTCTCGTAAATGTTTCGCAAAAGTTCTATTATTATTTTTGGAAGAAGCCGAGATAGTGTACTCATAATAAAAATAGACCGATAGTTCCTTGCAACACTTTTCAGTCCTTTTTGGGAAAGCAAGTTATAGATGCAAAAAGCTAATATTTCGGAACAACTACGACAGTCCATATTATGGTCATAAGCAACAAAATGGCGGAAGTAAGCTTGGTGGATAAAGCATATTTAAAATGTTTAGCATAAGTGTTATCTATGCCCTGACATTTATTATCCTTTTGAGAGTTAATTGTTGATTATATTTCGTCTTCGGTGGGAATGGCTTCATTTACGCTGATGATCTCAGGCTGACATTCTACATTTCAACATCAAAATGTTTAGCAAAATGGTCTTTTAACATAGACTATTGAGTTGCCATGTTGCCATGGCTACCGTAGGTATGTAAATGTTTACGATCGCCTCCGTATCCAAAAAAGTTTTTTAAGTATTATTCTACATGTGTACCAATTTTAGTGCTTTTATCATAAAATGCACAATTGGTTTGGTATTGTTAACTATGCTGCCTCACTAGCAGAAAGAGGCCTTCAAGAAGACCCATGCCCAGCATCAGCTGTAACAGTCTTGTCACGAAGCCCTGTGCGTTATATATTGTGTTACATTTTTTATATCTTTATTTCGCGTTATATATGGAAAAAAATAAAGCGTAAATATTGTACTGAATAATCCGGAGCTAGAAAAATCAGTAGCTATATAAGATATTCTACCCGTGAAAAAATCTATAAAATACATGTTATACCAAGCAAACTCAAGTTTGCCAGTTTATTTTGCATATTTAAAAAATATTTTTTACTTTCAGTTTGAAAGTAATTGTATCTTTCAAACTTTTGATGTTTTCATCCTTACAGTTCCTCTGAAAGTAAACTGTTTCGCCCTCAGTAACGAAAAGTTTTCGTAAGTTCGAAGTTTATGTTAATCACCTTAAGTTAACCGGAACATTTATTTTAGTCGCTCCATCAAATTATTTTGCGTTTCCATACATCAAATCATTAATCCGGGTTGTTGATCATTTTCGGAAGCTTGGGTCGAAATCCCAGAGGACAGCTTCACATCCAATCACGTTTTCTTTCAACAAAAATCGTAAATCAATGGAGGACATCAGCCACATGTTTGCAAACCTTGTAATTGAAGGAAAATCTCAACTGGTGGAACTTTACCGTTTACAGAAAAAGTATTGAATGATTTATAATGTAAACACCCTACCTCTGGACATATTCCAGAAGATTCTCTAGTAAACTTCCCAACTCTTCCTTATTTTTATGAACCAATTGACCTACGAACAGAGTGCAATGATAGCCACACTGAGAACACAAGGTTCTGTGGGACCATCTGGTACGGATGCCAAACTTTATCGCAGAATTCTGTGTTTCAAAAGTGCTGCAGGTAAATATCTTCGAGAAGAGATCGCAATTTTTGCAAAGAACCTATCGACAAAATCATATCAGTCACTACTTATCGAAGCTTATAGTGCATCTCGATTAATTAATACCATTGAGTAACAATCCTGGAGTTCGTCCGATTGGAGTAGGTGAAGTCTTTAAGCGTTTAGGCGGTAAAATAATCAGTCAAACATTCATAGAAGACATTTGCAGTAGTACTGCTGGACCACTACAAACATGTGCAAATCACCGTTCGGGAGCGGAAGCCGCAATCCATTCCATGTGTTATATCTATGAACATGAATCGACAGACGCAGTGCTACTTATAGATGCATCAAATGCATTCAACCAAATGAACAGCGTTACACAGTCCGATACTTGTGTCCACCAATATCCACCTACATTATTATCGAATGGTGGTGAAATGTTGTCCACCGAAGGAACACTCAGGCTGACCATCTTGCAATGACCTAGTACTCTATAGACGTTCTATTAACAAGATTTTATTGCAGAATATCTTCGTACATTGTGTTTCTGGCGCCATGCAACCGTGTTATTTGTTTCTTCTTTTCTCTAAATCCTTTTTCTTGCGACTTGAGCTTCTGTTTTTTATTTGGATTGCATACCCAGGAGCCATTCACAGTAAAAATTTTCTGTTATTTTTATAAAATCAAAAAGCTTATAATCAGTTTATTTTACCTAAGCAATAGAAACCCGAGAAAGAAATTAATTAAGATTTTCTGTTTAATATATCACAAAAAATACTCACATGAGCAGAAGATCATCTCGCATATGTTTCTAGCAATATTGATATAACTAACTTCTATTCTGCGGTACACACCACTTGTATTCTGTACACGGAGAGACGTTTGAGAAGCTCATAGTATTTATGTTGTTAAAGGTAATATTAAATCATGCGGATAAAGCCTAGACATGCTTCGATGAACTCAATTGCAACATCAACATTGTCTATGTTGTTAATTTACGTAGTACAACGTGTTAAAATAAAGAGAAGATAAATCATGCAAAATAAAAGTATTCAGAAGCTAAATATAGCTAAACAACGACAGACTCTATTTTACAGAGAATAACTTCCTGATAGCATAAAGCAGTTATCAAAATTTCTGTTGAAAAATGTCGAACCATTTTTATTTTGGTCCTAATTATGATAGGTTGACATAAACGAAAAATTTTTGATGCTGTTCCGTGAAGTTGCAGAAATCGACGTTGGACATCTTCAAAACCCACGAAATTGCAGAGAAGCACCGTGGACGATCTTATGAAAGAAATATTTGTGTGCATCAATGGGAAGGAACGTCTCTCGAATTTTGCACTATTGACTGTCCATAACAATGATGGTGGTTGATATCTTTGCACAAAATAACACCAGAAAATTGAAATTGGATTCAGTATTATCGTAACACTGTATTATTATTTATTTTATCTTGTTGTATTTACTGTATTACTGTATTACTGTAAAGGTCCCAATCTCAGACAAACACTCAAACATCTCCTTTTTAAAATTTTAAATTTTTGTTTTCCAATTGGCTTTAAAAAAATTATTGACATCGAAGGTATAAGATCACTGGATTTAAGCTTAATTTACATTTCAAACCTAACTCTAACTCATTCAGAAATGAGAAAAAATATTTGTCTCAGATTGGAACCACAATCATATGTCAAACATAGATCATATCTGAAATGGGACAATATTTCGAAAGGGTCTATAAAGAAAATATCATTAAAAATTGTATCGATTTGAGTATCAGCTGGGCCAAATGTTAAAATAAAATGTTTGGATCATTACATGTTACAAGGATTGCAAGATCTCCTTCATAATAGAGAAAACAAAAGCGAATTAATAAGGCTACTATTTCCATATATTCAAACTGAAAGTGGAGGGAAGCAATTCACAACTCCACTAAGGTATCAATCAATTATTTATTTACCAAAAAATATCTATAACAATTATAAAATAAACTATAAATACGGAAACTCAATACAAAAACACAACAACAACAACAAAGACCTTTATTACAAAAGGAAATTTGGTTTAAGATATTTTGGCGGGAGTTACTCAATAGCCTAAGGCTGAACAACGTAGTAACCCCATAATAAATTAAAATTAAATAATATTTGAAAATATGAAGAGAAAATACTTAATAATATATATATATAATATGTATATATAACTATATACAGTTACCACACCATTAAAGATGTCCCTCGTTTGCGAGAGTCACCTTGACTAAACGAAGAAATTGTTTTCTGCTTAAATCAAAAATAGAAAAAATAGAATGATAATCATTGTATTTTATTTGAAATAGTTTGTTAATGCTTCCAATTGATTTGTTCCAATCAGTAAAGCTCTGGTATTTTATAGAATATTTGCCATATGTTAAAATGAGGTAAAAACAGTTTATCATTAGAAGCATTACGTGTTCCGTGATTATGGGAATTAATAATTTTAGAGAAAAAATGACTAATTGAAAAAGGAATATATTGTTTTAGTGAATCAAAAATAAATAAAATATTTGAAATTTTGATATGAAGTTGTAAAGGTCGAATATTAAATTTTTCATAGCATCAGATGTATCATAGCGAAAAGGTTGAAAATTTATTATTCTAACCGCAGAGCGTTGAATTGACAATATTTTATTAAAATCAATACTTCCTCTTTGACCCCAAATCTGACAGCAGTTACACAAGTGAGAAGAAAATATTGCAAAATACAAATCTTTTAGAATTGATTCTTTTACAAAAAATCTAACTTTAGCGAGCATACTGTTTGCTCTGTTCAGTTTCATACAAATTTTATTGATATGACTTTTCCATGTCAGGTTTTCGTCTATTAAAACCCTCAAATATCTTATAAAACAAAATTGATACAATCGTTTGCCATTTAAGACAATTTTAATTTTGTCGTCAAATGTCTTTTTTGGTCTCCTAAAAATCATAAATTCAATTTTATCCGTGTTCAAGGCAATAAGGTTTGCGTTTAACCAGTCATTCAATCCTCTCAAATCAAAGTTAATTTTTTTACATAATTGTTTAATTGACCTATTAATGTATAATAAGTTTGTATCATCAGCGAAATGATGCACCGTTGAAAACTTTACACAGTTTAGTAAGTCATTGATATAAATCAAAAATAAAAGAGGTCCCAACACAGAACCTTGAGGCACACTACATGTAATTTTCTTCAGAGACGATCTAAAACCATTTATTGAAACAAACTGTTGTCGATCTTTTAAATAGGACGCGAACCAATCTTCTACAATTCCTCGTAATCCATAGTGACGAAGCTTCTTTATTAGAATTCCATGGTGAACGGTATTGAAAGCTTTTTTAAGGTCATTAAAAACACCACATGCAAACAGATCACTATCAAGAGCTTCTCTGATTTTTTCAGTTATGCTTATTAAAGCATGATTAGTCGAGTGATTAAAACGAAACCCAAATTGTAGTTTGTTTAAACATTTACAGCGGTCCAAAAAATTATAGATACGAGAATGCATAAGTTTTTCTAATAACTTGCTTACGTTTGATAGAATAGATATCGGTCTGTAATTAGTACACTCTAGTTTAAAACCTTTTTTAAATAAAGGAAGAACAGATGACGTCTTTAAGATATTTGGAAAAACACCTTTAGCAAAAATAAGATTAAAAAGTTTTAAAAACACAATGAATAATTCTTCGTTTAAGTCTTTCAGGATAAAAACAGGAATGCTATTAGGCCCTATTATGTATACTGTTGGCGAGGAGACATAACTCAAACGGAGTTCATTTATTACATCAAATCATGAAGAGACAGATGCACGTCTTGTATTGCATGCGTTTCAATGTAATAATGATACCATTATCGTATGTAAGGCCACTGATGTGCTGATTCTACTGTTGTGGACACACAATCACCATACTGTACAGCATGAGTGGTATATGAAGTACAATGGTTGAGAAATATGTAGATATAAATTCTTCAATTTTTCAATTTCCATTATCCAATTTACTAGATGGTTTAGGTGAACAGAGTTAAATTCAAGGGTGATTGAAGATGTTACCATTTTATGTCGGTAAGAAGAATGCGACCTACGTAAAAACCAGAATTCGATCAAAATATGAAGAAAAAAAACATCTTCTACAATACCACCAGATACCGATTAATTTCACCAAGCAATTTAGAGAGTTCATTTCCAACTATATATTTGGTTAAACTGTTCAAAAGATCATCTGCGGCTAAACGACAAACAGAAGAATTTGCAAAATATTAATTATCAAAAATAGTTTTGGGATAGGCTTATGGACAAGTTGCTGTTTTTACTCCTTTACCCAAAATGGGGTAAATGGGCTCCAAACCCTAAATTATTGAAAATTACTCAGAAATTACTCATTACAAAACTATCTATATCTCAAGTACCAAAAATGGTAGAGAAGTGATCCAAGCAATTCTGTTTTAATGGGCAAAGCGATGAAATGAAAATTTTAGGGATTCAAAAAATTTTCAAAAAACGTCCCGTAGCCGTAGTCTGTGTCTATGTCTTATTATAAGTTGCTACTTTAAGAAGACGATCAACTATACGGCGACAAAAGTTAAAGTCTCAGGACCTAAAATGAGTGATCCACAGTGTTCAACCATATAACGACTATACTCGAGTAAGACGAAGATAACACGCTATCACAATGTTATTTCATACACTTTGACAATGGTGCAGAACACAAATTTCACCGCAACTATATTAGAATAAAAACATTAACTCACATAATATATAAAAATGATAATTGTTAGTATTTATGTGGCAACATATCCTTCAATGCTCTAGTCGCATCTTCAATGCCGTTTTCGTGCGCTGTTTTCAAGTATTGTTCGATTTCCTGCTCCAAAAGTTCTATGTTATAACCTTGCATATGGCTTGCAACCGCGTTGTAACCTGCCTCAGGGTGGCCCGCCTCTGCCGCCTTTTTGAACCAATACATGGCGGTATCTTCGTCCTTTTCCACACCACCTCGACCATTTAGGTATTTATGCGCTAAAACATGCTGCGCGTCCGCGCTACCTAAATGAGCGTACGCGCGGGCGGCATGTGTGTGCAGATGCTCGATATAATAATACATGTATACGAACGAACAAAGCACTGCTACAACCAAAGTTACTTCCAAACCAAAAACCCACCAAGATTCTGGTTTCTTTTTACGTGCCAAGTAAACCTTCGGACCGTATGGTAGTAACGGATCATGTTCAGCTTCACCTGGTGCCCACAAAGGCTTTTTCCCCGTACGTTTTCTCATCTTTTCCAACGGCATATTATCTTTCCTCCACTAAAACTAAAGAAATTGTTCAAAGTCTCAACAATTTGTTGATAAATAATTCAGTTTTAAAAGCAGGTGTCGATATATAAAATTTGAATACAAATCATTTCTCAAAACATATTGAGTATGACCAATCTTCTTTTTCCTTTAGAAAAGCGCTTTAAATTATGTATAAAAGGTTCTTCAAAAGTGCGCTTGCACTAAAAACCTTTTATAAACCAAAGTTTCGTATAAATCACACAACAGCAAACACAACAAACATCTTTCTTTTGCCATTCCAAATGAATGTTTAATTCGAACAAACAAGATTCGAATATATTTTTATTAGAACCATTCTTTCCTATATAATTGGCAGTGCGTCACATTTTTAAAAACCAAACGTAATATTAAATACTAAATTTGGCTCTTCAAAAAACAAACAATAAAAGTACGTACTACCAACTCCTATTTTTAAAAATATATACATAAATAAATACATAAATAATATAAATTTGCACTTTTCCGTGACGTTTGCGGATATTGCGAATACGACGGTAATATCAAATTTATTTTTTAAAAATGGCGCATTAGAAACTGAATTTACTTGAAATGTTTCGCCTTGGTTTGTCATTTTTTATTTGTTTTTGTGTGATATATATTTGCATATGGAACACCCGAACGAAATGTGCAACTCATTGGCGTTTTGAGGAAGGCGAAGTGAGCGAAGTTCTTGGCGAAGAAAGCTCGATATTGGAAAAGGATCCTCTATTCAGACTTCTTTCTAAATCCTGGTCTTCTCCAAATAGTGAAAGTTCACCTCATGATATTGTATCAGGAGATACTATAGAAATAAAAGAACATCTGGTTGCCTCTGAAGATACGTAAGTATATTTTTGCCTTTTAGGTGTTAATTCGGAAAAATCTGAATGCTTTAGCCTGGTTGCAGTTTGTCTCTTTGGATTCTGTGTGGAGGTGCGCACCTAGATTTTCAAAAACCTAATCAGTGCAAATTTCCGTGACTTTTAATATTCTATAATTTCTGTACCATTATGGATGCTTATTTTGCAAGATTGTTGTGTGAATTCTATGATGCATTGTACCGCACAAACTTTGGCTAAATTATTTACAAAAATTATAAAACCAGTATATGCAGACATGTTGCATCAATCTTTATATGTATACAGGATAAACATTCCACTGCTATAACCATATGTTTTTAGGAAGAGGAAATGAAACTAAGATACAAAAAATAGTGTATGGCCAACTCGGCTAAATGCCAGCTCGGCCTAAGCCCAATACCAGCTCGGCCTAACTATGAATTTGACGTTTCCTTTACTACCATTTCATTTATCATCTTCACTCAATATGTTTATATATTATTGTTCAATCTATCGTGAATATCAATATATTTGGTCCGCTAATGATATCTTTTTGTTGGTAGCGAGATTTCCGAACGCTAGTAGCCATATTGATTTGGCTGTGTCGGTTACGTACAAAATGAGGACTCATCTGTTTGCTCAGCGAAATGAAAGCACACTTCGAACTGCGTGTGCCAACTTCGTTGGCAGGTTCAAGATCACCCATACAGTGTTTGTTATATGATAGGCTAAAAAATCTATCTAGTAGACCTAGGTTCTAATGTTAAGAAAATTTAACTAATGAACTACTTTCTTTATTTCATATTTTGTCTAATAATGTAGACAAGGCCAAATTTTTTCCTGAAATAAAATTCTGATATATCTGACCAATCGGGACATTCCAGACGGGTTCATCACATGTGATGTCAAAGTCGGAGACAGACGCCACTTAATATTCGCCTAGACCAGCAGCTTCACCTATTCAAAAACACAATCTTACCTTATCTTACCATCCGGTTTTTCGTCTTCTTTCTCTGGTCCAGTGGTTGGACGCAAAGATTTGGTATGCTGACGCAACGTTCAAAGTTGTTAAAAGTCACCATTTATGCAGCTCTTCAGCATACATGCCTTTCTATAATTAAACGGCAACATTAAGCAAGTGCCGTTGCTGTTCATATTGATGAGGGAAAACGGCGCCGAGACTACAAGAAAGTGTTTACAGTTTGTTTCACTGGGGACAGGCTGTCTGGTGAAAAGTCCAAGAACTCGGTTTACAGTAATGGTGAGAGGATAAGAAAGTTTATTTTCAAACTCCTAGCCCTGCCGTACGTCCCCACTATGAAGGTTGTATATTTGTTTCATCTGATGAAAAGCAAAGACACCAACAGTCAATTCCGGCTGCTTTTGGACTACATTGAAGACACATGGATACGATCGGGCACGTGGGTACCTAATACGTGGAACGTCTTCTACCATAATATCCGAACAAATAACGACATGGAAGGTTGGCATCATTGCTTAAATTCGAAGGCCAGGAAAGGCAACCTGAACTTTTATTTATTGATTCAACTCTTCCACATCGAAGCCTCATTCGTCAATGTCCAATCGTCACTGCAGTCGTGTGGGAAGATTCTTTGTGCGCAACAAAAAAGTACATTTTTAGAACAT
Organism: Candelabrum cocksii; assembly: GCA_963930725.1. Classification (NCBI taxonomy): domain Eukaryota; kingdom Metazoa; phylum Cnidaria; class Hydrozoa; order Anthoathecata; family Candelabridae; genus Candelabrum; species Candelabrum cocksii. The sequence continues at coordinate 9,763,039 of OZ005667.1, read as the reverse complement.
AATGCTCACTTGCTCGAGCTGTGGGACCAGTTTAACATGGGAACAAACAATCTCGAGAGACTTCTGAGCGTGGTTGCCAATCATGTTGTGGTGTACCAGCTAGGGAGAATATGACTTTCGTTTTGCCGAGCAAACAGTTGAGTCCTCATTTTGTACGGCAATCGGAAATCAAGGCCGAGTTTGTAGGCCAAAGTGACATTTGGCTGAGTTGGCCTATAACCCAAAAAATATTAAAAGATTAAAATACTAAAGGTGCAATTAAAAGACTAATATATATATGTGATAATATATATCACATCAATATGATTGTCAGGTTAAGACAAGAAAAGAAGAACTTTATAAGTTTGCCTTTTGTAGGTTCTGTAGACAAATTATCATTTACAAGTTTTCTATAGTCATCAACACTTTCAGCTTGTCAGAGTTCAATGGGCAGTTCCTTTAAACAAAAGCCAAACTTAGCAAGTTGTAACTTGATTTTAGGAAAATGAAGTAGACAACCATTTATTTCATCTTATTTCACGTAAAATTTTCATGTTCTTCATTGTTTTAACACTTTTTAACCAGCATAGCAGTGCGACTTTTAATTTCATAATTGGTGTTTCCTGTTTTCCGGTAATATTTGCTGCTATATTATGGTCTAGTGATGATAAATGGTTTAGATGTGTCTTTGTAAGATTTAAATCTGTTGTACAGCTCAACAGTAGCAGTGCTAGCAAGATTCCCTCATATGCTTTGATTAGCGAATCTTTTCACCATATCTTCTTACATCTTCTTTAAAAAGTATAGTCAAATGGGGTAAATACTGGACAAAATTCACAAACCTTCCCTTTCTAGAGGCTAGAAATCTTTATCTCTGACTAAACTCGCTACAAATATAGTAACTCCTATCGCGGACATTACCTTAATGGGGTTTCAGCCAATAACCAATATTTTGCCAGTTATTTGCAAAATTATTTGTCCAGTTTTTACTTCAGGAAAAGTCTAATGACAGGTCCGGGGTAAAGTCTGGACACTGTCCAGTTTTTACCCCTCAGTAAAATTATATGTAAAGGGGCAAAGAGTGGACATAAAAAAACTCAAGGAATCTGCTAAAGTTAGGAATTGTTCTTTGTCTGTTGAAATAAGACATTTCTAGTTATTTATGTGTTTGTTTACTTATTTTTTATAAGAAACATTTTTATAAGAAACACAAGGCTGAAATTTTGCAAATGTTAAGAAACATTCAGGAGATATTTTAAGCTGGATTTGACTAAAAGTTAAGAAACATCAAGGCTGAAGCCAGGTGAACTTCTAGGTGAACACTTATAGAGAGTTATTGGTCGAATACCATATGGACGTATTCAGCTTTAAGAACCAGCTTGTTGATAATTTGAAAGAGCTTCGCAATATTGGGATTGACCATCTCCCCGAATTCAATAAGATTGCCTTGATCGGACCAGCAATCACATTATGAATCTCGAATTCTCCGACATCGCGAGGAAGATGACTTGGTGGTTCCTCAAGTTACCTCAGGTTTTCGTGTGTCCAGTATTTACCCCGTTTGAATATATGTATTTGCCGATTGATTCAAAGATATTTGTATTTGGTTGTAGTTGAAATGATCTTGTTGCTGTATTACAGGTTTAAGGAATTTGAGATCTTAATTAGCTGCATACTGGCTAAGCAACATTGGCTCGGTTTTTTAGGCTTTAGGTTAATTATCAATTCATTATCCCTGAAATAGCATGTGATCTTTTCCAGATCATTGTTTAAGTTTTACTCAATTCTGAAATAGTCTTCAAAATTGTTGAAATAAATGAAAAAAGTACAGGCCCTAGGACTGAAACATGCCACACTCAACATGTTATTGGTTTAGGTGTAATTAGATGTCCACCGAACTCCATCAAATTTTAGGGTTAATACTGGATGGCTGAGGGTGTCAAATGCCTTTGATAAATCGATATAAAGGCACCAACCATTCCTATTATGAATTTCAGATGGAATGTCATTTGTTGACCTCTACTTTTGTTATAAGTTCTGTTGAACGTTTTACCTATAACCCTGTGTAGAGGAAATGATCGGCTTTGTGATCAACTTTGAATTTCAGGGACTAGTCTAATTTATTCTACTGTATATAATTCTTTTTAAGAGTATCTATTGTAGGTCTGAAACCTGGAGTTCATCCTCACCTGCTTCATCTTCTTCAAACATTTTGATAAGAAAATGGATATTTAATAGTCAAATAATTGCTTCACATAGTCCTTTTACTTAAAGTATTACTTAAGTGGGAGACATAATATCTCAATCCATTGGGACATTTGTTATCATACTGAATTACTAAAAAATTGTTTGAGGGCGAATACAGCTTCCGTTCCTAGTTCGTACCACATCTTTCCTTAATTTGTTTTCACATTTTTTGTAGTGCTATGATACCGTCACTGCCTGCCTCGGAAATGTTTAATCGATCAGTGCTTCATTGTGGGGATCCGGTTAACAACACAAGTATTGACCACCTGGCTGGTATTAGAAAACGCTTTGTTCATCCTTCATACCCTGAACCGGAAGTCGCTTTATTATTTCGGCAAAACGAATTCGATAACGTTCAAACAGAAGTGATTGAAGTGAACCTTATCGACGCCCTCAGATCTGTATGCTGAATCAATATTGAACTAAGAGTTGTTAATGTTATTTTTTATTTAATTAATTATTTATTCGTATTTCAGTATTAACTCTAGTAATATATTTCCGTGTTTTCTTCTCATGCAAGTGTAATATTTCGTTTTGAGTGAAAATGTTATTACGCAAGTTTTCTAAACTTTTATTATCCCTGGTCTCGTTTATTCAGGTGGAAAACCGCGTTGTTCTCTTCAACCAAGTGGGCAATTTTTTGCGCATTAAAGGCGATACTTACCACGCGATCGAATGCTTTCGTAGCGCTCTGCACATTTCTAGCGACAACCCGGATGTACTGCTCAACCTGGCTGTTGTGCTACTGAATCTGAACTATGTGGAGGACGCCATCTATCTCACCCACATGTCTCTCGACGTTCAACTACCACCTGCAAACACCTGGCTGCAGCATTTCACTTTGGCGGAAATACTCGAGCGCAACGGAGAACTGGACAAGGCTTGGAGTCATTTTCGATCTGCCTTGGATCAAAACCCGACTTTCCATCCTGTTCAAATGAAGCTGAAAAGTTTGTCTAACGCCCCCTCTTCAGTGAATTTTAATGTGTACACTACTATCGTCATATCGGTGCTGTGCATCTGCATGCTATTGTACTTTACTACCTTATTCACCGCACAAAAAGTTTGATTTACTCGCAATTTTATCGAAATGTCGAGATGTGGAATGCTAAAAGAATCTGCTTTAAATATTGTTAATATGTACGAATGGCTGTAAATTGAACTAGTAACTTATATTATTTGTAAATATGTTGCATTTGAATTCCCACTATTTATTTGTATATTGTTTTCTTAACAATGGTATTTATAGTTCCTCTAATTAACGTTTTTATTCCGCTAATATATGAGTATGCATTTCCCCACCAAAGCGAGTGAGTTTGATCATAAAGGTTTAAGGTGTGCAACTAAATGAAAAGGATTCACGTTCAAGATTTGTCATCAATTTAAGTGTGAGATTAAGGGAACTTTGTTATCAGTTGAAGAACTAATTTATAGAGTCTATTCTTAATTCAATTATATTTCCAGATACCTACACATCTTGTTTGCTCTCGCAAAAACATCAAAACTATATACTCAATATAAATACAAAAAGGTTTATTTTGTTTTATACAATAGGCTATAGAAACCTTTGGAAGAAGTCATCTATTGCCTAAGCGATAACTTTAAGGGAAGCGGCAAATATTATTGAGAGAAAATCGATTTTTCGCAAGTTCTTCATGTTCGCTGTTGACATCTTCATCCAGAGGTTTAACGTCCGTTTTCCCCATGCATGAGGCTTAGACATTTTCAAAAGTTGATACACTTTACAATATGTTTAATCAGTCGATGGTTTATTGAAGCAGTTGTATTTACAGCTGGATGCTCTTCCTAACACCAACCAAACAAAGTTTTAATTTATTATTTCACGGTGAAACTCAATGTATTTTGCTGCAAAGGTTTCAAAACGTGTGTCAGCCTTAACGGGACACGCTGCTGGCAGAAAGCACTCTTGAAAATGTATTGACGTTGCAGCTGGTAATCTAATGGTCGTAAGGTTGCTAATCTGAAATCTCCCACCATTTCCAGCATGCTGATATAAGTACAAGTATGCCTATAAGTATTTCTCGGGCGAAAAAAAATGCTGTTTGGTTTGAAAGTTGTCACGAGTCATTACTTACTGAGATCTTGCCTTTCAGATGTAAAGCCATATTTAGTGACAATAACGTAAAATTATTCCAGTTAAATATAACTAAATGTTCTCATTATATCAATGTCTATTTAGATTTGCTCCACAATTTAAAGAAGACCTTATGAAATGTCTTAATGCTTCCCCACACTTTCCTTTGATGAGAGTTGCAACGATATCCTTCAGGAAGTACAAATGAACTTGTCAAATACTGTAGTGATAATGTGTGACAAGTTTGTATCAGATATACTCTCATTTCCTAAAGCGCGCAAAATCGTGTTGGTGCACTGCTACATGATATGCAGTCTCCAGCGCCGCAATGTTTAGCTCTCAATGTATTTATGAATTTGAATGTTTTTGAGTTGCTTACTGAAAATCATGTTGAAAAAACAATACCCGCTCCCGTTAAACATGGGTTGTTTTGGTTTGCATGCTGTGCATGGCTTTTTTGGTACTAGGTTGGAAGCTACTCAGTGGAACATGGGAAGATTCTGAAAGCAATGTGGGACGACTCTTCTGCTGAGCGAGATGTATGTTACTGACAGCAATGAGTTCATTTTGAAGTAAGTTTCTGTGCAATGAATTGTTTGCAATATTGTGGGTCTGTCAAAAATCTTTAAACACCTCGAAATAAACTGCTGTCTCAATGACCCAAGTTCTCTTCAGTAGCTCACCTCGGGTAGGAGAAGTTGAGGGTGTCAATACGAGCTTTGACTTCAAAGAGACGGAGAAACATTGTGAAAATTATCAGTATCTGTGAATGTTTTATAACTTTACAATATAATTTTTTTTGATAATATTTTCTAAGCAGGAATTTCTAAATTATTATATACAGGTTTCGTGAAAGATATAATCGAAAACCATCGATTTTTAATCGGTCAGGTGAGGCCATGGAAATTTAGCCAACCATCTAATATAAACGTCATCGAAACTATTGTAAACAATATATCTGCTTTTCTACAATTTATTCCGGATAATTCTCTTCGCAGAACAGCACTTCGTGACCACCTGACATGAAGTTACCTATGTCATAAACTTACCTTTCTATGTGTTTTAGATCCTGCAACTATTTTAGATAAGTAATTCGCGTCTTCGTTACAATGTCAATGTATTTATCGTTTATTAATTAGAAAGATCAACATCTACTGTGACGTTTCTGAAAATTTCACGTTACCTGGTAGAATGGAAAATCACGTTACTTAACCTTATTTAGGATGGGCTTTTTGATGTACGTTAGATGGATGGAGGGGGGACTACCCCCGCGCAGATAAACTTTTGAACTAACAGGGCTACATAGCTGAAATTTACCTCAAATGTTTTTCAATTATCATAGTTTCAGAGAATATTCAGAAGTTTCACACTTTGGCATATTTCTTGATGACGTCTTGATGATTCTTTACTACTAATTGACACCAAATAATAAAATATAAAACACAAAGTAGTCAAAGTGATAGTCTCTACTAATTCTAAGATAGTTTAAAATATGATAATGCATATGCAACGTTTGAGCCCAATTTAGAAAGGTAATAGCTTTCGCGCTTTAATTGGGGGCTTTTTGTCATATGATGACGTCATCAAAAATTATAGGGTTATATGTTATAAAACTGAAGTATTTTTCTTTGTTTTTACCTAAAAAATATAATCTTTTTTATGACTTCATTTTACTAAATAATTGTGAAAAAATCTCAAATAATTTCAGCTGCCTTGTTACAATCTAACATGAAGAAGTTTTAGTAGGAATATAGTTATGCATAAAAATGCATATTAGAAAAGAAATGATATTTATTATAATTAGGAAAGAGACAATATAATATTTATATATAATATTTATATATTTCTTTACATGTGCATACTATTGTTTTAATTGTAGAAGTTTGTGGACACAACGAAAACAAGCAAATTACATACAACTACCGTAAGTCCTCGATTAAGCCCCCACCCTTGAATTAGCCCCCCCCCCCTTTCGAATAAACCCCCACCCTAAAATATTTTTTGCGAAATAAGTCCCCACCCTCGAATAAGCTCCCATGGGGGTTACTCGATTTTAGCAGAAACAACACAATTTCTTCTTAAACTCAAAGGTTATTACTCAAAGTTATCACTTATCAGAAAACAATTCATAAGCTACAATAACAAACAAACAACCCTGCTTAATATAACTATAGGAGTTCCTCAGGGTTCAATACTGGGTCCTCTTCTATTCTTATTATACATTAACGACTTAGCCTCTGTTTGTCCGAAGCTCTGTACAATATTATTTGCTGATGATACAAATATATTTAACTCCCATAAAAATTTAGATCAGTTATTCCGGATAATGAATAATGAACTATCATGTTTAAACCAATGGTTCTCTAGTAATAAATTATCAGTCAATACAAAAAAACACTAAATATACCATCCGTTTCGTAGAAAACAATTAATACCGCTTGATCTTCCTTTACTGTCTTTAAACTCGGTTGCAATAAGTGGAGAAACTTCAATTAAATTCTTAGGTGTATATTTAGATGAAAACTTAACTTGGAAAAATCATATTTCCATGATTGAAAATAAAATTGCCAAAAGTATAGGAATTTTATATAAAGCTAGGTTTTATTTGGATAAAGGTTGTTTAAAGGACGTGTATTTTTCTTTTGTTCATAGTCATTTAAGTTATGCAAATATTGCATGGGCAAGCACGCATAAATCAAAATTAATGTATTTGCATCGTCAGCAAAAACGAGCATCGAGAATAATTTTAAATTGTGAAAGGTTTGCACATGCCAAACCATTACTAAGCCAACTTAATGCTTTAAATATCTTTCAACTCAATATTTACCATAATTTAATAGTTGTCTTCAAACTAAGTAAAGGTTTGGTGCCAGAAGTCTTTACAAACAAATGTAACTTACGGGATTTCCATTACAACTTGCGCTCATCAAAAAGCTTGTTATATAGTACAAGTCTAAGGAAGAGTAAACTTGGCTTATTTTCTTTTTCATACAGAGCTCCCTTTCTATGGAATAATTTTATTTCTTTAGAAGTGAGGGAAATCACTACCCTTTTGCAATTTAAGAACACTAAAAAGTCTCTTCTTCTTGAACATGATAATGAACAAGAATTTTTTTTAATTTTTGTTGTTTTTCTCATTCTCCTTTTCTTTTTGCTTTTTGTTTTTACTGTTATATATCATACAACGCTGAGATTATATCAGAAAATGTAAATAATATTTGCGTTTATACTTTTGAAATTGTTGTAGTACGTACATACACATATATAATTTTCGTAAATCTTTGAATAACTTGAAATAAGGTACTCTATGATAAAACTTCTTAAAGTTTTCTTTGAGTTTCCTGCCGACTTAATACATTAAAAAAACATTAAATAAATGTGTATATATTTGTTGTATATGTATATATTTGGATAAATTTCCATTGTAACTTTTGTTGTTTTGGCGAAATGATTAAATAAATAAGTAAATCAGACCAAAATAACGGCACTGATCAAATCTTTTTCAAATTATTTATTTATTTCAAAGAATATTGTTCAAACTTTCAGAATAATTTTACATGGCAAAAACTTTGTCATATAATGTTGGAATAAATACAAGAGCTTATATTGAGAAATCTTAAAACTCGGCAAAAAAATTGTGTCAATCGTCGTCGATGAATGAGTCATAACTTATGATGTAACAATAGGCTTATTGACCTAAAAGTTACAGAAAATGTGTAATACTAATTGTAGTAGTTATTTAGCCCCCCCCCCATCCAAATTTTAATTTCCATAAATCAAACAGAATGATAAATCATGTTCCGTTCTATTAACCCTATTAATACATGATTTATCATTCTGTTTGATTTACGGAAGTTAAAATTTGTTTGTTGCATCCAACTTGAGTAACAGTTATTGCACTAATAATTTTTTGCAATGTGCGTGATGTGAGAACGACCCTCTCAATGTGTGTGATGTGAGAACGATCCTCTAAATGTGTGTGATGTGATAACGACCCTCTCAATGTGTGTGATGTGATAACGACCCTCTCAATGTGTGTGATGTGAGAACGACCCTCTTAATGTGTGTGATGTGAAAACGACCCTCTCAATGTGCGTGATGTGAGAACGACCCTCTCAATGTGTGTGATGTGAGAACGACCCTCTCAATGTGTGTGATGTGAGAACGACCCTCTCAATGTGTGTGATGTGAGAACGACCCTCTCAATGTGTGTGATGTGATAACGACCCTCTCAATGTGTGTGATGTGATAACAACCCTCTTAATGTGCGTGATGTGAGAACGACCCTCTCAATGTGCGTGATGTGAGAACGACCCTCTCAATGTGTGTGATGTGAGAACGACCCTCTCAATGTGTGTGATGTGATAACGACCCTCTCAATGTGTGTGATGTTAGAACGAGCCTCTCAATGTGCGTGATGTGAGAACGACCCTCTCAATGTGCGTGATGTGAGAACGACCCTCTCAATGTGTGTGATGTGAGAACGACCCTCTAAATGTGTGTAATGTGAGAACGATCCTCTCAATGTGTGTGATGTGAGAACGATCCTCTCAAGTTTGCTCGAGAGCAAAGCCACGGAATATACAACTTATAAAATTTGGTTTACATCTGTTTTGCTGAAATTATTTATCAATTTTTAGCAAGAAATTTACAAATAACATCAGTTTCGGATATTTATCATTTAAAAACTTTTCATTGACAAATTTTTAATTATTACAAATTGACTTTCGAAGGTTTAAAAATATTGCGCGGTGCTCAGAAAAATCTTTCAAATCATCTTCGCCGTTGCGCAAATACAGTCAATATTCAGCAATGACAGTAGCGTCCTTACTCGAATCGCCATCCGCAATGCTTTCTTTGTGCCAAGTCTTCATGTGACTTTTGAGACCTCTCTTCCTACCGAACAATCGCCCGCACAACTTACACGAAAACATGATGTGGTCCTCACTGTGTAACTTCACGTGTTTTTTCATGTTACTTGGATCGCTAAAACATTTACCGCACACGTTGCATCGCAGCGGTTTTTCACCTGAGTGCGTTCGCATGTGGATTTTTAGCACATACTTCCGGCAGTATATCTTGCCACAGGCTTCACATAAATAGCCACGTTTATTGCCTTGTGACGTAATAATTTCTGAAGCTAACTTTTTAGTTTTACAATCCGACGAACATCCATCATTTTGAAATGTTTCTGCGTAATACGTGTAAGGGTTGTTCATAACTGGATTGATTTCAGTTAAAGGATCGTCTTGAAAAGGGAAATTGGGTGGTAAAACATATACTTGTTGCGAATGGTCTTTGATTTTCTGATTTTCCGCTCTACGATTTTCCCAGCGATTGTTTAGGGCTGCATGGCATTTAGTCGGCGGAAATCCTTGCGAGGTATTATGATGCATTTCTACCGATCGACACCTGGCCTTCCATTCTTCATCGGTGCGCCTTAAGTAAGAAGTCATGGAAATTTCTTGGTTTTCTAACATTTCGAAGTTGGATGGATTGCTGGAATTCATCAAAAGTATAACGCCGTCCGAATCTTCGAGACATTCATCAGAATGCGATCTTTCCCATATTGATTTGCTGTTCACAACTCTTCGGATACTCGAGCTATTTTCGTTTCGCCGGCAGGATATGTACTCTTTTACCTGTCTCAAAACATCCTTTGCGCCGTTTACAATTTCCTTATTTTTTGTCATCAAGCAGTTCTGATCGATAGCAATACTTTTCGTAGAGTTTAACGAAGATTTCGGATGTTGGCAATCCATTGGTAAATTTCAATGAGCGTGTTCTACTTTTCATAAGTTTTATGTTTTGCAGTTTTTGACGACATTTCACCTGCTAACGGTAGAGACAGGTGTTTTTACATTTATTCTTTACTATAATAGCATCTTTTATGTTATTGTGTGCATGTACACACACGAAAACCTGTTATTTCAGAAGAATAAGAAACTCATGCGAAGAATTGAAGTTGTACTAATGAATCTCCATTTTCAGGGAGGCAAAATATATTGCTGCCTATATCTCTCATTATTTAAAACATTTTTTAAAACCGTCAGAAATAATTGTTTTATTCTTTTAAAATTGTGTCAATAGGTTTTAAATAGCTACTAATTTATTAGCAGCAATAAAATCTTCCGTTGGAAATGTTATTGTCACGATGGTAACAGGATCAATCAAACATTTTTGAAAGAATTTCCAATTATATTGAACTATGTTTCTATTATTTAACTTTGTTTACCTCTTTAAAAATATTCGAAATAACTGAATCACAGAATAGACAGTAGAGTTAAACAATCGATGGCAGATGAACAGCAAGATGGCATTATTTAGTTATTTGGTATATAAACCCCACTTTCATCTATTTTTAATATTAATTATATTGAAATAAAAGGTATCTCGGTGGTAGTTGGTGACTCGGTCGAATGAATATCACTCGCGCATTTCTCAACACTAACGCTTTACACCACCTTGTGAAATATATATATATATACCGTGGGTATACCGTGCGTATATAAGGTGGTAGTTGGGTTAAAACCAACGCCTTGGTGAAATAACACCACTCCTGCTGCTACTGGTGGCGTATGTCATTGGCTTTCCCCACCAGGCAGGATGTTCCAGGTATCTTTTTCTTCTTAATGACAGTACATTAGACCTTATGAAAATTTCTTAACTTTATTTCAGCCATCTGCACTTATTTCTCATCTACTCCTTTGTCTACCTTCCTTTTAGTCTATGTCTCTTTTTGTGATTTTTCTTTACAATACACAGGACTCTGTTGAGGCATAGGCTCTGCCTCTCCTGTGTATTTCTTTACTAAAATAAAATAAAATAAAAAAATACCGGCAACGGAAAACTAACGTATACAAGACCGTGCAGATTGCACTAATCCACGTCAAAGGGAGAGTGTCAGGGAGGGAAAAAGCCCCTGCAATCAGATCATATATCATCATCATATATAATGGCAGATGTCAAAAACGACGGCGACGGATAATTCATTCGAGGACAAAAATGTTATAACTGCAGTTGACAAAGCATCTATAGATCCCTTAGAATTGATAACAGTCAAGCACGCAGCTGTTTCATTCATATTCCCAGCTCCACAGAAAGCAGAAATATATTTTAAGGGTGCGCTATTTCCTTAGCTAGCTTAAACATTGCATCCAAAGACACTTTTGAAGCACAATTGTAAACTTTAAATGTAACAGTTGTGACAAAGAATGATTGTCGGTAATGATGATAATAGACGACTCAATCGAGGTTGTCCTAACGCAATTTGCAGCACATTAGAACAAAAAATATAATTTTGTTGCTTTCGATTTCAAAAGAACCGAATTAAGAAAACTGTCAGTAGGAAACGATCACCTTCTTTTTAGAGTGGTGCCATATAATGCATATTTAATGGGTGTCAGTAGTACACGGCAATTTTGAATATTTTTTCGTATTCCAAAGGAATAATACAAGAGATTTTTGTATTATGTTCTCATTGCACAAGATCACTTTAATTCCATTTGCTTATTATTTGCTCAGCTTTTAAAATATGAGAGGTTGTTGTACTCTGATAATCAGATTCAGTATCAAAAGTTGTGATTCTTGATTGCTTAGCCCTTATAGCTGGAGTTATTTCCGAGTTTAATCATCAATCGCTTGATGCGTATTTAGATTCATGTTATCATTTCGTTATGAACAGAAATGACTCAGTAGAGCACCATGTGCTCCGTATGTTTGTGGTGCCCACATTCCGACAGGTTGATAAAGCAGTAAAGGATGCTGCAGTTCAATCATTATTTACGAAGTTTGATGAGCATGTAACTCGCAATGGAATAATTGATGTTGGTGAATGAATATGTGGCCGCTGGTCAATTCGATCTATGCAATTCACTCTGTAGGTAAGCATGCACTGTTTTGTTCAAGAAGTATATACCATAACTTGACAGAATTTGTACGAATGTTTAATTTTTCACAACTTTTAAGAAATGACGTTAGAAACTATCACCAGTGTAAACATCTTCATTTGTGATGTTTAGGACCTCAATGGGGTGCCATTACTCCTGAAGAAGATTTATTGCGAAAGATTCTCGTGAAAATGCTTAAAACAGCAGGCGAACTTAAATGTTTATCAATCGCAATGCCTGGGATAAGTACACGAACAAACAAATACATGGAAAGAAGCATGAGATTAATTGCAAATACAATAGTAAAAGTTATCATCACCGAAGAACTAAAGATAATGACAATAATCCGGATCATCGGCATGAACAAGAAACAGCTGCCAACAGCAATCAGTGAACTCGAAGGCCTAAAGATGCAGGGCCGTAGCAACTTAAAGATTTTTGGGGGCCAAACTTAGGAAAAATCTTTAGGATAAGGGAGTGGAAAAATTTTCGACCACCATGGTTGGCCGACGAAGAAAATTTTCTAATCTGAAAGCTCTAAAAACATATTACAAGGCTATTTTCATTCCTTGAGAAGAAAATTAATTGTGAAATGTTTCACTTCCATGAAACTTACGGCTATGAGATGTAGAGGTGCCACTAAAAACTTAGCCAGAGCTCCTAGCCTTATTTTCTATTTTTGCTATGACAAAATTTAATTGTTGGTGAGAATGATTGTTGGTAAGAATTCTACAAAGTAAAGCTGTAAATATGCTTTTACGTTGCGTCAAAGAAATTTCGTTAAAAGATTATTAAAATAGTTTTGTGACGATTGTGCACAGAGGTGTGACGTTTTGTTTCGATTGGAGCGGAAAACAGCGGAAGAAGTAGCTACAATGTTGAAGAAGTAGCTACAATGTTGAAGAAGTAGCTACAATGTTGAAGAAGTAGCTACAATGTTGAAGAAGTAGCTACAATGTTGAAGAAGTAGCTACAATGTTGAAGAAGTAGCTACAATGTTGAAGAAGTAGCTACAATGTTGAAGAAGTAGCTACAATGTTGAAGAAGTAGCTACAATGTTGAAGAAGTAGCTACAATGTTGGAGCAGCGCGTGTTAGCATACTTGGGACATCTAAAGACTTTTCACTCTGATAACGGAAGAGAATTTGCTAACCAATTACTTAGGGCAATGGTTGATCGATGGGGAGGTGGCACCACGTTTATCAACGCCCGGTCACGTCATTCACATTTGCAGTGTTAGTTGAAAAGGGAAACACGACTGCGTCCTTACAGCATTATTTCCTGGTGCTGAGAAATATCGTGCCAACGAAGAAGAAGCGTCCTAAAACTAGTGTCGTCGTCCCGCTGCAAAATAGGAAAACATTATCCACCCGAACAGTATATCAATTCTAAAGCAAAGCCAGAGTCTGCACCTCGCCAAACCCCCTTTGTACCTGTTCCAACTCCGCGTTTATCACCAACGAGTTAAGGTTCGTGTTGAAAATGAAGATATAAAACAAAACCGTAAAGAGCGAAACTTCGCAGACAATGGGATGTCAGAAGTGCTATCTGAAAACGCTACACCAATAAAGGAATCATCCAATGAAGTGGAGATACATGGCGAGTAATAATAAAACAAAACTGATTTGACTTCTATCTATGCAGAAACAAAAATGTAGAATTATAAGGAAGAAGCACTAAATGGAACATGCTTGAAGGCTCACTAAAAACGCAAATAATACAACCATTTTCAAATTTTCAACAAAAAACATTTTATTAAAATATAATTAATCTTTCTTCAAGAAAAGTAACTACTTTTATATTTATTATTATCTAGTTTATGCAGAATTACAATATATATTGCATATCGTATAGTATCGAAAATTGCTACAGCAGATAAACAAAAGTGAAGTTTTATGAAATAAAATGACCGACTTGTCAGCAAAACCTTCCTTAAACCTATGCCAATAATTTCCTATACTATACTATGTATGATTTTTTTTCATAGTCATAATTCTTGTTCAGCATTGATGTATATATATCATTGTACATTCTTTTTTGGTAAACAAATAACAAATTAACCCACAATTTCCTCCTTTTTAAAACTCGATATACGGCTTTTAAACGAGTCGCTTATATCTTCCCATAAGTTGTTGGTTTACAATCGTCACCGGCATTGCAACAATCACTTTACAACAGATGTTTATGCCACCCTGTATACAAGTGCTGCTCTTCTATTTTGAAAGCATCGTTTTGGTTGATACATTAGCATCTCTGTTAATTAAAAAATTGTAATACGGGAAATTGCCAAGTGACCCACTATGTTTACGCGATCGATGTTTGAGTATAATACGTATACCGTAGACCCGTTACAATGTTGTTTATTTTGCTAAGCACCACCACAACTAAAAACAACTGTACTTTCCTGTTAATTCCCCAGATTATTTTTTAAAAAGACACCAAGATATAAAGAACAAATATATGCAGAGGTAAAAGTGGTGGAATGCGTTATGCATGCCGTTCCAAATCTTTCTGCTACTTTAATGCCAATTATTCAAAACCCAACATTGCCTGGAACAAACTGTAATGTTGGATTTATGGAGAGCGTATAGTGCTATTAATACTATGGTGTTTGCACACAAAATATCGAAAAAGCTTAGAAGTTAGCGAAATCAAGAAATAAACGACAATAACAGGAAAGTGCCAAACCATCAAAAGAAATGTCAATAGCGTAATGCTTTGATTAAGCACCCGGGCGCTTATTTAATATTTTGGCTTTTAAGAGAGGCGCTTAATCGAGGAGGCGCTTATTCGAGGGGGGCTATTCGAGGGGGGGGGAAGCTTATTTAATACCTTAATATTTCTTTCAAGTCAAAACAAAAAAGTAATGATAACAGGGATAATTTTTTATATATTTCATGTTTTATTTTTTTTGCTCGAAAAATTTAAATGTCATGTCCTCGTCTCCCTCCGAATCTTTTTGAATGACTAAGTCTTCTGGACATACCATTACACTCTCCTCCTCACCGGGTACGAACGGGTTTGGTTCTGTAGAATTTATGAAATCGAACTGCTTTTTGAGCATCGACCGCCCTTCACTACAAGGTTGATCGTTTTTGAAGCAAGTAATTTCGTCATCTTGACTCCCATCTGTGGCACATGTTAAAGCACAAGAAACAAATGATTTTTGTATGGTCTCTTTGCTTAGCTTTTCACAGGATTTCAAAATCTTCTTTCAGTTGCAAGGAGTAACAGAAGAATCGTTGGTAATGCGGAATCTGGGCGCTAGAAATTCTCACAAACTACATCGCGTAATAGTGCATAGCAGAAGCGCAATCATTGTTATGGCTTAATTTGTTGAGTAAAGTCACATTTCCTTGTACATTTAAACATTTAATTTTTTGAAAACTACTTATTTTAATAATCAAAAAGTATTTATTATGATTAAGGTGGGGGGGGGGGGATAATCACAATAGACTACTGGAAAAACTTACAAGCTTCGTTTGAAATGATTAGGTTAAAACAAGAGCTAAACAAATCCGTTTCTTGTGAACGAATATTCAAACGAAGTTTAAAAATTGTTTAATCATAATGTTTCTGACGATCAACAAAATTTGATGTGAAACAGTATTCGACATTTGTCAATTTGCTCCACACAAAAACGATAATTGTGAATTTTGCACACCCTCCTTTGTTACTGCTGAATTTTCAGTTGTCTCTAGACTAATGCAAGAGGTTTCCACATTTGCTGATGATGTTTCAACTGCACATAATCTCTACAAAGTAAACTCATCAACAGAACCGTTTTCGCATGCTCTTGAGTTATTTCAATCAAGCAAGTTTGACACTACGGCACTATATGCTACAAGCTTCTCCTTCAATTGAATACAAACTAATTTCATCTGGACACTTTTTGTAAACAAAATGAAACTCACACCCATATTGTCACTTTCAAACATAGAAAAATTCTTTGAATATTTGGCACCATTAAAAGAAAGTTGTGGAAATTATCTCGTTCTCTTCACACAAAACTAAACAAAATTTAGCATTTTTATTTTCGTGATTACAATTTCCATAGGTTGATGTGCTGGTATTTAATTTTTTGTCCCTTACACCTTTATGAGGCAGGGGCTGTTAACTCAGCATGGGCACTTATTAAATTCTGTAAATAACAACAAATAAAAAGAACAAAACTTTCAATGTATAAACTTTCACTTTTGAACCTTGACGAGTACAATATATCCGGGTTTAGCGCAATGGTAAGGCGTTTGGCTTAACCCAAAGGTTTTGAGTTCGAGACCATGCTATCACAAAGTTGTTTAGTGAGCGGTTATAAATAATAAGTACCGTATTTCGTTGTTAGGTTCAAATCACACGACTTAAAAGGTTTTCTAATTGTTTCCGGGCTGATTTCTTTCCATGTTTCCATAATCAAATGTTTCCCATGCTTCCAATAGTACGGCGGAGTGGAGATTAACAATGACACTTGTGGTTATTCATGACACTTGTGGTTATTCTATAAGTGTCCCTGTGTGATTACTGTATGCTTGAATTAGCGCCCTTTGGTTAAGAGGGAGTGCGGGGGGACACTTATTTAGGCAGGGACAAATATCGAACAAAATACTCTTACCCCGGGGCGCTTATTCATCATGGGAGGTTAATTGACAGATGGTGGTTATCTGTCATTTACGATAATACCTTTCTATTATTTCAACCGTGAAATTAAAATATTACTGACATCAGCAATATTAAATAATATCTTCGACCTTTGGATCATTGTAAAGACGCATTCGCCACGAGGGAGAAATCAGTGCATACATGCATTACGTGCATGAAAGTAAGAGAAGTCTGAATGCTACATGGGTGATCATCTTCAGGTAGTCAAAGAGTGACCAATTGTAATTTTTGGGGAGGTTTCCTAAAATACTGTAATCACAAAAGTGGATTAGCCTTGCAAAATATAGGGCGTTATTCTGGCTAGTAGGTTATTAACCACTGTTTTTGTTCGCCAAATAACTCTATTGTGTATTTTCCTTCTTATTTTAGTGCAACATTATGTTTTTTTCATCGTAACAACTCTTCAAAACAAAGAAAGCCAAGAGTTCACATGGTTTTATGACATTAATTGCGATATTATTATACCACCATTTTTAAAAAATCATAGTGAAGTTGCATTTAAAAACTTTTAAGAACTGGATTTCTACTCTGCGTTTAGTTTTCCATAAACCTCCTGATATCCCTGAGATGAGAGTTATATAAGTAAACTTTAAAAGACTGAGGAACTAACAGTTGTATTTGAAAAATCATTTTTATATAAGGTAAATGCAGTGTGCAGTTAATATTCACATTTTCTTTTTTTTTTAAATTCATGGTTCATATGATAGAACGTTGCACAACATGAAATTGTGTTAATAGAAAACAAAGACATGGGGGACCAAACCAGAATTAAATTCTATGTGTCAAAGGTGACAATACTGATTTTTATGTATATACAAAGATGATTTCATGTAAGTTACAATTCAGAGGAAAAATATGAGAAAAAGTGTTTCTTGTCATTAAACTGTACATAAATGTAATTATATATACATAATCCTATTAGGATTTGGTCATATTGGTAGAAAGTCTGGTTTAAAACATTATATATGTATACGATCAGATCAGATCAGATCGGAATCAATCAGTAGACGTCAAAATTTTATGAAAAGAATGTAGAGAAGCTAGAGCAGAAATAATTATGGATCCAACTAACAAATTAGCCAGGGAAAAATACAATAATCTCAACAAAATTGTAAAACAAGAAGTAAAAGCCCGCAAAAGCATGTTCTTTGAATGTAAGCTTGAACAGATGGAAACTGATTTCAAGGAAAACAACTGTTTTAACTTACTTCGGACAATGAGAGACAAATTGTAAACGCTGTGATTGACAAAAACCCACACAAACATACCACGACAAACAAGGTAATCAAGTGCTGGAAAGAACATTTTAAAACTCATCTTCATACAGAATTTATGTGATGAATCTGCTATACACGAAATATCACAAAACACTCAGCAGAAATGAAATTGAAAAGTCAATAATGATTCTATCTCTGCGGAGGCATTGAAAACAGTAGGGGAAGGAATTCCCAGCTTTCTGCACATCTCTGCACACCCTTGTTACAGCTTTCGATGTTTGCATCATCAGGGTGAACTTTTAGATAGTCTGCCCATGGTTATTAATGTCTCTTCTTCTTCCCAACTTAAACAGTAAGGGTTTGCAGTTAGGACATTTTCCAAATACAAATTCAAGACGCTATTTGATTTAGTCCGTCTATTGGGCATACCCAGGGATTTGTGGTTCATCTGAAATGTGTGATAATTTTTACCCCTGGATGTTATTTGAACCCATATCTCATCATATCTCACTCTCACTTGTCAAGAATGAATAAACATAATGAATGCGTAATTCCCCTAATTATTAAAGACCCCCCATTTATTCGGCACACAAGAGTAACGATTTTGGCATAATATTGAATAGTTTAGCTCCTTTTACTGGCAAACTGTTGTATATTAAGGATTTTACCTGTGACAAGCAGTTTGTAGAACTTGTTACAGCGACGTCCATTTCTTGGGGAGTTGATAGGTCGTACGAGGTTCGGATGTGGGTTTAGAACTGTTTTCGAGTATTTTCCAAGCATATATTATTAATATGTAGCGCTCTCTACGACGTTCTAATGAATATAATTTTAGGTACAATAAAGAACAGGAACAAAGGGATAGGGTACACATAATCTATGGGGTTTTGTCTTTGGGCATTTTTGTTTTGTATGAAAATTGGCTGTCTGGTTTTCATTTTATTATAGTTTGTTTGTATATCGTTGAATGGATATCCCTCGTATGTATTGTAAAACACTTTTGAATGTATATCATATGAAATTATATACATATGTGATAATAAATAAATAAGTAATTTTATTGTAAAATTTTGCTGGGCTTGGATAGTTTTGTTTATTTATATATCTTTTAAGATCAAAGATCATGATTTTTCAAACTTGAGGTTGTTGTGATTACATATTTGTTTTTGTGTATGTTTTAAGCTCCTTGTAATAACAAGTTATATAAATATACATTTGTTGCTGACGTTTATTTGAGACACATTCTAAAAATGTCTGCTGAAAGTGGTAAAGAGGCAAGAGTGATCAATGGTAAAGAAATTGCCAAGTAAATAATATTTTTATGAAATCACTATTATTGTCTTTGTATGTTATTTCTTTCGTTGTTTTTGTATGTATTTTTGTCATGCTCGTCTAACGAGTAGACAACCATCATGTTATTTCTACAGCATTTTCTTTTTAGAACAATAACAAGTGACATATTAAATGAAGTTAAATCTATTAAAAAAGAGCATGAAGATTTCGTCCCAGGGCTTGCTATATTACAGGT
Organism: Candelabrum cocksii; assembly: GCA_963930725.1. Classification (NCBI taxonomy): domain Eukaryota; kingdom Metazoa; phylum Cnidaria; class Hydrozoa; order Anthoathecata; family Candelabridae; genus Candelabrum; species Candelabrum cocksii. The sequence goes on along the minus strand of OZ005667.1, from coordinate 9,743,428 downwards.
TTGTTACTTTTTGTCTTAAAACTTTTTTAAAGAATTGTGACATAATTGTAAGCTGTTACTTTTCGCTGTTACTTTTCACTTGTAAGCTGTTAATACAGAATTTAATTTTGTGTGTGTTCTACACAACTGGGGGTGATGTAATCTTTTGTTTTTCTGACATCACAACTTTTCCAGAATCAGTTCATGCATCTTTATCGCTCAATTTCAAGCACTTTATGTCAACGATCAAACAGGCCAAGCTTTTGTTTTACCTTTCAAATGCTTGTTTTCACAGGGAAATAGCAACCTTGAGCCCAGAACTCTTCTCACTAACGTTGGTCGAAAAGTAACTGGAGTCGATATTGCTGTCTTTAGGACATTCATTTGTTCAATAAGAACTCCATCCAAATCACATTTTTCACTGACTTCTGTTTTTCTTCTTCTTTTGTTATATATTATTATAAACTTGGACTGGCCAGAGAAAATGACTTGGGAGGCGGAGGTCAGAGGAGATATGTATCTACAATGGGGCATTCAGAAAAAGGATTAGAAAGACAGATGTAAACGTTGAAAAAAGTAGTTCTGTTATATAAAATGATAATTAAATAAACAAAATAATTTGACTATTTTCTCTCTTTTAATTACAATATTGTTCAAAATTAAATTAGGAAGAAGATGAGGCAAATTTCTTATATGTTGTTTTTTTGTGTAGATGCATTTAATGATAATTTATTCACTTGAAACCATGTATTTACATTTGAAAATTCTTTGTTTACATCATTGAATAAGGCAGTAATGCGAATAAAAAAGCTTTGTATCATCTGCAAACATTAGAGTTTTCCATCTGAGAAAGGTCATTTATATAAATCTTGAACAATAATGGACCTAAAATTGACCCTTTGTGGTACGCCACATATTATTCATTTCTGTGCTGCCCTGATTTTTCGAAATAATCTGTTTTCTGTGAGAAACCATTTAAAATATGTATGTCATAGTATAATTTGATGATTGACCGTATCAAATACTTTGAAAAAATCTCCAAAAATACTAACAGTATTACCAACAGTATTACCTTCTTCAAATGATTTTAAAACTGGATTTGTTAGTGGGCAAATTGCTTGGTCAGTTGAATAATTTCAGCTCCCAATAATAGCGTTGGAATTTTGGTTGTATTAGTCCCTGATTATATATTGCTTTGCATCTATACAAGTTTTTTATTAACATTTCCTTGAACAGAAAAATAATGTTTTCGAATATTCAACAATTTTTCTTAAAACAAAATATTTAAAATTTGTTGTTGTTTTTTCCTTAAAATTTTGTTTCATTTGATATTTCAATTTTCTTGTTTATAAATTTTTAATGCAATAATATTTCTAAAGAAAAGTTATAAAAATGTTCATAATTTTTATATATGAAATGATTTTAAATCGACTTGTTTCGCAATCCTGGTGTTATTTTCAGGTTGGCGACCGTCAAGATTCGACAGTATATGTCAACATGAAGATGAAAACAGCATCAGAGGTATGTGTATATTTTAGAAGTGAAAGTCACACTTTGGTTTGATTTTTTAGTTAGGTTTCTTTGTTCAACATGTCAAACTTGAACGCACTGTGTGTGAACAGGAAGTGTTGGAGAGAATCACTAGTTTGAATAATGAAGTAAGAGTTCATGGAATTATTGTGCAATTGCCCCTCGATTGTGACAAGAAAATTGATGCTGCTAAATGTACAAACGCAGTGCTACCTACAAAAGATGTAGACGGGTAAATGAATTATTATCTTGTTTGTAATCATTGAACTATCTTCATACCTTACAGCAAGTAACAATTTTCGTTAGCTGTGGATTTGATGTTCGGAATAATGTACACTTAAGTTACCACTTTCTTATATTTGTTTTCGGGCAATCCTAATTTCAAGCATGATTTTGATTTCGAATGGCTCAACTCAGGCCCACCGAGAGGGGGGCAAGGGGGGCAAAATACCCGAGGCCTATGCTAAACAGGGGCCCATAAATATTTGAAACAATTTTTATTTTATTTAGCAATGGCTGGGGGAAAAATCATATATATACCATATTATGCCACTTTCAATCTCCTTGTCCATTACGTGAAATTTCTCCTAACTATCTTCGGTATCAGAATCTTTTCAACTTTTGCAACGAAAAACCAACTTCTCATTTTTATCATTATTCCTTGAAGAATTTGTCGAGAGAAAACAACCAATTTTCCAAAGTTGTGTATTTTAGTCTGATAACTGTAGAAGATTAGTATGTTTTCTAATGTGGGCGTGGGCGGCGTTTATTGTAAAAACGAAAGTACGGCGTTTACTAGAGGTAACGCGAAGCCCGTTGCTAAAACAGCTATGGAGTTTGAAGAGTAACTGTGTAATGAGTACAGTAAGTAAAACTGAAGGAAACAATATATTTCTTTATCCGAACATTTTAAATTATTTGTCATGTTTTCCCTCGCAGAATTAGGCAAAAATTGCAAGACTTATAGCTTTTACAAATCTGGATTGCTGGAACCCATATTATTTCATAATAATGACGAGTTTGGCATTTTAGTTGGTGAATGTCGAAAGTCTGAAGCTATCAGAGATACTCCTCATTCACTTTGGATATATATCGAAAAGGAAGCAGCAAAACTCGTTCTTCCCTTTACGGATATATGGCTGGTATATCAAAAACTTGTAATCACATCGCTGCAACACTTTTTCAGGGTTGATTTGCTGTTAGAAATTGCTTAACAAATCCTGCTCGTAAGAGCCGTGCAAACCAATGGCTGACATTTACTTGTTCCCACCCCACGGAAAATTTAAAATTTGAAATAATACATGGAGCGTCGTGGATCAATTGCGAAATTTTCAATTAAACTGTCATTAACTTGATCTCTCGGAAACTGTTTAAGAACAAGAAGTGATTTATGAAATTTAGCGAACAACATTTATCAACCTTTTAGCTATTATTAGTGAACTATCCCACCAATCTAGTGAGAAATATTTTTACTGAATTTTGATTGATAATAGCAAAATTTTAAATTTGATCATGATCGCATTTTTTGGTGTAAAATTATGTTTTTAAGTATTGGTAAAAATATTTATATATTTGTATGCAGCCTCATTCTTATTTTTTGTTAGCTCTGTCATCTAAGAGATTTTGTAAATTAACAAACATGTTCTAGATGCTCATCTTCGTCTATGTGGTTGGTGCTCTATAAAGTCTATGAAAGATGATAACTTAATGAGTGACGTCACTGGAATACCAATGAATCAGCAAAAAAAATTCAAACTTTTTAGATACTTTAGTTTTTGATTATATTAGTGTCCTTGAACCTAAATTTGAGGTCAACCCTTTGAGGCTAATTCTCCTGGACTATAAAGCATTTTTCGTACAGGTCATAAAGTAAAGCTAAACGCTAAAAGTTGCATGTTTTAAATAGTGCTTTTGATAAAATAACATCCTCTAAGGGGCCATACATTTATGACGTAAGTTTTATTGGTCTAATACCACAGACAGACCGCCCCACTCCCCCCTAAAAATCGTTTGCGCCTTAGGTGAAAATAACACTCGCGCTGCGCGCTCGTTCTAGGGCCCAACTACACTTCTGCCCCCCATGCTTATTTTTCTCTTGGCGGCACTGGCTCAACTCATTCCAAAACAATACTCAGAAGTTAAGTTTTCTCTCATAACTTACTTAGTAACATATTACCAAAAGTGATATTCGTAACTTCAAATGTAAATCGATTGAGAATAAGTTAAAAATTGCTGAAATGGATGAATGAATTTCGTAATTTATATAAACTAGCTATCCGTTATTCTTTCGCCCTAACCTATTCCGCCGCGAATTTCATTTACCGCTTCAGTTTACACGAGATTAACGCAGGTCGACTTTCAAGGGGCGAGGTGAACAATTGCTACCATCCATGTACACCACGAGGATGCATGAAGCTCATTGAAACAACTGGCACTGAGATTGAAGGCAAACACGCTGTTGTGATTGGTAGAAGCAAGCTATTAGTATGTAATCCTTCAGGTTTATGTCTTCTTACAAGTGTTCGATTTAGGGGTCGCCTATGGCTAACCTTCTTACTTGGGCCAACGCCACAGTTACTTTGTGTCACTCGCGCACGAAAGATCTGCAGGGCATAGTGAGTTGTAGTAGGTTGGTGAAAACAGATGTTTACCCGTTACGCTTTAGGTTTCTCAAGGCGACATTGTTGTGGCTGCTTGCGGTAGAACACAAATGATTAAAGGAGCGTGGCTTAAACCAGGAGCTGTTGTTATAGATTGTGGTATAAATGTTATCCCAGGTGATATTCGTTTCCATTATGGTTATATGTTAAATAGTTTGTTTTCGAATTTCAGATAGCTCACGTAAATCGGGTAGGCGTTTACTTGGCGATTGCGAATATTCAGAAGCGAAAAAGTTAGCGTCGTGGATCACTCCAGTTCCTGGAGGTAAAGAAGGTTTTTAGATCGTCTCTGTCAGTAAATTGTTTTCTAATCATTTTTTCTGTTTCACATATGAGGCGTGGGGCCGATGACAGTGGCAATGCTGATGCAAAACACACTGGAAAGTGCCAAGAAAGCTCTTTCTAACTACAACTCAGTTTGAAATGTAACGAAAACATGACAAAAAAATACGTTAGCGACGATAGTATTTTGATATGAATAACACTGACTGATCTCTGATGACGTTTTATTTCATTCGAGTTTGTTGAAAGCGTTGAATGCCGGCAAACGATTATCGTCTAACTCACGTGTCATAACTGTGAATGGGAACAGTTATTTTTAAATATATCGATGCGAAAGGAAAGACATCGGCCATGTTGAAATGAGAATACTTAGTTAATCCGAATAAAGGTGAACCGCCAAAGGGGCCTTTGTCTTTTTCCAATTGATTTCTGCGATGAAAGAACTTCAAAGGAACATCAACTTTTCTATGATAGCTACTATCTAAAACTTCACGACAAAACAAAAATAATACATTTTTTCCTCCGTTAAATTCCATCCATATCGCGCATTAAGGTCGTTATTAGAAGAAGATAATATAGCAAGAAACTTATGAATTAAATCGATTATGCGTACGTCGGGAATTTTTGTGCCAGACAAATATCGAGGAGATGACGGGAAATATCTCACAAAGACGCAAACTGAAAATGTCATTACTCGCGAAATCAGCACAAAAGCTTGAAAGAGTTAAAATGCATCCGCAAATACTTGTGAACTGGATTCTGTTTCTTTCTAGAGTACTGCATTGACTTAATGAATAGGCAAAAGCCTCAACAAAAACTTCTTCTAAGATAATCAATGGCTACCGACACTCGCCTTTTACAGCGGCAACACATATGTAATCAGCATAACAGCGACGATGAAAACACATTTATGACTTTCGTGTTAGAGTGCAGAGGGCGGTTCAAAGTTTCTAGTCCTGTTACGTTATGACTCCTGTCTATTATCTAATGTTTTTATTTCTGGCGGGCGGCGCACAATCTTACTGGTGGTAGGTAGATATCTCCTCCCAGCTACTTAAGATAGAGTATAATAGTCTAATACTTCAGGACAGATCAAAGAGCAATTAAAAAGACTCATTTATAATTGACAAAACTTTATTTCAGGACTGTTCGGAACACGGATGTAACAGTCATGTCTACTCACTCCATTTTGGGTTCTGTAAAGTTCAGCAAAAAACAAAGGCTTCTACTGGGAAGTTCCCGTCAGCTCTTAAAGGCTGTCAGTAATGGTGCCACCATGGCTATCTTGGAATGCAAGCGGCAGTTTTTCCACAACAGGTGGAACTGTTCAGACCAAAGCTCTGTATCCGTTTTTGGGAAGATTTTAAACAAAGGTAAAGGTGCTGTTCAACTTTTGCAAATCATTTCTTAGCTGGCGTTTATTTTTATGTTCATTATATTTTTACAGCGTGCCGAGAAACCTCATTTATACACGCAATAACATCTGCTGGTGCTACGTACGCCCTCACCAAGGATTGTGCTGGCGGTCTTATCAAAGACTGTCACTGTCCTACTGGTGTCGGTCGACGAACACGAAGCAACAACAACTGGGTTATAGAGGGTTGCCACGACAACATAAAGTACGGTTACGTAAAAGGGAAATCGTTTACCGATGCCACTGAAACTAGTCAGGATTTCAAAGCGATATTGAATTTGCATAACAACGAAGCCGGTCGATTGGTAAGAACCAGTAGTTTTGCATTTTCTTTTCACCGGTTTTATTTATATTGTTTTTTTCTTTTATAAAGGCTGTTATTGACCTGATGACTCAACAGTGCAAATGTCACGGAGTTTCGGGCAACTGTAACGTTAAGACTTGCAGACGCACCCTGCCCCCGTTCGAAAACATTGGCAATCGTTTAAGAGATAAATACGACACTGCCATTAAAGTGCAAGCTGTTCAAGTTGCTGGCAGTTGGGTTTCGGTGGAAAATCGCAAAATCGGTGATAGTGATGCGGAAAAAGGGAACTTGATTTACGTCGAAGAATCGCCAGATTTTTGTCAGAAAAATTTGTTGACCGGCTCTCTTGGAATACGCGGACGGTATTGTAACGCGTCTTTGCGCGCTAAAGATTCCGGTGGATGCGAGTTGTTATGCTGCGGACGGACGTGGAAAACGGAGAAACTCACACGCAATGAAAGTTGTATGTGCATCTTCAAATGGTGCTGCACCGTCGAGTGTCAAACATGTCAAGTGACAAGGGAATACAGCTATTGTCTGTAACCTTCATGGTGTGCACTGCTATGTGCAATATTTATAGCCAAATAAATTATTTGAATAATATATAAGACAACGAAATACGCGTTCATTCCATTTTCGAAGCTACTTACAAACATGAAGTAACGTGTTCATAAAAACAAATTCTGATAATAACACATTCAGTAGCTATATGAAGTACACCATTCACATTAAAAAACTGAACTTGGATTACTCTTAGGTTGGTCAACTCAAAAGGTGTATAACAGTGAATTCACACAAATCTGTTAATCTGGAAATTAATTAATTAATTACAAAAAATAACTTTTCACGTTCGTTATAGGGTTGTGACAAAAAATCTTTCACGGTGAAAATAGAGAAATTCGATTTAAACCCTAGTAGTACCAGTTTGCTATTCTTTTTGCTATCCTGTTTGAAAACCCGCATAAAAAAAGTTCATATCACTGCTGCATACACAACATTAACTTAGTGTAAAGCCACCTGCAGTTGTGTGAAAAAGAGAGAAACAAACATAGGTAAACAAATAAATAAAACAATAATTCAGAATTTTCATTACGTTTTAACTGACGTCAACGATATGTCTACTTCTATACCTATTCTATACCTTATCGTGGAGAAATAGCTTGAGTGTTTTGTTGACTGGTAGAGTAACTCAAACCAAAAAGGACAAAGGGAGAAGTCAGACAAACATAGTGTCCTCTATTCTCATGGGAAGTTGTGTCCTCTCTTGTTTCTTCTCGCCCTTGTGGCAGCAAGTTCATCTGCAGCGTATTTCGGCGCAACCACTCCAGTTAAGCGAGCATCGTAGGACAACAACAGAAGTTATTGTGGTAAAATCCAGCTAATAGAAAACAGGAGGTTAGGGTTAAAGCCCCCTTGATCTTTTACCGTCCCATTTTGCCAAATTCTCCTGTTTCAAGCAGAACCCGATGTTGATAACCGCTCAAACTCTTTAGTGGTGGTATTATCTAATGTTAGAAAAAGGAAAAAAGGTCTAATAGAACAATCGCAAGTTAAAAAAATATGACAACTTAATTGTCGTATTCTAAGCACTCTTTCATTGCGCATCGAACTTAAAAGACATATATCCTTATCAGTGGCATCAAGATTACACTACTACTACCCTCTTTATTATTATTATCAGTAAAGAATCATAACGAGAGAATCTCTATGGCATTTGTTGCTACTCAACAACGAACCAAAGTGAAGAAGTTGATGTCGTTAATTACTATGATATGTCTGGTTTCATCATCAAGACCAAACCATGCATTTGATCAATATTTTCCCCTATTACCCAACCAAGAGATGGAGATCTTTGAAAAGTGAAGTCTACCAACTGGACTACATTTTCTACAGAATTTGCTGGTGAAATAGCATTCATAATTGCCAAACCCATTTGTCATCAAACCTCATTGACTCCGGGACCGTAACCGGGGGGATTGGACTATCCAGAACAAGGAGTTCCGTTCAACCAAATAAAAATTAAATAATTATGGAAGACAATTACCAAGAATTATCCGATGTAAATGTTACACATTCCTTTCATTATCTGTAAAGGACGTGACCAAAGATGTTGGGTGTTACAATGGGTACTGCAGGAGAAATTATCATTTTGGTTAAGTATTCACCCAAAAGAGAAAACCTGTTAAGAAAACTCGAAGATCAGGTTGTCTTTCCTGAGGACATTGAAGATGAAGCAAATCCAATATCCAAACTCTCTGAAATGAGATGGACTGTTCTGTATGTTTCAAGAGAATCTTGGGTAACCATGATCATTTGATGACAGTTGCGAAATGTTGTCTTGGAAATGTTAAAAATGGCGACCGTATTGAAATCTAGGATCATCGTGGTGAAGAAACAAATGGAAACATTCGATTTATTTTTTGGATTGAACATCATCATTATTTGATCTATAGAGTAATTAGTTTTAACGTTTTTAGAAGAAACCTAGCGAAAAATAAAAAGAATAATCCGGCGATAGCGCAATGGGAATGGCGTTCAGCACTTAACCAAAAGGTTCTGGGTTCCACGCTATCACAAAGTTTAGTGAGCGGTTATAAATAAACAACGCTGTATTTCATCAGTATTTGACAAATGTATTTCACAAATGAGAGCAATTAAATACACTAAAACTCCGGATCGAGGTCTTCATGATAATGCTTAATGAGCGTTCTGGAAGCCTCGTTAAAAATATACAAACAATAATAGGAAAATAATATGTTTTTAATATAAAAATAGGCCGAGTGGAAACGTTTTTCGATTCAATAATATATATATTTTTTACCTTCAATAATCGATTATTTCTAAGTAAGAAATCACTTTAACAGGCTTGTGATAAACGGCAAATATTTTAGACTTAAAACTTAACAGAATTTAATACAGTTGACTCTCTATAACTCGAATCTCTCCTTAACTCGAACGATTTCGCTGGCCCGGTGGAAATTTCCTAATAAACTCTCATAAAACTAACTCTTTATTACTCGAACTCTCCTTAACTCGAACGATTTCTGATTCCCCGTTGCTGTTCGAGTTATAGAGAGTCCACTGTATATTACTTGAAGTTAAAACGAATCAATAAAGAAGAATGGTGAAAAGAAATAATTGACGTTTTTATTATAAGTAGGTTACACGGAATAGCAATGGGAAACTTGATTCCAGGATACAGGTCAAGCTGTGATGATATAAACGTCAGAAAAGCTCAGATGCGTGGGTCAGCTATCCACGCTTTGTGCAACGTATGGGAACGTTTCTGTCAATGGAAAAATTATAATATTTAGAGCAACACTTGAGTCAATTTTACTCTACTCCTGCGAATCGCGGTCACTCACAAATAGCTTAGAAAATTCGTTGGATGGATGCTACACAAGAATGCTAAAAAGAGTGAAAAACTGAAAGGGCAAGTGCATCAGAGGCGAAATACGGTATAGAAGATTAAAACTTGCAGGCCACGTTATTAGCGGCAATGAAGCTGCTACGTCAGCTCGTGTGAGAACCTGACGATGCAAAAAGAATTGAATTGAATTCGAAAATTTAGAATTATTTTGATTATCATTCATTTTGACTAGCAAATTGCATACCTGACCAACCCGAAGAAATTGCCGGTATTATTCTGATTGTTCAGTAAGGTGACCATAAAGCAAATTGGCCGAAACCATGGCTAGTCTTCTCGTTTTCTCGGAAAATTCAATCGATCTTTTTAGTAAAGCTGAAATATTTTTGGAAATCCGACAAATGCAGAGATTATCAAAATTATTTTCACCAACAAAAATAAACCTAGGTGAACATAAACAGTATTTCATAATTTATCATTTTGCAATCTCTTGCGCATGTGCATGCAAACAACGTGGGAAATATGTACTGTCCATGAAACCTTCCGTAAAACATCTCTTTTCTTCATCTAACCAATTAACTCCACGGTAAAATTTCGAAACAATTACGTTGCCATGGCGACTCTGTTTTGTTTATATAATATGTTGCCATTGTTTTTCTGTTTTGAGAAGGAAGGAAATTCCGCTGACGGAAAAAAAATTCGCGGCGGCGTGAGGCCATAATCAACAACAAATGCGTTTCGTATTTACAAAACATTACTAGAAAAATCTTTAATAAATCGCCATTTTAGAAAAATTACAATCCATCTTCGGCGAACAAATTAAGGCTTTGCTTGATTTATTAACAATTAATGTTATACTTTATTTTATATTAAACAACTTCATAACCGCTTCTCGAGAAAACCATGTTGGACTGGAAACATGTAGTTTTCTCCGTGGAACCCGATTACCGCGCTACAATTCTAAAGTGAACAAAAGCAACACTGCATAGAAGAGAAATTACAATTTACAGAGACTTACAAGGGTAATCGTTCACTCCGTCTATAATCCTTCGTATTTCATCGAACTCGCTGTCATCTAACTGGCGGATGATCTCCGATACGGAAATCGGTCCATTATCAGATTCTGTCATAGGGCGAGGTACTACAAACAAGAAACAAATGCAAGACCCTTTCAACTTCACGGAAATAATCTCACTTTCTGATCTTCTTTGTATAGGTTTTGGCCTGTTGACGAAGGTTACTACGGGCAGAACATCCCTGTAAACAGCCAAGTTACCAGCGGGAGCGATGTTGCACTGTTTGCGGTTAAAACATCGAATGTTTATGCACTCCCTACCAATAGTCATGGCTGCGTCGCATCTTTTATTGGCGCAGCACTTTTGCACGCAGGATTTCTGTGTGTCGACTATACCGATACTTTTAAACTCTCCAGACAGAACGCCACCACGTAGTGTCGCGCCACGAACGCTTAAACCGCGCCTACATGTCCCATCTGCACTCAAAAACTTATCCATAATTTTCTCACGAGCTGAAATGATACAAACACATCAATAACATGTGCAAAGTTATTTTAAAAGTTTACCTTCTTTTACGCGTTGAGTCTTTTTAAGGTTGTTTCCGGAATGAAATAAATTTGCATCAACACCAAATTTGTTTAACGAGCCCAAACTTTTACTGAAGCTATTTGCTAATTTAACATATTTCCCTAACTTCGTTTCTATCAAGGCACTTTCTTTGGAACTTAACTCATGGTAGATCTTGGATTCGTGGCCATGTTTATTCTGCGAGAAAACATTTGCTTCTTTCTCTGATTTTCCTCCGGTTTCGATCTTTTGTGTTAAATGACTTGCTTTGGCCCGGGTATTATCTTTCATATCTGTGAGGCGTAGAACCAAAGGTTTTTTTTGATGATTGTTGTGGTCATGCTCCTTTTTCTTCAGAAATTTTTGACTGGCCATCCGATCTTTGAATTTGTTGATACTTTCCCGGTTGAGTTTTTTCTTCAACAGTACGTTCATCTTCGACTTTGCCTTTTTCAGGTGATTGTATAGGGAGTTGTTTATAACCTTCACTGACGGGTGTATAATATCTGTAGATTCATTTGATATCTTTTTTGTATGTTTCGTACTTTTCTTCTTCTTCTTCTTCTTCTTCTTCAACACTTTGGGTTTTTCTTCGTCTGCGTTCGTTATTATATCTTCCAGCTTTTCGAATTCGTTACTGTCATCTTGGTCGTCACCGTTAAAATCGTTTGTAGCTGGTGGAAGTTTTTCATCCAAATTTGATGCCTTTTTTTTCTGTGAATCTTCGTTCATGCTTTCAACAAGACGCTGATCTTTACTATCTTCAAGTATCTCTTCTTCGTCAGGATTAACTAGGTGGAGGTCATCTTTTTCTTCCTCTTGCTTAGCATCCTCGATCTGTATGTCTTCATCTTTTACGTCATCATCATACGGATTTTCATCTTTTTTAACATCTTCGTCTTTATTAGCTTCCTCTGGTTTACTTGTATTTTGTTTGTCAGTGTCATTAATCGTCTTATTGAGTTGGACATTGTTTAACGAATGCAACTCACTGACGAGAGCATCTACCAGGAAATTACTTTTAGTGCCGTTTTCTGTGACGTTGTTTGGGAAAAGTAATCGATTTTGAAAGGCATGTTTTATGGGATTTAAGTGCAAACTTGTATCTTGGACAGTTTCGTTTGAACTGTTTGTCAAGTGTGGCAGTAGTAAAACGGATTTTGCAATGTTGGCATCTAGCGCTACCACACTGCTGCTATTCGATTTGTTTACTACACTTTTTTGGTCATGTTTTTCCTCCAATTTATTTTCCATAAGGCCCGATATGTGCGGTAGTTCTAACACTTGCTTAGCATTACCTGCTTCAACAGTTGGTGACACCCGTTCGAACATTCCATTCAAATCCAAATTGTGATGAACGGGACTTAGGAAGCTTTCGTTTATTTTTGCGTGTTCTCCAGATTTCGCATTTTTATCGCTTGTCTTGTTTTTCTTTTTCTTTTCCTTCAATTTAACAGGAAATACTTTTGTTCCATTTGCTGTTTTCCACGTTATGTTGGCGAAAGGAGTCGTTTTGTTTGATGATCCAGCATCTGTAACGTTACTGTATTTCTTCAGAACATTATTCAACTCTTTGATCTCGTTGCGATGAAGCTTTAAGGCCCACGCCGGTTTCTCTAAGCTGTCCTTCTTTAGCTTTAATCGTGGCGACATTACATAACTGTTTGAAATCGAATTTCTTACTCCAGATCCACTAAACATGAAGTTCGGTCCGCCCAGATGCTTATCGTGATCCAAATCGGCGATGTCATCGCTGTCTAAAATTTGAATGTTTCTCTCCGAGCCTGGTGGCACAATTTCATTTTCGGCGCCTTCGGTTTTAGAATACAATTCTTGTTTCGATTTTATGTTTATGTTCGACTTTGTTCCGAACCCTAATTCCGAACCTTGGTGATTATCAGGAAGACTTGAAGAAATGCTCAACACTTTGTTGATATCGTGAGGAACTAAAGGACCGATTAAATTTTCGTGGTCGTGCTGTATAGCTTTGTTAGGAAACTCAGAGACTACGGACTTAAACTTCATTGTTGAGACTCCTTGTTTTACAAGTTTTTGATTGTGTATTAAATGCTGAGACTCTTTCATTTCAATGGGCACCTCCTCATCTTCAGTGTGTTGTGTCAGCATGTGACCAAGAACAGTGTTCGCTGGAATCCCAGTGTTAATCATATGGTTGTTTTCTACGTGTTGCTCTGGTTTGGGTTCCAGATCACTAGGATCAACCGAAGTAATGTTTGCAGGATTTGAAGCAAACACTGATGTTGTCACCATGTGCTTGTGAATCAACTTCACTGGCTTGTTTTCCTCTCCTTCGCTCGTTTCTTCTGTCGTCTCTTCTGCGTGATTTTGTGGAGTAGCCAGATTTACACCACCATCCTCAATGGCGGTACCCTGATTGTTTTGTTCTGCAACATTTTCTTCACTTTGTTCTGAATGTTCTTGTCCGTTGCCTTCTACTATTATTGGACTGGTTTCCGTTGGCTGTAAAGAAATATGTAGATGGCCATTTCCGTCAGCTTTGTTATTCTCTATATTGAGATTGTCTTCATCTGGATGATATGTAGCCAAAACGTTGCTCGCGGGTACAGTTGGTTGGATTATATGTAGATTGTCACTTTCAAGAACAGTTTCTGAAGGCTTAAGTTGGATGTGCTCTGGAGTGTTCTGATCCATCACCATTACACTTTTCACCTTTGCTTTTGGTTCCACGTCTTCCTCTTCTTCTTCTTCCTCTTCTTCCTCCTCTCGAAATGTTTCATCTTTCTTCTCTGCTTCCTCTTCATCCTTTTTCTTTTCTTCCTCATCATCGGTTGCATCTTCTTCATCACTGTTTGCATCCTCCTCATCATCATCATCGTCATTCATTACACTGTATTCTCTGATAAAGTTATTGTTTCTCGCTTTTGGTAAATAGCTTTTCTTTGAAGGACTGTAATCTTTCACAGGTATAAGCGATCTTCGAGTGGTTTGAACGCGTGGTGTTTTATCATTAAGCAATGTCTCGTTAGATGACTTAACAGAAGTGCCTGTCTCTGCGTACCCTTCTGCTTTTATGTCTATAAGCGGAATACTGTCCCTGGAATTACCTTCATAGGTTTGAGCGGTACTACCACTTACATCGTTTACGTTTGAACTTACTCCATCACTTCCATCTTTAATAATTATCGTGTTATTTACAGCCGACAAACTGGTTCCGGTGTCTTGGATTGTAGATATTGGCTGATAAAGTTGCATTGGTCTTACAGTTGGTAGAACATTTTTAGTAGAATTCGATATTTCCGTGTTGTTTGGTCTGTTAAACGTAGACTTTTTGGTTGGATTCGCAGATTCGTTGTATACGTTTGTTATGTTGCTCATTGTGTAAGTGACTTTTCGGTTAGCCAAACTTACTTCACTTTCATTTTTCTTTGTATCGTTTCCTGTGATGTATTCAACGCCTTCAATAGTCAAATTACTCTCCTTAAGTTGGTTGATAGACTGTTCCTTTTGATTTAGTTTTTTTTGAAATTGGTTTAAAAGTATTGAATCGTTGACTACCGATGGTTGAGTATTTGCGTTGAAACCAAATGTCTTGTCTCCGATTCCAGAGGATGTGAATGTCTTTGGTAACACACTTTCCATTGTTAACAGTTTATTGGATATGTCATCTTCTGGTTCTTCAATTGTATCGTTTAATGCAGCGCTGCCATTGGACATACCATCACGTGAATCTTCCTCTTTATTTCTTTCAAAATTTACACCAGAACCAGAAGTCAGCTCATCTTCGATTTCCATCACAAATAAATCTTGTGTGGGTTTAGATGTAGTTGGTGTTGAAACCCTTCCTTTATTGGAGATATTTGTGAAAACTTTAAACACTGAACGCATTTCCGTTTGAGGATTTGTTAATTCTTCGCTTTTATAACTGGAATCAGTTGATCCGCCTACTACGTCATCGAAATCTTCGTTTATTTCTGTGTTGCTGTCTCCTGAACCGTCCTCGTCCACAGTGCTTTCGTAGGTTTTATTTAAAGACGAGTATTCTGTGACGGGTTTCGTAATATCGAATGGACTCCGGCTTTGATTATAAGCACGAGTTAAGGTGGGATTTGCGTTTTCTGCGGTAGTGTAGGTCGATTGCCAATCAGGCAGTTGATAGGAAATGGCACCAACGCCTTGCGACGGCTCACTTTCCAGATGGTTATAACGGTTGTACGTTTCTTTCGTGTTTGCTCCGGACGTTAATGAAACATTATTTTTGCTGTCATATAGGTAGGCATTAGACGGCATGTTATTTGTGACGTTGTATTGAACTGATGGCTGGTTGGAATAGCCGGTCGTTATGTTGTAAGCTTGCGGAGTAACTGATAGCGCGGTGTTATTTAAAGTTGTTGTATAATTTGTGGTATTTGATTGGTTAGGTACATACCATTGTTTGTCCAATGTGGGAATGTAAGTTATCGCAGTCACAGCATTTTCATTGTTTAGGTTTGTGATGTTGTATCTAGTAGTGAGGTTTTCGTTAGCATCAAAAACACCGCTTGATTCGTCATCGCTATCTGCGAATTCCGGTTGTTCTTCTATAGCTTCTAAATCTTTCTGTGCTTCCTCATCGTCATCCGTATCATCCGGCGTTGTTCTTGATCCCGTACTACTATTCTTTTTGCTTTGGTTAACTTCTCCTTCGCCATTTTCTTCTTCTTTTAAATCTTCTTCCTCTTCTCTTCTCTCCTCTTCGCGCATCTCAGCCCTCAGTTTCTTTTCAAGTTGCTCTTCCGCCTTTCTACGTTTCAACTGTTGAGCTATTCGTTTCTTTTGAATCTCCTTTTCGCGAACTAAACGAAAGCAAGCTCTCAAAGGAGGTAGAAAAAGAAAACAATTGCACGCATACTTGCCACATCGTCAGCGGTGCGCGTCATAAAAGCCATTTGCGAGCTCTCGTTTGACGATCCTTTAGCATGTGAGAGTCTACATGAATCGTCACTTGCGCAATTCACACTGTAGCACACGCTCTGTTTAAACATTGCTAGGTCGCACGCTCTTAATAAGCAACACTTTTCGATGCAACCTTTCATCGAGTTAATACTTTTGATGACGGTGAAGTTGTTTGAGTGAATCCCACCCTCTAGGTTCATGTTGTTTAGAATACCGCCATGTGTGCATGTGTTGCTTTCTGCAAGAAGAACGCAAATAATTCAATCGTTTCCACTTAGCAAAATGTTTTAATAGGCGCCTATATAGCTGCGTTTTTGTTTTGAGAAAACTACTGTTTAATGTCGTTTGCGCTAATTAGTATATCGAAACATGGCGAAAGCAAATCAATTACACTAACTGGGACTTTCATGTTACCTTTGTTTGCCACAAATGCAATAGCACAGAGCACCAGTAAAACAATATGCCTCGCAAAACAAGTCATTTCCGCTATTTTTAACAGAACGCTGAAGATCGTTCACGATACGGCCATCTTGTTTAGACTTCACTTTCTGTATGAGCTCTTTTCAACTACTGACCTAATATCACGTGATTCGCCTTGTACAACAGGACTGAATTTATTGCTAAAATCTTTTTAAAACCACTGCAAAAGGAAATAAACGAGGCAATGATATGTATATATATATATATATATATTTATAAATGCATGAAAACAATAGACGTCTACGTTATGAAACCATGTTAGTTCAATAAAGAAATCAATAATGATTGTTGAAAACACACATCTAAAGAAGTAGTTAAAAAACACACATCGTACAATGACAACGGAGAAGTGAACAATCTGTAACGTGCAATACAACCAACTACAACCAAAACAAAATTGCAATTCTGTTGAAAAAGTTAAGTGTAAAAGCATTCTAAGGTGAGGGCGTCTCGCGTAGAATCATGAGTAACCTTAAGGCGAACGCAGCGGGATACACACACGATTTCAACGTTTTAACAAATGAAAGACTTAAAAATCTTGTGGTGTCGTCTTTGCAAAAAACTTTTGAGCAAACATTTTGTGGGGTTTTCCAAGTTTCAAATCTTTTTTCATAATTTGCACTCGCCTTTAAAGCGGCGAAAGGTTTGGCGTAGGTGTTTTTTCAATTTGTTTATTTTATCATCCGTATTTAGCAACTTTGCAAATTCGTTTGATTAATCATATTTACGGATAATACTTCACAAATGAAGAAATCGTTGATTTGCCTTCCCCCACCACAATATTGGTCACAGGAAAGTTGAGAAATCTTTCGGTGCGTGAATAGTAGAGTCATTTCAAATATTTCTCTTCTTAACCTTAAAATATTACGGTATTCATTTATGCAGCGAGGTCAGTCAATTTCACAATTCCAGGAATTTTTAGTTTTTCCAGGGGTACTTTTGTAAGGTTGCAAAGAAGCACAATCTTTTAGATAGGGTCAGGGAGGGAGATATTTTCTTTTTTGCGATTTGAATCACCGAGATAGGAGGACTCAAAGTTAATTTGATTTATTACCTTTTTAACAGTTTTTGATTTTTAGCAGTTTTAAGCAAATATATTTTTAAATAGTATGAATATATTATATAAAAATATATTCGCTTAAAACTGGTAAAAATCAAAAACTGTACTTTTTTCAGTACTGTACTGTACAAAAACCATACTTTTTACATTTGCATATATTGCATAAAAAGACTTCTTTGTGAGGCAGAGAGTGCCACTAGGAAGTTATTTCCCATTCAGCGATCCCCTATATATACACAAGCATCTAGAGTAACATTGTTAAAAAGTGTACATCTTAATCCAAGAGTATGCAAAACACCAAAAAACACCAACAGTAAGTTTTTGCACTTGTCAATTGTTTGATTTCATCTTCTTTACAAAAATTCAAATTTTAAAAAAGTGCTAAAATCAAAAGTGGGCGCCGAAAAATTTTGTGCAACTGTTTATATACCAGACCAAGAAGGGTCCCACGGTTCGGTTAATGTAACATGTTGATCATGCATTTTCTTTTGAATGAATAGTGACGTTTCCTTTCGTTTTGATCTACAAATTTAACCCTAACGGTTGCTTAACTAACCTTGGTGGAGACCTGAAAAACTACACAAATATCACAGTGCGCATACTAAATTTCCTGTTAAAGAACGTGTTACACAAACATCGTTCGTTTTAGAGCTATGCTATAATGATGAAACGAATGCCAATAGAAAAACAACAATGGTTTTCAAAAGACCGAATTCGTATCCCTGTATGAGGACGTTACCATTACTTTGGAAAATCTGTTTCATCAGATTTTTAAATAAAAAGCTTATTTTGTTCTATAATTTATAATATACGTTTCGAAGATGCAAACTTAAGCAGAAGCGAGTTTTTTTACTTATGTCTCGAAGACTGTTGACAAAACTGAATTTTCAATAATAAATTCTGGTTCAGTGGTACCACTTTTTGTCATGTTTTCTTTTCGACGATAAATAAATCTGTTTAGTCTTTTTATAACTGATTTGTGAATATTATAATACGTGAAGGTTTCTGCTTCCATTCGTAACCAGGGATATGTACCCGAACTCATAAGTTTTAATATCTTATTCTATAAATAGAAACCAACGTTTATATTTTGTTGCTTGTTATTTGTACTCTTGTAAAACCATTTTTTGCCACATTCTCACCCTGCTTTGATGCTTGCGCAGTACTAAATTATTGTGCGATAACAGGGCAAAATATATTGATTTAAGCCATTAAACGTGTTCTAAAATTGAAAATTTTCTTTGTCGGCCAACCATGGTGGCCGACAGTTTTGAAAATTTTTGCCTTACCCCCCACTTTAAAATACGGCTCACCTGCCCTGTAATAGACCATCAGAAATATTTGATTACTAAAAATCATTTTATTCCCGGAAACTCTTTTACATACCCCAAAACATTCAAGCATGGATGTAACCGCTCTTGTAGATAATTAAGTAAAGTTACTTTTAATGGGAAAAAGATGTAAATATAGGATTCAAGTTGCCTTTTTTTCTTAAATATCGACCCCCCTTTTAAATTTCACCCTACGCGCCTGTTTAACATGTGTAGCTTTTCAGTTTATAAATGATTGATTACAAGAGAAAAAACGATGGAAAACGAAAAATATAAGCGATATAACAAAATTCTTGAATTAGTAAAATTAGACAACACGAGTTCAAATAGTTTCAAAGCACTATTTTAAAACAAAGACTACAAAAAACGATACGGTTGGATACCAAATACTTATAAGCGAGCTTGAGGCGAGAGTTGCGAAAAAGGAAAGCAAAAAAACCATCCTGATGAGAGAGCTTCGATTTTCAATACTTTTGAAATATTGGCTCAAGCTCCTTTTGAGGAAATTTAGTTAATTTTTTATACAACTAATATGCTATCAACATTCAGATTCACTCACTTCAAGTCCTTTAATTTTTAAGATTGAATGAAAATCATATTCAAATATGACTCTCATTATGCTTATAAAAAACGATATGATTATATGGAATTTTGATGATTTTGTACATCCACATGTCCATGGGAGGGAGGTCATCAAATTTGGACGGTTGTGGATGGGAGGAGAAGTGTTCGAATTTTTAGTCATTTTTTGCGGACGTCATAAAAGTATGACCCCCAGTACGTTATAAAATCTGTCCGAAAATTTTTCCGCCGAAATTTGGAAAAAGTGTCCGAAATTATTTCCGCCGAAATTTTTGGGTTATGTTGTTTTGTTTATTTCGCCAAATAAAAGACATTTACAAATCAGTGCATAATATATAAACCACAGAACAAGAAAAAATGGCTAGGAATCCATAGAAGACCAAGCGGTCTTTTCATTGGACACCTGTATACACTCATTTATTTATTAAAAACAAGAGTTTAGACGTGAAAATTATAAAATTAAAAATACACAATCTCACAGAAAAAACAACAAAAATAAAAAATATAATAGTAAAAAAATAAAAATTAACTATTGGAATTCAAAAGTTCGTCTTTAAAACGGCGTTTGAAAATTTGTAACGATCCACACTCAGTGTTATAAGCATAATTGTTCCACAAACGTGGACCTCGGTATCTTATTTGAAAACTGCCCTTTGTGGTTTTTCTGAAAGGGTACTTGTATTTTATATTAGAATTCCTAGTATTATATTTATTAGAACAAAGTTGAAATTGAGATTGGAAAACATTTAGAATTGATCCATTATTTACTCTATACATAAAGATCAGAGTTTGAAAGATATTTATTTGGTAGATATTTAGAATCTTTTAATATTTCATGGGATGAAATGTCACAGTTTTTGTCTTTTATAATTTTAGCCGCTCGTTTCTGGATGTTAATGTACAAATATTACATTTTTAGGTTTAAATATTGGCGAACAAAAGGAGGAATTAAATCATCAAAGCGGAAACAAAAACTGTACGAAAAGCATCTTGAACAACAGCTCGTGACCAAGAAAGCATTTTGATTGGTTGAAAAGGTTTGTTTTGCACGGACAGGAAATATCATTTTCGAAAAGAAAGCTGTTTTCTGCATTTTGTTGTCTCATTTCTTAAATAGGAAAACTGATAACAGTCACGAGAAACGAAATAAGAAACTGTTATTATATCTGGTTACCACCTAAAAAGATGTCCAGGAACCAGTATGGTACATCACAAGCGCTTTTTGAAAAATACAAACATGACAAATTGAGGACACGTTCTGCAGAGCGCGACCTCCTGTATAAAAAGATTCACATGAGAATGTAGTATCGTGAGACTTATCGCAGCAACAAAATATTTTCATTATAATTATATGTATTCTTTGTTTAGCGGCGCTTGTTAACGGAATACAGAAAGGGCTGAGACGTCTTGGTTCCATCGTGATCCCCTACTATGGGTGTCTAGGTGCCACGCCCTCCTGTGGATTTAATGCAACAATTGCTTTTCATCTTAGTGCGATTGACACTGTGTGTTAATGAACATGTCACACAACAAGGAAAATATATGACATTTTACACGAGTGTTATACGTTTAATTGACAAAAAGTGCGATTAAAATACATAAAGTTGTTTCCAGTGCTTCGGGTAACCCTTCATTTATTTTCGGTTCTTTTTTTTGCTTTCTTCCTATAAAAAAAATCATAGTTAATTATACAGTTATGATATGTGACAGTCAATTCGCCAACGACGTTGCAACGGATTACCTTGTTTGCAAGAATCACCATGATCCGTCGGAAGATGTTAACGAAGTCCAGAAACAAATCAACTGAGTGCCTGCAACATAAGAAGAAACTCATGCAAAACAGGGCTCTTGATGTACGAAAACGAGTAAACGACATGTATTTACCAGATGAAATCGGTATCGCCCATCTTTCTTTTAGCAACAATGAGCTGTGTATCGTAAAGAATGAAAGCGCAAAAGAGCAACAGACCTCCGTACAACTGGATCTGCAAAGAGATATAACAAGAAGCTGAGACCAGCTGAAGCTCGATGATCATCTTTTGAATTTGAATACATCATACAAATTTATTTTCCAACTTTATAATATGACGTGAAAGTTTAATTTTTATGTTATTTCATGTTGTTCATGAGTTTTCAATTATTTACCGTCTTTAATATCCTATAACAGATATAACATGAATGGAAAAAAATAAAACGAACCTGGTAAATCATTTGAGACTGGAAGAAGATGTTCATGAGACCCAACATAAACATCAAACCCATGCAAGACATCAGGCTGCCTATAAGTATACAAATACTGTTGAGCAACTATTTCACTAATAAAATAACCATTACAACACAGGTTTGTAAAAGCTCGCCAGGTTTTGTAACAACATGATATTCTCTAAGAAATTCACCTCCCAGGTAAAGGAAACTTCTCTCTTTGGCCCATAAAGCGCTCAATGAAAAGCAGATAAAAATCACGCAAGTGGAGAAGAAAGCAGTGGAGACAATTCTATATATAAAACAACATATCATCAATATGCAAATGTTATAAGAACTAGCAATAAGACCCGCATGTTAAATGCGCTCATTACTCCTATGACAAAGAAGAATTTTATTTTAAGAGCAATCTTTTGTAAGGATAGACCGCACCCAGGAAGTTGATGTCTGGAATTTTTATATATGAGAAACTTTAAAAATGTTTTTAGAAATCCAAAATTCCATTCATTTTCGATGAATTTTAGTCCTCATTTTAAAATTGTAAATTTCTACCCATATTTGCTTATAGCAATTCAAAGTTTTCACGGTTCCACATTACTCACGTTGTTTTTTGTGCAGCATTTATGGCAAATGCAAGTTAAATTGGAATGTTTGGGGTAGTCTTGTTTTCTAGAAATCATGACTCAAAACCACGTACAACGCACATTTTTTTAAATAGGAAGTAATGTTTGGACAGGTTTTTTGAATAAATTAAGTATATATATACAATAGAATGTTTTTAAAATATAGAGAAAAAACAATCAGATTTCTGCATTATAATTAAAAATTAACCAATTTGGAGACTTTTGAATCAACTTCCTGACTTTTCAAAATTTGGCTTACATTTCTTACAAAAAATTGCTCTAAAAATATATGGTTTAACCCGTTATAAATAAATTATACCCTTGCAAATTGCACCCATCACTTCATAAATATAGTATAACCATTTCAGTCTGTTACTGACTTAAAATTGGTCATGAAATCAAATAAATATCAAAGAAACTAACGTTGGATCAACTTCAATTACTTGACCGATCAATGGTCCAAGTGAGAAACCTATGAATGAAAAAGATTTGGTAAAAGACGGATGAAAATATAATATTCTTTTATTTTCAACAAACATACCAGTACAAAAAGCGAAGCCAACCAAATAACCTAAAAAATAATGTTCCTTTATATACATAATCTGTTTGATGTTTAAATATTAATCAACTTTTGCAGAAGATAGCAGCAACTTTTTTAATTATCATTTTATAAATAAAGCAATGTCTGTCCACACATTGACAATGGTTGATCTCCGAGGTTTGAAAGTTTACAGAAAAAAAATAGAAAAAGGTTATATATGAGCAGTTATTCCCTCAAATACAATGAAATACAATTTCATTACAAGTTAATCATTATGTCTTCTACATAATAATACTGATGGATCTCTAATAAGGAGGAGAAATGAAGTATTTAAATTTTGCGACTTGCTTGACCGAAGCAATTTTAAGGAGCGCTTTGATGGTAGACGAGTAGAAAAGCATTTGAAACTTGTCGTTTCTAGAGTGTCACCTTTTTGAAATAGTGTCCAGCAACATTGAAAAGAGAGTACATCAAAAGAAAAACAATTTACCAATTCGTTTCATCTGGTTTTTTGGGTGGTTTTCAGTCAATGCCAACGCAATCATGAATCCAATGGTTCCAATTAACGCCAGGAAACTACCCTTCAATTAGAGTAAACTCATATTAATACAGAAAACAAAAAAGTGCAAACTTCTAATATTTATCAACAAGCTATATAATATAATAACTCCATGCGATGCATGAGAATGGGTGGGATAAATGCTCCTGTTTTCAAGACATATACAATAAGATAAAAAGAGAATACCGTAGCAAAGTTTGCAAAAATATGGATGAAGGCTCCAAGACCTGCAGCCAATGTTGAAACAGCCAAACACGAATACACATTTCGAAGGTGGAGTTTGGATTGCTGGTCACTGGAGAAAAAGAACACACCATTATTACATTATGATAGTGAAAACAAAGATTTTTAGACAATTCTTAATAGAATCTGTTGGTGGTAGAATTAAACGCTTTCAAATTTACTTGTTTCAAAACATGCGTTGGAGTGTCACAAGGGTTTCAGATGTTTTCTTGCTTTATGGTGTAAAACAGGACATTAGCTTGTTTTCTTGTTAATATAATCATCGTGGTCAAATATTATGCAGATGTTTTTTGTAAACCTGTGGAAGTAATGTTTGTGTGACCTGTTCTTAAGGAAAAATCAACGTTCCAAAAATCACAGGTGAAGTTTGAAGTGAACAGTTCACCATTTCCTTAAACATAACAGCATGCAGTACACGCTGTAAAGGAAGGTTTTATGGAGTGAATTTTGAAATTTTCTAAAAAGAACTAACTTCTAACCCATAAATAATTTTATTTGGAATCACTACAGTATTTATTTTTAAGACTAAAAGACATAATCCTAATAACGTGACTGAACGTTTCCAAATTTGACTATTAAAAATCGCACAAGTGTTTTGAAAATCATCCTTGTATTTGTTGAATACTTCAAAGTATCAAAGATCCATACATGGCGTAAGGCGTCATTCCATATCAATTCACCGAATGGTCCCAAGGGTACCATCTCAGATTTGTGACCAGGACCACACCACAGATATTATGGAGAAAACACAACCCTGAAAATTTCAGTTCAATTAACCAATCCGTTCAAAAGTTATGTTCAAATCAATTTTGCACAAAATTTGCAAAATTTGGGTGTCGTGAGCAGACAGTAGATTTTTTTGATATTCAACGACACTTAAAAATAAAAAAAATGATAACCTGACTTTTTTGTATACCATCAATAGTTTTTCACCCAAATAACCCATTTCTGGAGCTGTTTTTGGCTGTTCTCAAATGGTTATGGAATTAATGTGCTTCAAAGTTGCTAAACATTGCAAATTTTGGCTGGTCTTTTCAAATTTTGACGTGCTACAGCTCCACACTACAGGCAAACTATTACAAACCTTTGTTACTTTTGTGTACTTGGGGTAATAATAAATAAGCATTAAAAGTGACTTGAAAACATTTGCAGCACCCTATTGAAAAATATCAAAAGTTACATTCACTTAGCGGGCCTAGAAAATAGTGTAAACAGTTGAAAATTTTTATGAAGCTTTGAAAATGTTTTAAGGAGAGCAGCCCGTTTTCTACTTGATTTCAAACAAATGAGTTATGACAGACAACTTCAATTAATTTGACTTCCTAGCATGAAATACCAAAGAGAACACAGAGACATGATAGAAACTTTCAAATTATTAAACAACCATTACCGTATTGACACATTCTCAAAACAACAAACTGTACACAACGAGGGGTCACAGTTTCAAACTCTTGAAAATGTTTGTCCGTACCAATACCCATCGTAACTTCTTAAACATATGTGCTGTTGATAATTGAAACGGTCCGCAACCTGATATCGTCTCATCTCCCACACTCAATGCTTTCAAAGCACGAATTGATAAATTTTGGGAAGAAAGGTTTTATGATTTTCATGAACAGTATTATTATATCGTTGTTCACTCTGTTTAACTGTTTATCATTCTCATTGTGGTCTTAGAATATACTTTTTGATAGACTATTTTATAAATCGCTGTGGTTCTTCGTCCGACACTGGATCTGTATCTCAAATTGCTATTTGTCTGACATACATGTGCGGTATTCCAACGCATGCGCGCACATCATTGTTCGGACTTATGGAAATACTGTTTGCGATTTTGCCACAAAATGTTCTCAATCGTTAGATCATAGTTTATTTCAATAAGGGTTGGATTGAAAATGCTGGATGTTTCTGTCAATTTAAACTTTGGGATTCAAAGGAGTTACTTCCAGCAGAAGTAGACAGGGTTGTGTGATGCGATTATAAGTAAACCTCAGTGGCTGCAGATTGGTGTCAGTTCTATCTAAACTTCGGGAGTCAGGGGTGTCACAATTCCGGAAAATCTGAGGATGAGCTCTTAGCCTCTCCACTATCAAGACTGTTGTGCGTGGTGAAGAGCCACATCCTTCTCGAGATCACCCTGTTTCGCACTGAACACAACAGATCTAGAGGAGTAAACCTTGAACAAAAATCCTGTCATAACCAGGAAGGCAGTAGTCCCCTGCAGCAGTTTTCGACAAACTGATTTTCTGGTGTAGTTGACTTGTTGGTTTAGCGGATGATCTCTCAAGACAACGGTGAAGTGCAATGCCCAGATGTGGGAATGGCAGAGTCTCAGATGCTGAAAGTACTGTGTTAGCGGTTAGGAAGAGCATCCACCCTGTAAAAATCCTGCTTCAATTATTATGGCAGTTTCTTCAAATGTTTCCGAGATAGGTGGTGCCAGTTATTGTAAAACTGGTAGTGTCTCTGGCTTGGTCTCCTCAAGGATGTGGGAGAGGACACAGTCAGGCCGTCATGGCAAATCAAGCAAACATCCATACAAAAATAAAAGTGTAAACAAGTTTAGGATCGCTACTTGGAACGTAAGCTCATTAAAGAAGCGTAGTTGTTGAGTCACTCACTAGGAGGAATGTCGTAATTTGTGGCATTCAAGAGCACAGATGGGCTGGAGGTTTGTCTTCCAACCAAACTCGTTTTCTTAAGGGTAAGGACTCTCAGTACAAATTCTACTGGTGTGGTAACAAAGATAGTCTAGGTGGTACAGGAATACTTTTATCTGAGAACTGGGTTGATAAGGTATTCGAAGTTCAACGCATTTCAGACAGAATCATCTTGTAGAAATTAATTGTTGGTAAAGTTATTTTATTTTCTCTTTTCTTTCGATCTACGCCCCTCAGTCTGGGCTCCCTGAGGAGATAAAAGAACGTTTTTATGATCAACTCCAAACTTCCATTTCTAAAGTTCAGCGTCAGAGTCCCTTCTAATTCTTGGTGATTGGAATGGTCATGTTGGTAAGTCAAATGGTGTATACAACGTAGTGCACGGTGGCTATGGATATGGTATAAGTAATCCTGAGAGCGAGAGAATTCTTGAATTCGCTGTTGCCAATGATCTTCTTGTTGGCAACACTTTGTTTAGGAAAAGAGATTCTCATCTTGTCACTTACAGCTCTGGTGATCATCGTACTCAAATTGACTACATTCTCTTTCGTAAGTGCTTTAGACGTTCGGTAAAAAACGTCAAAGTCATTCCAACTGAAGAATGTGTTTTGCAACATCAACTTTTGGTGTGCGATGTCCTTGTTCACCTACCAAAAAAGAAAAAACAAAAGTTTGTTCCGCAAATTTGTTTCTGGAAGTTAAAGTCCCCAGATGTTGCTGAACAGTTCTACAACATAATAAAAACTAAATTGCCAGAGAGTGATGTAACTGATTCGGTTGGTGTCTGGGACAAGCTAAAAACGCCCCTGCCATCTACAGCCTCATAAGTATGTGGGTTGTCCAAAAACCACCAATGGAGAAAACAAACTTGGTGGTGGAATGAAAACGTTGACATAGCCATTAAAGAAAAGCAATCTTGTTTTAGACAATACAGGTCACTTTTAAATGCTGGTGATGATGATAGAGCTAAATCTGCTAAAGAATCATATGAAGCTGCAAAAAGAGCTGCTAAACATGTTGTTTGGATCGCTAAATCAGATGCTGAGAAGGAAACCTTCGCTATTAACATCTCCCCATCCGGTGATGGTGTATACCAAATTGCTAAGCAAATGTATCATACAAACCAAGATATTGTTGGGGAAAAATGTGTAAAGAATGATGCTGGTTTGCTTTCCCTTACTGATGATGAGAAGATGAAGGCCTGGGTCGAGCACTACTCTAAATTACTGAATGACTCTAAATGCGTTAACGACGACTTGACGAAGTTAAACTTGTTGAACGTGGATCCACTGGATAGAGCTGCTTGGAAGACAGCTGTTAGAAACTGCTTAGTGTTGCCTACCCTGGATTCCGGGACAATGGCAGCATGATAAAAACGGAAATCAAAAAATGAAATGAATGGAAGATCCAAAAATCCTTGTTCACAAAATTCCCTAAAATTTGCATATCCAATTTTCAGCAAAAACAACTTTGCTTAACCCCAGATATCAAAATACTTAAAAGTGGCCTTCAGATTAAAAAAATTAGCACCTTTTGTTTTGACCTAGAAGCCAATTTTCAGCGAATTTTAACCATTCTTTGATGGTTGTTGTAAAAGATCAGCCACACAGCAACATATTTCCAAGAAAAAAATCCCCTAGACTGCACACATCAGGGCTTGATGTAATAAAAATAACCAACAGTTTAAGAGTTCCAACAATGTTGCAAAATGTCGGAAAAATAACCAACCAGTTGTAGGATTCCCACAATTTTAGTATATATATATATGGAGTTTTTACAATAATATTTTTTCATATATACAGGAAGCTTTTACAGGCGAGACACCTGAAAGAAACAGAAAAGAATAACAATTAACCAATAAAACATAACAAAAATTAAATTAAAAGTTTTAATAAATAGCGATGAAAATTTACATGTTTACCTTTGCTAAATGACATAACAAAACCTTGATGAAATTGTCTCGATCATTGCAAACATCTTGCGTGCGTAAAAAGACATGGTTTCTATTGACCGTCAAAATAATTCAATGAAGAAAAACATTTTTTTGCTTGAAACATACAAAGTTATGTTTGTTGTGCATGTTTTTTTTATCTCTTGGGTATTTAGTTCTAGTAGCATTATACGTTTTTATCTTAGCGAAAAATAATAATAGGAAATTAACAAATAAGTTTGAAATGGACTATTGTAGTCAATTTTACAACAAGAAAAAAGGCGTTTTAACAAAACGCCAATTTTGATGATTTGAAGTTGTTGCGGCATATACATTTTAATTTAACATTTAACGGTAATTCGTTCTCCAATCGTAATGTGTGAAATCCTTTTTATCTCCTCTTCTTTGTTCAATTTCCGCAAATCGCATTTATTAAAAAATAGAACGTCGAAAATACCTCAAAAATTGCAGAAAAAATGTTTTCTACTTTTGTCAGTAGAAACCATCCACGTCTGAAATGAATCAAGAAACATACAGAAAACAGAAATGTTGTGCGCGATACAAGAAACTTTTTAAGATATTACATACGTAAAAAATATAACAAAAAAGGAAAACAAAAAAGATTTTCATGCAAGGTGATAATAATTTATCATTAGTTTTAGGAGATAATTCGAATTAAGCTAAAAAATTAGGGGGGGGGGACCAGAATAGCGCCTAAACTTGTAGCTTTACGATAATAGTAATCAACATTTTATATCATCAGCTAAACGTCCCTTTAGTATTTAAAAATGTATAAACAATGTTTATGTGAAACCTTTTTTTCAAAAAAATACTTTTGTTTGGAACAGAAACTGTGAAGATTAAACCTAAAATATTGCTAACAATACCAGGTCAGATTGTCACAATGTTTTGATAGCATAGCATTATTAGCATAGTTAGCTAAATATGAATTATCAGAGAAGTAAGTTAACTTTAAATCATTATCTCTTTCGAATATGTTAAAGAAAAGAGTCTTTTGGCTATAAGAAAAGAATTTACTCACAGTTGGGAAAAATCTGTCAAAGCTTTCAATGAAATTGGTCTTTGGCCCAAGAATGCATCCATTTCGCAGCAAAAACACCTCTCAAGATAATATAAACTGGGGAAAAAATAATCCAAGCTATACAAAAACCTGCAACCTACCGCTGACCGAAATCAAATTAGTTGTGCATGACTTTATTTAAAAACTTTCCGTGGCCTTATGTGGTTGGTTAACGGAATAAGAAGAAAACCTCTCCTAAAGCATCCTAGTGATTTCTACAATATTTTTATTAAGTTCATAGCTTTTAGAAAATGTGATCACATAAATGAAAAGTGAAAATTGAAATTTTTTTGAGGAAAATATAGTGCAATCAAAATAATTGTTTAAAAATAGTTTCAGCAATTTTTTGTATTATGTTTACTAGCATTAAATTATGAATTAAATTGCCTTTTAATTCCAGACATTCCAACGATCTCTCGATAACTAAAACAAAGGGTAAATGATTTTCTTATTCGAATGTTTCATGAAAAAAACATTCTGACAAAATATCGTAATGTTCGATTAAAGCGTCCGGGCGCTTATTTAATATTTTGGCTTTTAAGAGGGAGCTTAATTATAAGAAAACAGTCGGCTATATAGCTATTATTCCCAATGGAACAGAAATTACAATGGAAGAAAAATGTTTTCTTTGAACGGGACTGTTATGTGAAATGAATGTTTGAAATAAAAGTCTATCAAAAATCGTTTCTAAAGAAAATGAAACACATTTCACTATTTGACCAGTAAAGTGGACATCATAGACTACCTTAAAGGCGGATTTACACGAAGAGAAATGTTCGCTACATCGAAATTTTAGCCGCGACAATGTCGAGACGCAAAACTATATTTTTGATTTCCACAAATTGTTTGGTAATGTCAATGCAGCAGCACCAGATTTGGTTAGACGGTTTCGTCTATCCAGACACTTTTTCAACGTGTCTTTTAATTTCTTAAGCTACTTTTGAAAAAATGGAACTAAAAAAAATATATAGTATCAATTATATATATTGTATTTCATTGTTCTCACTATAAATTTTAATATCGATATAAAATAGTACGCTTTGGAGTTTTGATGCCTATCTTAGTACTGTTTGTAAGTTTAGATAAATAAATGAATGTTTCAGATAGGTTTAAAGAAATATTTTATGTCACAGTTTGATAAGCTAACTCAACCATTTTTATTAAACTGAGAGGAAAGCATCTTCCATGCATTTCCCTTTACATTTCTTTCTTTGTACGCTGTACTATTAACGCCCCAAAGACAAGGCAGCTCCCTAACTGCTTTCAAGAACATTTCTTTGTCAAAAAATTCTGATAATTCCTATAAATAAAAAATCAAAGAAGGTAAATTTATAGCTTTCAAAAACAAAAAATATCATGATATTGAATGGATATTTATTATATCTTGTACAAAGATATATTCTTTTAATCATATGATGGCAAAATGATAAAGACTAGATATATTTTGCATAACTTGCTAGCTACACTAATTCCTAAACTATAGCCTAGCTATAAGCTACCTTCACTCGAACATTTTCAAAGATTTATTTTTTAGTGGCTACCTAGCTAATCTATTACCTGAGTCTCAGATTCCATAGAAAAACTAATGCCTTCTGAACTTTCAGCCATAACTACTTGCAAAATTTTCAGCCTTCCACTATACCTACAACTTTCAGCTTTTAGCTTTTGTATACTAAGCAAATTTCGGTGCTTTGTGATTGGTTATATTTTAGCGGCAAAATTTTAGCGACGAAAAAGTTGATGTGGATTCAACTTTTCTACGAACAAAATTTTCGCCGCTAAGAAAAAAGTGACGTAATCATATTTTGTACAGCCAATCATATTCCCGATTGAGCGGCGAACATTTTGCCTCGTGTAAATCCGCCTTAAGGGAAGAAACTTTCGTGGAAGAAATTTTCGTGAAATTAAATTCCGCGAAACTTAATGAAAAATTTTTCCGCGAAATTCAATTTTACTCTCGTTTTTTTAGTGTCGCTTAACATGTAAAGAGCTGTACAATTAAAAATATAAGAAAATATAGTGCACTCCCGATAACTCTAACCTCCAAGGGACCAAGAAATTGGTTCCAGTTATCGGAGCATTCGACAATTCGCAAACTCGTCTCCAGCGCTTCTTCTCTCTCGACAATAATTCGACTTTGGCAGATAAGTGAACTGGAGGTTTTCCTCCAATCGAGGAAACAGGCGAAGTTCTTAGAAATGCCTTTGATTTGTTTGAAGATTAAATTTAGATCTAGACTTTTTACGTAAATTATATCGTACTAAATATTCCCCTATACTCTGCCCACCGCGAAAATAAATTCAGCGAAATTCGCAGTTTTTAGACCTGTCAACTGCGAAATTTTCTTCCGCAAAAATTTCTTCCCTTAAGGTAGCTTAGTAACTAATATTACTTTTTTAATAAAAAGTTTAATCTAATGTGGACCTTTTTCGTGTTTGATATTTCTTGGGGGGCCCCCCATTAACTACGCCACTGTAATACCATAGCGCACGCTTGATAATACGTTTCTCTTCTTTTAAGGCTTATCTTCATTGCTTTGAAATAAAGCGGTTAATCGAACGCCACACATACCACATGATTACCGTCTCTTTTGGACTGATCTATGACATAAAGTAGCACAGAATATATACAAGAGTGGTCAGATGGGTTCAAGTCAATAATTGGTAGCATAGGAATAGTAATTGTAGGTGTATGAGCTTCATTGGAAAAAGTATGCATAATTCCAGACAAATTTGGAAGAGGTCTATTGTGTATATTTTAAGGCTTTGAGCTAACTATATGCGCAAAAGTGGTATAGAAAAAGATTTTAGGAAACCTAAATTTTACAGGAATTTAATTTCGCGGATTTACTTTTTTGAAAAATTCCCCGGATGGAAATCTTCAAAACATTCCCCGGTAATTTAATTCCCGCGAAAATTAATTCCCTTAAAGTACAGTAAGCACTAAAAAAGAAATAATAAAAATTTGCAATTCTTCGTTGTCGCTACTCTTTTTCGTTAGTGAAAATATGTCTAATATTGCAGTCTCCGGGTGACACAAAAAACCGTTCATCAATAAAAATCGAATAACTTTTGAAATAATTAATTCTTTTTAGATTTACCAAGAAGAATTAATGTTCTAAAAGTTTAGAAAATTTCAACTTCGAAATGCCATGTTTTATGTCTTTTTCTTTCTATCTCTTTCTATCGACTGCCATACTCAAAACGTAAAATCTATATACAATAAAATAATAGCGGCTCTCCACCGCGGAGCTTATATATCACATCTCCCTCTTCTTTAAAGTTACATACGTGTTCATGGGTAGTACAGACCACTGTATCGATCGACCACGTCCTCTTCCTGTTCTTGACGTTTAAAGTTCAACGGAGGCGCTGGTCGGAAATGCGAGACATTGCCTGTGCGTGTGAACCGTCCGCTCGAGTCGGATGCTGTAATCATGTTGTGGTTGGTTGCAATCACTTTGTATTGTCTCGGCTCGAAGTTTGTTGACAGTTTGTTGTGCTTTCGTTGTTTGAATAACACAGTATCGCCTACTTTGACGTTGTGATCTTTTGCGTTCGTCTTCTTGTCGTAGTACTCTTTACGTTTTCGTTTCGCTTCCTCTTGTCTCTCCCACACTTTTCGATTGGTGCTCACCTCGATCGTCTTCTTCAATGACGGAATGGTGAAGCTAGTTTTTCGTTGAAACATAATTGATGCTGGAGATAATTTCGTGGTACAGTATGGCGCGTTTCTGAAAGTGAACAGGAAGTTTTGAAGCTGCTTCTTCCAGTTCGTTCGTTTGAAGTAAGCCGTTCGGACAGCTTTCATCAGAGGTTTCATGAAGCTTTCGGCTTGAGAGTTGGCTTGTGGCTATAGCGGTGTGATGCGTTGATGTTTGATTCTGAGATTCTCGAAGAACTTCCTCAGTTTGTAGGATTTGAAAGGTGGACCATTGTCGGATACCATGGTGCGCGGTATTCCAAAAACAGCAATTGTTCGTTCAAGAAAGTCAATGAGTAGGTCGGCAGAAGTGTTGCGTATGGCTTCGACAATCGGAAATTTGGAGAGTTGGTCGATGAGTGCGATCAGGTAGCATCCGTTTGGTAGGGGTCCGAGATAGTCAATGTTTGCTGTCTACCACACCTTTGTAGGCGTTTTCGTAATAGACAGTTTCGCAGGTTGCACAGGTTTCGTTTGGATTTGACATGCTGCGCAGTACTTGATGAGACGTTCAGTCTTCTCGTCTATGTTCGGGAAGTAAACTTTCGAACGAAGGAGTGTTTTTGTTTTCGTAATCCCCAAGTGTCCCCTATGGGCGAGTTGTAGAACTGTTGTTTCCAGTGTCTCTGGAATGACTATTCTGTTGAGTTTCAATAGCATGTCGGACTCCTGGTTGACGGTCAGTTGATCCTTGATGTTTTTGTATGGCATGATTTTCTGCACGTGTTCTTTGATGTCCGGGTATCTGTGTAGTTGTTCCAACTTGTGCCAGGCGTTGTATCGTACCAAGTCTGCTACTATTTGCAGAACTGGATCCTTCTTGGTCTCTTCGCGTATGTCGTCGATTGACAATGCGTTCGGGCAGAGGCGTATTCCATAACGAAGTTGACGTACTGTTCGATTTCGTTATGTTCGATGTCGGGTAAGTTGCTGACTGGATGTCGACTCGAATAATCTGATATGTTGTCCTCTCCTTTGACGTGTCGAAGCTCGAACGTATCCTTGGAGGCATAGGGTCATACGTTCGATGCGTAATGGTACGATTGAGTTTGGATTGTTCAGAAGGTTGACGATTGGTTTGTGATCGCTGAACATATTGAAGGTCGTTCCAAACAGGTAGAGTTTGTTATGTCCGCAGGCATAAACGATGGCTAGACATTCTCTCTCAATTTGAGAATAGCGTCGTTCTGGCGGAGTCAGCGCACGTGACGAGTATGATATCAGTTTGTGGTCTTCCTTATTCGGCGTATTCTGGATGATGACTGCGGATATTCCGAAAGGGTTGGCGTCCGTGTAGACTGTAGTTTTTTTCTTTAGATCATAGTAAGCAACGCACGAATTCGACGTGAGGCTGACTGGCACTCAGACGTCCATCACCATGTTGTGTTTTTGTGTAGTAGCGCGCGTAGTGTCAATGTACTGTACTTTGGTATCAAAACGTTTTATAATATTGAGTTTGTAAAAAAATGGAGTATGTACCATATATAGTTATTAAAGTTTAAAAGACGGCCAGTGATCGTTGGTTTATGATAGGAATTAGTTATTATTTTGTTGTTAATGTTGCCCGTGTCTAGAAATGAAATTTTCTTGTTGTTGTCAGTTTCCATGGTGAAGTTAATGTTTTATGCTGGTTGGTTAGGTAATGAAGAAACTCATTACTTTCTTCCTCATTATCGAAAACAGAAAGTATATTGTCTACATATCGGAGATAAAAAACGTTTTCTCCTTGTCCTTTTTATTACCCTTCTATCCGATTTTAAGACAAAGTTTAGGGATGGTAAATGATATTTTATGCACAAATGAATCACCTGAACTACTAGGTAAACTACTTTATTTCTTTCTTGATTATGCTTTCGCATATGTTTCCCTAAATAGGATGAAAATATGAGAATATAAGAAAAGTGATATTTAACAGGGAAAAGATTTTCTTGAACTTGTTTCGTGGAAAGGGACCGTAAAACATCTTTTGCCTGTCAGGTTCCGTTCTGTAGCAAGCTTATTAAATTTATTACCAATAAGTCAAATTTTTGTTTAATATTATCTAAAATAAAATAATTTATTAGGATCATTTACCTGAGGGCATGAATTTTTTGCAATCATAAATTATTGCGGAATTTAATTTTGCGATTGAGGCATGAAAAAAAATATGTATTTTGCGAAATTTATTTTTATCTTATGGAAAAAATGTAACCAAATCAAAAAAAAAGATGCAATATGTATGGGAATAATTAAGCTACCGTAAGGGCATAAATTGTTTTTCTTTCTTGGTTCAAAATTCTGAGTTATATATGTTCGAACTTTCTTAAGTTCTAAAATGTCTAAACTGTTTGAGTATGCTTCAGCTGTGCGGGAATACCACTATTATATTGCCAACCAAATGAATCCTTAAAGTGTGTTCGTGTAAAAGATAATCCGTTTGATTTTTTCGCCATCAAAGTTATGGATCGAGATACAGGGCTACTGTTACGATAGAGAACTCTCGAGCAACCTCCTTGACAGGGATGTTAGAGTTGTACCTCACTTCGACCAATTACTGTGTTTCGTCGCTCGTATAAAGTGGGCTAGATATTCTGTCCGAATTTTAATACATACGCCACAGTTAAATAACAAACAGTGAATTGATACATAACGAAACTATGTTGACGAGAAAGAAATTTCTAACAGAGTAGGATCATTTATCGTTGAAGAGGAAAAGACATCATCTGGATAGTCGAAATTCTCAGAAGGAAATTCCGAGAAAAACAAAACGAAATTGACATCACGCCACAAAGATATTCAGTCATTTTCCGTCGCCAAAAACAACAGGAACAAAAGCTCCCAAACAAATGTCATAGAACTGAGCGACATTGCGGAAGACTGATGCATAGTAATGAACTTTTCAGTATACTAAAATAATGGTTATACCTCTATTGTATTCCGTATTAGTTGTTTTTAACATATGAAGTCAGAAACAAAAGATTTTAGAAAAAATTGCGGAATTTATTTTTGCGATTAGCTTTTAACCCGTACATAATTTTGCGATTGACTCATCTAACCTGTATTTTGCGGATTAAGTACTTATAACAATATTTTGTATATAATTTTCCAATTTTTTAGAGTATGAGATAATATGCATATATTGGAACAGTTTTTTATTACTAAAAACTGCATTAAACGCTGAAAATTAAAGGTTTTTAAAAAAAAACTGCTGACGTAAACACAATTATATTTTATTTCGAAACATATTTTGTATCAAAATCATTCGTTAATGTCCTAGCAACGATTCCACCAAGTTTGAAGCAATACCAGTGTGTATTTAGAAAGATAGAATCTTTTATGTAAACACCGTAATATTTCGATTTACTGTAACGAATAGTTGGTTTTCACCGTACCCTACGATTTCCTCGATTTCTCGAGAATGCCACCTCCCCACCTCTGATTTTTGAATCTCCAATGATATATCTATCAAGTAAGCACAATAAAAAGTCAATTGTTTTTAGAGTTTTACATCAACATTTGCTTCAGCAGGCTTGCTGTATTTTTAAAAGAATCAAAGTCAGATATAATTCTTAACAGATAAAAGCAGCATATGAATTGTTGAAATCATCGAAAGATTGCCTGTTACCGGAAAACTATTTTTTAAAAATTCATAAAATCTGTGTAAAAATTATTAATTGCAGGAGGGTGTCAGGCAAGCGAAATTGCCGATACTGAGCAACAATTGATGAAGAAATTGACGGGATAATAAGGCTTATTACAGGAACAATTATTCAATTCGTATTTCTGTGGGGAAATGATTGCTGAATAGTTTCTCCATTCATTGGGCAGCATGAAAGCATCTCTAATAAGTCAATATATATTTTGACTATCAAGACATCATGAATGTCAAACCATCAAGCTTCGTGGTTGTTCAGCGGAATTCAGCTCCTTGTTGGTGCTTCCTTCACACTGCTATTAAATATTAACGAAAACGAAGAACGAAGACGAGAATAAATGCGTAATTATAGTTTCTTGACTAACATGTATGTTAAAACTACATGACATGGCATGAAGAAATTCAATTAAAGCTTTTAAGAGAATCCATGCATGAATTTCCTATGATCATTCAATGAACTAAAATCTTGTGAGCATCGTTTTTTTAAAAGGCGTGCGATGGGACTTAGCGGAAGACGACATTACGTTTTTGCGCATGCGTTAGTGGAATTGACGTTATGATTGGACACATTTTCATCCATAGAAGAGTTCAAGGCGTGTAGTGGGTTGCCCAATGTTTCGTTGTGAGTGGTTATTCCGTTGCTGTACGCGGGCTGTAGAGGAATTTGCGAAGCACCACTTGGCGCCACATTGCTCTGTTGAAAGCCTTGTTGTTGCATATGTGCCCACTCCTCCTAAAGAACAATTCCCATATATTCATATGACAGTCGTCATGGTTACGTAAATACCTGAGCTTGTTCTGCACGCGCCTGCGCAATCAAGGCTTGCTGCTGTCGCAGTAATTCTTCTTCTGGGACTCCCTAAAAAAGCCCGTTGAACACTTAATGGAACTAATCAATAATCAAAGGAAAACTCTTAGAATATAGTTTATCATACAGTTGTCTACAGACCCCAGGATAGTTCCAAACATTTGAGTAAAATCAAGAACTTAATAAGTCAATTAAAAATCCGACAAGATTAAGAACGATTCGCAATCGATTGATGTGATATTGACAAATCGCAGGTTATAACATCCTGCCTTAACGATCATGAAACCCTCGCCGAGAAACTATCGTAAGTTGAATAACCTTAGATGAAAATGTAAGAAATTACTATAAACTGCCATGAACATAAAAGTATTGATCCGATAAAAGTGAACAAAGAACAAAGAACTCTCCGCCGCAGCTCGTAGTATGAAGCGTAGCATGCAGATTCGCATGGAGAGTGCTGAAAAGACTATGAAGATTTCAAGAATGGGAAGTTTTTTTCGAATCTTCAAAAGCGGTCAAAACATCCAAATCAACCAATCACCTGCCAGTATGCTCCAAATTCCTAGAACGATCCATTCACTTTCAACTAATTGAAAAGTTTTGAAGCTGTTATATGTGAAGATCAATCCTTGGTTCTATCCCGTTTCTCTAAGATAGGTATCTAACCAGATATCTGGTTTCATGATGGTTATCAGGTTGTTATCAACTAACCATGCTGCTTCTCGTTGGAAATTTCTACCAACTCAGCTATCCCGACCTTACCTCATATGCAAAGGATTTATTAAGGGATCTAGTATATTTTCTCCAATACTTGGTAAAAAATCTACCGGAGGGTAGAACAGATTGTCTTACAAAGGATGGTTGTGAAAACATTTTTGCATCAGCTCCGAAAAGTAGCAAGCCCTCGGTTCATATCCAAAGAAAGCCATTCTCACAAATCAAGAGTGACGATGACCTGAATAGGCGATAGCATGCCACTACACTCGAAACAATATCAAATCTAATCGAGACGGGCGTCCTTGGCAATCACAAGGCAATGCAGTCTACTTTGATCCTTGAATTACACAAATTTAAATTTCTAAGCAGTAACAACAGATGACATTGAAAGCTACACATTACAAACTCTGATTGGGTACAAAGTCACAGTATGTATGTATAAAGGAAATGTATACAGTTCTACTAAAAAGTCTAATGCCGATGCTGGTGGTAGTAACAGCGACACCAAAATCATAAGTATTATATATCATTGGAAAGATAATTTTATAACTTCTGTTATCCGATCTATAAGTTATTAGCATGAAACATTGTCCATGAAATGCTTTGCAGTGTCTTCCTTTGTTTAGCTAATATTTTTCGAATGATTTTGGTTGTTTTTCGAATGTTTTCTCTAATATGCAATGTATCTAATATTCTATTAATACAAAAAATAAAATAAAACGCAAGATGAGTGAAGATTGTGCATTGTTTAAGAAAGAATTTGACGAAGAAGGTCCAGTAAAAGTGAAGGAAAAAGGTGTGAAAACTCTGATACGAGAACATGCACAGAACAAGGTTTAGATGAACAGCGCATATTTCATACACTTTATACTTCACGTATCTATCTTATTCCTGTTTGAATTGAACAAATAAATTCATTTCAAAGTAAAATTAGAACGTTGTTCCCACCGCATTTCGATGAAATTGTTTTCTCTTTATTTCATTTTTTGATTTAGCTATTTATTTATTTTATTTATTTAGCTATCATTTAGCTATTTCAAAGAATTATTAAAACAAAGTCTGATTGGAACGGTTGTGGTTCATCATGACTGCAGAAGACGATTTGTTGATATTCAAGATCAACCAAAAGTACTAACAAGAAAGAAGCTGATGCGATCGTCAGTCAAAAGCGGTTCTTCTACACTATGATTGGAAGTCGCGTTGCTTTCTATGCAGCTAAGATGCTGAACTTAAATATTCACTGTTGTTCAGGTGAACAATACCATTGTATAAATCCCTTCCCAATATTTGTGAAAGCAGAGATGATGATTGGGGAGGAGTGATGAAAGGTCGCCTGTCTACATGTAATGATCTAGTTGCAGAAGAGGCAAGTTATCACATCTCATGAGGAACTTCAGGGTAAATGTAAACTCTGGCAACGAGCGAGGGCGTCCTGCAGATGCCGTAGTGATGGAGAACTTTGATAGAATTTGTTTCTGGCAGGAAGAAGACGCTGACAGTGACCTGTATACACTGACAGAGGTACACAAGATGGTAGAGCCAAGCAAAGCAAGTGCGCGTTACTTAATTAACTCCCTGAAACGAAAGATAATTGCATTATATGGAGAACACATTTTTTTTTGAGAGCGCCCTGGTAGATCCAATCTATTTTGCTTCAAAGACATGACTTTATATTGGAGAGGTTTAAGAAAATGAGGGAGCAGACACCAAATGATATCAGTGCTGCAGAAAAATTATACTGGGTAAAGGATCAAGTTTTCCTAATTTCTTATCACCATGGTCTTCCTGTCTATATGCAGGTTATCAAATAAAAGCTCGACGAGGCATCTAATCTGGACCCAAAAGAATGGTGATGGAAGTCAACTGATGGATATCTTACACCTATAACTACAGACAAGGAAATTAACAAGAATTACTGAAATTCATCCGGTGCAATCGTAAGACATCATCCAAAAATCAATGTAGAACCAATATATGTACGTGCAGAAAACATGGTTTGAAATGTATGCCAGCATGTGGTGGATGCCATGAATTTTCTCTATATGCATAAACCTAATAAATGGTAACGATACTGAAGATGGAGAAAGAAATATTTTCAAAAATCTATTTAGATTTTTGCATTGACACCTAAAACTGTTGATTTTCTTCTGTGTTGATTTCCAGGGCAGAGTTTTCAGGGTGATCACTCATCAAATAGAGAACAAAAGTAAGGAAAGTTATGGGGCAATTTCTAAGGAAAGTTATGGGGCAATTTTTAAGGAGATTTTGTGGCAACCGAAGGAATGTATGTCACAAATTAAGGAGAAAAAAGAACAAATTTTTATTATCCATGAAAAACTAAAGCTGTTCAAATATATAAAACTTGACATTTCGCTTTTCACACGGTATGTGAAGATAGGATTTAAATTCTAAAGGAATATATATATATACCAGGTTAGGGGTTCTTTGAGCTAATTATATATGATTAATATATATTATTTCACTGTTGATATGCAATCCATGAACTCGTTTTCAAAAAAATCGACGGTGATGGCAAAATTTAAGGAGGTAGCTAACATTTTTAAGTACATTCTTAGGTCTTTTAAGGAGATATTCTTTTTCAGAGTTCTAAAGGATGAGTGGTCACCCAATTTTTATAAGAAAATTGATCAGCATTAAAATTATCTTTCCAATGATATATAATACTCATGAATTTGGCAATATCAAAATTTTGCCAAATGAACCCTGTCAACCATTATGAATTTTGCCCAAAACAGGACTTTCCAATGGTCAAATTGAGGTTTTTTTTGCCATCCCAATAACACTACTTGACCTCTGAGCTAAGTCTTAGCTTTATTATATATTTGTCCAGGTTAGGGGGTTCTTTGAGCTAATTTCACTCCACTA
This sequence comes from Candelabrum cocksii, assembly GCA_963930725.1. Lineage (NCBI taxonomy): Eukaryota > Metazoa > Cnidaria > Hydrozoa > Anthoathecata > Candelabridae > Candelabrum > Candelabrum cocksii. The sequence continues at coordinate 9,702,353 of OZ005667.1, read as the reverse complement.
TAGGTATAATCATCTGATGGTTTATTGAAGCAAATGTTTTTGCAACTGGATGCCCTTCCTAATGCCAACCCCAGGAAGAGGAAAAACAGTGGTGAGATAACTCACGCAAGATACCAACTTTGTATTTTATAAACTCTGTGGCAGCCGTGCATAAAGTAAAGGGCATGGGTGCTTATTGTCCATGAAGTCAAAGTTATATGAACCGTATACCCAACATTTTATTTCATTGAAACACAAGCACCCAATAGTAGAAAAGAATATTTTTTGAATGGGCCATCCTGTATACAAATTCGCCTCTGTAGATTTTAGTACTTCAGTGTATAGTAAAAAGGTTAGACCGCATAAAGATATTCTCAATAATACATTATAACATTAAGGAAAAGGTATCGTAAAAAATAACATTGAAATGGCAAGTAACATACAAACCTGGTTCTTTAATTTATTGTTTTTCTTGCGCGTCTAAAAAGAAAGGAGAGAAATTAAGGATGGTCAAATATTGACGAGACAGTACCATTTTTAAATGCATCTGTAGCAAGTCAAAAGCAAGATGTGATTAATGAACAAATCTCAAGCATTGCTGTTACATTGTGAAAGAACACACACAAATGACATTTCTTCAATCGTTTGTGAAGCAAACTCATCTAACCTTTCACACCCTTGTTAAATGATCCTAGGCAGAAAATGTGTGATCTGATTCTTAATAAAGTTTAAATCTCTGTTGCTTTATCACGAAGGCTAGTTGTTATCGCATGTGAAGAATTAAGCGGTACACATATGAGCAAAGGACTACTTTGATTTCGTATGACATCAAAGTTGTCCGTATGAACCAATTTCAAGAGCTTTGGTCTCCAGATAAAGATGTCCCTTTGCTGTTCATATTCTTCTATCAGAAACCTGCACTCGCACAATATTTTGAACAGGGAGTAGTTTAGGGTGGTTATTAATAAAAAAAAAAAGTTTAAATTTTAGAACAAATAAACGCCAATTTTCCCGATTTTTGTCCCTAAAACCTTATTAACGTCATTTATCATTAACTAATGTCATTTGGGGACGATGGAGTAATTCTAATGAAATAATTTTAATTAGATTTTATTTATTGCTGATCTAGATAAATTCTGGCAAATTCAAAACTTAATTTTCTCTAAAGAATAGCTAGGTAAGTCACTAAATTGTACAAATCACTTCTTAAACATTAAATCAATACTTGTAAGTGGAAATCATAAAGAATTCTTACCATAACAACCTTCAAATCTTTAAAAAACCATATTTCAAATTTCAGATTTTTAACCTCCACTTTTCTAGCCAAATTCAACATGTTGAACAGATCAACAAATTTACGGCATGAAAATTACATAATTTACTTGGTCACCCGCGGATTGTATTTGATGGCAGTATTCTTTTATTCTATTACTTAGTTAACGGAAATCTCAGGAAAGTGAACAGTGATATTATTATAATGTTAACATAAACATCTTGAACTTTGAACTCTCTCACCTGTGCTTGCGTCTTGAACTGCTGATACACCCCTTCTACATCTTGCACGTAGTCATGGAAACCAAGAGACTAAAGTGGCAAAAGCATATTTTGAATTATATAAAAGAATAGACAACATTCAAACACCTTGCTGGCTTCATCGCAATAAAACTTTTCAAAATTGTAATTTTGTAATCTTCCCAATAGTCTAGCAATCTTACCTCCAAAGCTGCAATAACATGTTCTGGTGAAATTGTCTTCTTTGTTTGCTTGTTACATATCTCATTTGCTTCGGAAGCGATCAGGTGTATAAACTCTAGGAGAGAATGGAAACAAATGACAAATATAGCTAGGAATTTTATGGAGACAGAACCTATATATTCTTGGGGGAATTCATATTTACAAACTAATGTTTAGTAAAAAGTTGCACCCACTTAAAAGTTGCTTTAACAATAAAATTTGAGGGCAAAAATACATCACATGATAAATCATTTAAGAAAATCTAATTTTCCAACTTACCTGTGCAACAGTTGAGTACAAGCTCTCTGGCATCATTTGAAACACGAATCATTGGAATCATTTCCTTTATCATTTTGTTTACTGCCGCTAAAACAACAGTTTCCTTTTTTGAGATAACCAAAAGATTTTACAATGAGAGCAGTTTTTATCAAAGAGACTGTGACTGCAGGCATATATATATATATATATATATATATATATATATATATATTGTTTTATTGTAGGTCATCTGGAGGTCGTCAGATGTAAATTACTTTCATTATCACACCCCTGGTTTCTATAAGCAAATAACTAATTTAAATAAATTGTTATATTAAGACCCTAAAAAATAAAACCAACAGTGACCAGGATGTTTCCGCGAATTAGAATCACACGACAATCTTCATTATTATAGTGCAGAAATCTAGAACTGAGGCTAACCAAAATACAAAAAAAATCTATATAGTGTGAGAATGTGCACCCACCCATTAGATTATATAAATCTGTAGCTCTTTGAAGGGTTTTTAAACTATTAAAGTGTTCTATTTTTTATACCAACCTGAAGTTAAGCTTACAATACTGACAGTTTCAATTTGCCATTCAAATTTGCTATGATGAACAACATAAATGTTATGACAATTACTTTGAAAAGGAGTTTATACTTTCTCCAGTGTTTAGTCTTCACTGGTTATATCAAATTTCCTCACTTCTTTACAGGCCCTGAAATAAATATTATAAGCTCATCGGTCACGTTGACCGCCATACTCATAAATCTTATCGGTCATTGAAGTTCGCTGTCGGTCAACATTGACCAACATGAGTAAAGAGGAAGGAGATCAATTAACTAAATATCAAGGTTGAACGGGATAAGTAAATAGCAACATCAACGAATACAAATCAAAAGAAGTTTATCTTTATGTAGTAGTCTGAAAAATTACTTAATTACTTTGACGAAATTTAAAATGCCTTGCGCAAGAAGTCCGGAAGGAATTATTCCTGTTAACAACTAAATAGATAAGAAAAATGTGTCGCAAAGTCTCATAATTGGCAATTCGAAACAATTTTGTTTTAGGTTTTGTAAAATTCACAAATTCTAGTCACAAATCAATCAAGTGGTTTGTCTCGGGGCGCTCTTACAACAATACGGTATTTCGCAACAGACGCAAATTTTCTCTCGTTAGTGTGTTTAAAATTCAGATTATTTTGCAAAAAGTGAAACAGAGTAAAACTTTTTCTAAACTTGATGTATATTTTGTTAAATAACAAACAGTGATGTAACATTGCACTTGTTCCATGGTACAGGATGACTCATTTAACGATGGGCGATTGGAATTTTCAAAAAATGTTGCATTTCTAAAGACAAGTGAAATAATTTACCAATAAGCGTTATTAGGCATTAGTGTCCAAATTCAGAAAAACAAAAAGTATGTAATAGCGTGCTTGCAAATAAGCGACACAGGAAAATTTAACATTACCAATTATCAAACATTACAGAAAGTTTGATACATAACGTAAATGTGAAATGAAGGAAGATTTTCAAAAAAAACCGACAGACATGCTTACATGTCATGCTAGAGTTGTTTAAAAGTTCCATTCAACTTAGAGACAGACAAATGCAGAAGTACTATGCTGCATTTGATGGAAGAAAAATTAAAATCCTTATAAAATTCGTTCCAAAACATACATAGATACAAATGTTGACTGTCGTTTGATTTCAGAACAATTGCATTAATTACCTACCACGGCACAATCAATTATAAGTGTCAGTTGGATGACGCCACATTATAAACACCATTTGCATTTTGTTCCTGTTTCCACAAGGGACCCTGATTGTGCAGTATTTTATTCAATTAATTCACAAAAAATTTAAAAGCACCTTCAATGGTTGAATCACAAAAAAAACTGTGAAATCTTTGTTTACCACAACAATCATATATATATATATATATTTACTTTTGGCTCAAAATCTTTGTTTTCACTTAAACCACGGAGCCCAGCCACCTGGTCCCCACTAAAACCGCCACGATCAAACATGCCTTCAAGAATATATAATCTAACTAATATTAAGAAGACACACAATGATGGTATATGGCGAAGGAAAAGGGGAGACCAAACCGGATAGTTTATCAGTACTAAAAAGAAAAGAAAAAGATTTAATACATACCTCGTGGTAAACACAAATCGTCGTCTTGCTGTTGTAGTTGTTGGGATGTTGTTGGTCCCGTTACAGCAGAGCAATCCGCCATATTAGTTCTTGTAGTTGTTTGTGGTATGTGAAAAAAACATTGCGTGAAAACAGGTCCGAGTTTTCAAATATTTTCGGTAACCGGCTGATTATCTGCTTGAAAGAAGTCATATTCTGTTTTGATTGGGCATTATATCATTTTGCGCACCCAGCCACTCCGACTTACTCCCAGCCGCTCCGATCCATTTTTCAAAGATTAAGGCACACACCCACCCATTTTTCCAAATTTAAAGCACCCACGCTCTCTTAGTGCAAAGGGGCTCGAAATACCAATAAGGGTCAAAGTTGTTTGGCCTCTGGTAGAGAAGCAATTTATTTCACGAAAGTAGAGGAGATAGTAGTAGTAGTAGTATATATTTCGCTACTATAAACTTTTACAAATGTTTCAAAATTTAAGACGCATCTAGTAAATTACCAAGAAATATTGTATGTAAAAATAATAGCCAGGATTCCAAGAAGACGTATAGTTTTCTATAGACGTTTACTATATATATATATAGTAACTGTTATTATGCATACCTTATAACACGAAATGTAAGTGGTTGGCTTTGATCCGCGTTAACACCCCTTAATTTATGAATCGAGTTATTTTAACCAGCGTTATTAATTTTAGCTTTGTGTTAAAAAAAATCGAGTCGTTTTAAACATTTATTACATCACCTCCACTAGTAATGGAATATTATAAGCTATTCCATAATCTATATATATATATATATATATATATATATATATGACTGATGATTCATTCTTTGGTAATACGTAATGATATTAGTAACTGGTGTCTCCATGACTTAATCATCTAAATTAAAAACGAGAAAAAATGAATTGTAATACAGAAAGTAGATTTTACTTTAAAAAAATTCCCAAATATCAGCAGCTGTCCGAAAATGTCATCACGCTATTACCAGCCACTGAGACACGACATGGTTGCAAAGTACGTGTACAAGAGAGTGAGACGAAAAGCCAACGCAGATGTCAAAATCGTGTACGAAAGTGACAAGCTCATCACAACAGACGGGGAAATCGACTACTGGTGGAATGTGTCAGTGAAAACCCCTGCGAACGTCCGCCACAACAAACCTGACATGGTTGTATGGAACAAATCTCAGAAGTCGTGCTCAGTTGTTAAATTCAGTTGTGCTTATGATGTGAATGTGTCCAAGAAAGTGAAGAAGAATGAAGACAACTATGGCCCTTTGTTACGGGCAATGCAGTTGATGTACCCCGAATACAATATTTGTCCCAATAATTGTCGGAGCTTTGGGTAGTGTTCCAAAAGAACGTTACGGGTGTGTCAGAAAAATTAGGTCTTAATGAAAATGAAGCTGCTGAATGGATCTGTAGTTCTTTGAATTCTTCGTTTCATTGTTTTTTGGTAGCAGTGTTGAATCAATATCAATAAAAAATACAAATGACGCTGATTTGCCAATTTTTCCGGACAATAAAATCGCACAAAATTTGCTGCATTGAGAACGTCACAATTCAGAAATTGTTCTGAGTAAAGATATCAATTAGTTTACAAGCTAACTTAATCCTAATCCATAAATCCGGCTTGAAAACTATCTTAATTCATGTCGTATTTTAATGGCATTCAATGAAACTTAATAGCAATATGCTTAATCTCATTGTGCTGTCGGGGTTTTTTAGATAACAAACTAGACCGAGAATAAATTTGTGATGTAAAAGACATCAAGTCATCAACATGGAAAGTTTATTTCTCATATGCTTGTTCTGCTTCATGCTTTCATTCACAGAAGAAGAAGAAAGTCCATTTGCAAAATTTGATGATGTGTCAAAATGTGAAGTGGAGACGGAAGAAGTGCTCCTACATTACTTAGACTGTACTCCTAAAAGTATGAAGATATTTCGTATATGTTTCCTTGTCTATTTTTAGTAGCTTTTGATTAATGTAATGTTATCTAAGAAATGTAGGGAATCACTGCTGCAACTTTATACTCGGATTGAATTTAATAAAAACGATTAAGCTCTCGTTTAACACAGCAACCACAATCATGTTATTTATAACAAATACAACATAACTATGTAAATGAGGTTAATATCGGCATATTGCAACTAGTTAAATTACAATATTTATAAAATAGATCGGTGTGATTATTATCTTCAAATGATATATGAAATAATATTCTATTTTTGCAGCGGTTGATGTAGCGTACTGCAAAGGTTACTGTCCTTCCGCTGCGTCATACGTCCACCAATACCCCTGGTTCGAATCCAAGTGTACATGCTGTCAGAAAAATCGCGTTGCAGTCCGATATATACCGTTTGCATGCGGTAAAACAATTCAATTCTCGATAATGCACGAAATAAAGGATTGCAAATGTAGAGAGTGCGCTTAGTTGGTTAGTTACAAATAACCTTTTTACTCTACATAGCCATGTCGTTGGCAAGCAAAATCTGAATGTGTGAATGAGAAATAATATGATAAACTACGAAACACCAACCTAAGCGCATTCAAACTCTTTTTATATTGGGCAACCATCACATAGCGGTTTAGTTCACCACAAGTTGTTCAAGTCAATCTGTATTTGTCCTTTCCTTTGATTCATTTCCTCACATCAATCCGTTTTTTATTTTAAATTCAACAATCGGATTTCATTGTACGAAGGAAATTTCATAATAGATTTTCAGCAATGGCTTTTAATCTTTGAAAGGGTTGCGAGAACACTAATTAAGGTTTTAAACTTTATCGTGTTTTGTTTTTCCATATACAGTTCACATATACTAATTCGAATGCTGCTTAATTCGAACTTTAGTTATTTGGAACCAATCCCTAAGTTCCTTGAGTTTGCTTTAAGAAAGTCTTTTATTTAATGCTGCTTAATTCGAACCCAGATAATTCGCAGTTAATGAATTAATATTCTTGGTTTGTGATGATGAATGCACGGAAGTTCGGATTAGCGAACTTCATGACGTTAGAATATCTTTCAAATTATTAATGTATTGCAGCTCCTTACTGGCATCAACGGAGAAGTGACAGTATAATTTTGTCCCTTCCTCGCAAAGTTTAAATCAGTAATCTTAATAGTATTATTTGATTAGGAAGTTAGTTTTTTTACGGGATATACCAGTTCTCTGACATATGGAATTTAAGGAATGTTATCAGGAAAAAAGTGTTTAACATATAAAGAGATAACCACTTTTTCATTTTGGTTAATATGTTTCAGCTCAAACCATAAATAGTCGTTCCTTCTAAAAGAATAATGTTCGTATCTGCCATAAAGCCGTAGAGATTTACTATGAATAGGAGTCTAGTTTCAGCTACATTGTAGCCATCAGTACAAAGAAAATATACAAATCATCTGGTGAATATATACTAAAAATAAAAATGCTGTGTAATCGTAATTACAGTAAGGAATGTGTGAAGCGTAGGTTGCAGAAAGAATAGGACAGATGTTAAGGAATGTTAACAGAAATAGAGATAGAAGAGTGGTTGGACGGTTTGGGCGTTAAAACAGTTTTTTTCCAATTAATATGGAGGCCTCTTTTATTTTTAGTAAGTGATTAGAAGCCCGTATCAATAATAGTGAAGGAATCGTTAAATGTCTTTTATCGCTTTTGATATGTTCGTAAATTCTAGTATTTAGGTGACAAGTTGTCTCGCCAACATAGCTGCAATCGCATTGGTTACACACTCTTCATTGTCATAGAAGTTTTGAGTGCGTTTTTCACTCGGGTCTTATTGCTAGGTTGTATAATAGTACACAACGCAAAAGGGCGTCTTTTTCTAGTTTCTTTTAATTGCCAACTTTTTCTTTCTCATATTATTTTCTTATGAAGTAGCATAAAAAGATGAAAGAAATCGCTAAAACACACTTATATATTAAGACGCATTCCAGAAAAATTTTATAGCATAAAATCTTCGCCCGATCTAATACTGGTTATACGCTCATTCAGGCCTTGAGGCTGAAAGTCCTTGCTCACGACCCCTCTTTTGCCAATTTGCCTTATTAGAGATGGACGGACAGTAAGTAAATTCAGGGCCGCCAAGAGAAAAAAAAGCATGGGGGCAGAAGCGGAGTTGGGCCCTAGAACGAGAGCAAAGCGTGAGTATTTGTTTAATTTTAAAGCGTTTAAGCTCATTGCTAAACAAAATAAAAATTGTTTCAAATATTTATGGACCCCTGTTTAGCATGGACCCCGGGTACCTTGCCCCCCCCCCTCTCGGTGGGCCTGAGTAAACCTATATTGTTTTGATATGTAATCCGATAATATCCCATTATAAACACATTAATTTCTCCAATTACATTACGTGTTTGCGAGAGAAATATAACACTTATCTTGTGGTCAGATTATTTTGGTTAAAGACGTCTAAATATGTTTAGACGTCTTTGTCATAGAAATGAAGACTCAAACAAAACAAACCCTGGTTGTGTTCAGCCTCCGGCGCAGAAAGGGACAGTAAGAAGTTTCTCTGAGACCGAGATTACGTCCGGTGAGGAGATAACTGCAAAGGAATCAACTGAGGTTGATCCACCACTTAAGAGAGCCAGGTTTGAACTTGGATCAGAAAATTCTGAAGTATCATGGGATTTGCCAGAGAGCCTCGTCGAATATGTACACAAGTACATGGGATCCCATGTAGTGGAGAAGGACACTAAGGATCATATTCTTTCGATCAATCCCGTTCCCTCCAATTTGAGGAAGGTTCAAGAATTGGATACTTACATCAAGAGTGTGTTACATGACAACTCAAGGTTTGTGACACTCAAAAAACAGAGAGAACTCTGAAAGCCATTCATGAGAAGATTCTCTTAGTCTTTGGTCCACTATCTCGAATATGGACATTAATTGACAAAGAAAAGGAGGAACATCCAGAGGATGAAGCTCTAAATGAGCTCACTGTATTGTTTGAGCAGACGATGTTGTTATTATCTCAAGCATTCAACTCCACAGCACATCACCACAGAGAGAATGTACTGTCCACCTTAATCGATTCTGCAACGAAAGTAAAGGAAATACTGAAATCTCAGTCTAAAGAGTTAAACTCAAGTACAAACCCAGTACTCTTTGGTGAAGAGTTTGAGACCAAACTCATCAAAGAATCTAAGGCCCAGAAGAAGTCTGAAGCAATCTTCACTGGGCTGAAACCATCCTCCTCAGCATCAGCTAAACCGTCAAGCTCGAGGCAACAACAGCCCTTCCAGAGGGGGCTCCCTGTTTCGGAGAAGAGGCAGGGGGCAAAATCAAGGTCCAAGCACGTTCTTCAAGACAGCCCAGAACCAGAGAAGTAAACTTATCTCATTTGTATCCTCAGATAATCAACAACCCAATTGTAAAACCTCAACTCTTGTTAAAGGTTCACCCTGTAGTAAAAAAACTGTTTCCGCAGGGATTAATACCAAATCTTCCCCAAGAAAGGAAATTGAAATGGTACTTCCAGAACTGGAAAATACTAACTCTGGATCCCCAAATATTAGACTATGTACAAGGTTATCAGATTCCTTTTCTATCAACACCAACTCAGTCTCGTGTACCACATCCGCTAAAGTTGGGGTTGGAGGAGAGGGATTTGGTAGACCAGGAAATTCAGGGAATGTTGGAGAAGGGAGCAACGAATATTGTGAAAAATCCCTCTCAAGATCAATTTCTAAGTTCAATTTTCCTTGTGCCGAAAAAAGATGCTGGTCACAGACCAGTGATAAATTTGAAAGCCTTAAACAAGGGGACTGGATGTGCAAAATAGATCTCAAAGATGCTTACTTTTCAGTACCCCTACATCAACAATCTCAAAAGTATGTAAGGTTCCGATCGAGATATCAGGTGTACCAGTTTCTCTGCCTATGCTTTGGACTCGGTCAAGCTCCAAGGATCTTTAGCAAATTAATGAAAGTTCCGATAGCATTATTAAGAAGGCTCAACATTCGCCTTATAATTTTTCTAGACAATTGTCTAATTCTAGCAGCTTCTCCTCAATAATAAATGGCAATAATGGCAAGGGATACTCTCCTTTTCGTTTTTCAACACCTAGGTTTCACTATAAGCAAACATAAATCAGTTCTGCAACCAGTTCACTCAGTTCAGTTTCTTGGAGTGGAAGTGAATTCGCTAGAAATGAAGTTGAGTCTTCCTCAAGACAAAATGGAAAAGATAGTATCTCAATGCCAGAGTCTGTTAAAAGAAACCATGGTATCAGTCAGAGATATCATAAAAGTAGTAGGTTGTCTTTCCTCATCAGCAACTGCTGTACTTCCAGCTCCGCTACAGTACAGGGCCATGCAGAGACAACAAATTCTGGAACTCTCTTTTCAGCAGGACTACAAAGCTTTGGTGACCTTGTCTCCAGATGCAAAAAAGGAACTATCCTGGTGGATACAGAATCTTCGTCTGGACAATGGCCGTTGTCTCATAAGTCCTCCTCCCCAGTTAATAATAGCATCAGATGCTTCTCTTCAAGGTTGGGGGCATACTGCAAAGGTCAGGGAACAGGGGGTCAATAGTCATTCAAGGAGAAACAACCCCACATAAATGTTCTAGAACTAAAAGCAGCAAAGCTTGCAATTTTGTCATTTCATCGGATGTTCCCATCAACTTCATCGATACATCTTCAGATGAACAACACAGTAGCACTAACCTACCTGGTAAAAATGGGGGGTACTCGAAGCCAAGTATTAACAAATCTAAGCAAACAAATATGTGATTACCTTTTAGATCATCAGATCATGATTACTGCAAAATACCTGCCAGGGAAATTGAAAGTGGAAGCGGACAGAATGTCTCGGAATGTAGTAGATTTCAGCGAATGGAAACTGAATCATCAAGTGTTTCAAAACTTGCGTCGTGCCAGGGGAACTCCTTGCACAGACCTGTTTGCATCCAGACTAACTCACCAATTTCCAATTTATTATGCTTGGAGGGCAGATCCCTACAGCAAGGGAGCAGATGCATTTCAAGCATCTTGGTCTCATCTCCGGGCGTATGCATTTCCTCCCTTTTTGCTAATAGGCAGGGTATTATGGAAAATTCGTTCAGATCAAGCCACAGTGCTTCTAGTCACTCCAGCATGGCATACCCAGTCTTGGTATCTACAACTACTTCTCTTGTCAGTGCAAAAACCAATTTTGATACCAAATCTTCCAAATTTATTGACCAATCCTCGAAAGGAAAATCACCCTTTAATCCTAAGCAAAAGCCTCCAACTGGTGGCTTGGACTGATTCAGGAAAAAGTTGCAAGCAGAAGGAATTTCGCAAAAAACTGCCAACCTTATCACAGCATCAAGAAGGGGAGGTACAACCTCTCATTACGAATCGGCCTGGCGTAAGTGGAGTAGCTGGTGTGATAGGAGACAAGCTGATTCATTTCGATGCTCTATAAATGTTGTTCTGGAATTCTTATCAGATATGTTTGATGAAGGTTTACAATACAATACCATAATATACATATATTTGGGATGTGGGAAAGGTTGTTACTTATCTTTCTTCGCTTGATAATAGGAATATTTCAGACAAATCTCTAACCTTAAAGTTAACTATGCTTCTGGCTCTTACGTCAGCAGCCAGGGCCCATGAAATTTGTTATCTTGATTCAAAGTTTCTGGTTAAACATCACACAGTATATACATTTCATTTTGGTAAACCAACAAAAACAACGAATAGAAACAGAGTTAGACCACCTATAAAGTTTTCTCCTTATGAGAAAGAAAAAAATTTATGTGTTTGTTACCACATTGACTTGTATTTAAAAAGAAGTTCTTTCTGGGGTAGTGAAAGTACTCAACTTTTAAAAAGTTTTTTTAAACCACATAAGCCAGTACAAACATGTACTGTATCCAGGTGGATAACAGAAGTTCTAACCTTATCAGGTATTGATACTTCAGTTTTTAAAGGGCACTCTACTAGGTCAGCATCTACTTCAAAAGCGATAAATTAGGGTGTTGAACCATTGAAAGAAATAATAAAAAGGTGTCACTGGTCGTCAGATACAGTGTTTGAAAAAACTTATCATAAGGAGGTCCTTGTTGAAGACACACAAAAATTTAACTCTGCTGTATTGCAAGCGCTTTGAACAGAGGTTGTGAGCAATGACTTTCAGCTTCAAGGTCTGAATGAGCGTATAACCAGTATTAGATCGGGCGGAGATTTTATGCAATGAAATTGAGGATTGTGCAAAAGGCCAAAGGACCCGCAGTGCAATCCCGATTTTATAAATAAAATCGAAGCCTACGATCTAATACTGCCCACCCTCCAAGACCCCATCTGACACCAATACTTATCGTGAATGAATTATCGTTTTTAGGTCGTGACTCGTACCGTGGTCCATATCGTGGCGGTCGTACATCGTTTCGTAGACGTGGAAGGAATTGATGTTTTTTAGTGGAAATATCCATTATAGAGTTGCGTTAAATTTTGCCTTTTTATTGTGTTTGATTCCCAATAATTTTGGACCGAATTGGCTATAAACGATTTCTTAGCTTAAAAGCAATTTGACACAAATTTTATCATTTAAATGAAATCGGAGCTCGTGTTTCAATGACTTTAATCCTCAAGGCGTGAATGGGCGTATAACCAGCATTAGATCGTAGGCTTCGATTTTATTTATAAAATCGGGATTGCACTGCAGGCCCTTCGGGCCCTTGCACAATCCTCAAATGCATAGTATGTTTCTAAAAAGGTTCTGCATTTTAAACACACCCAAAGAGGTTGACGGAATATTCACTACTTATGTATAATGCGTGAAATTTGCACGTATATATGCATTGTTGGTGACGGAAATTCATGCGAGAAAATTCTAAAGAGTGTTTAACACAAACTTTAAGAAATTTCAAATTTAAGTGTTTCAAAACATTTCAAACCAAAAGCTAATTTTTAAAGGTATAAATATACGAATTATCACGGGTAGACATAACTACTAGCATAAAATGACCTATATTGAGAGCAATATACATATATACATAGGGGTCATTCAAATAGTACGTTTGCCAATTTTTTACCCCCTCCCCTCTTGTTCCTCATTGTTTGTTTTGATTACACCCCCACCCCCTGTAAACGTTCGTTTTCACCCATACCCCCTCCCCCTACTTTCTGGAATTTTCTTGTATCAAGAAAATACCAACGAAGAAAGCCTTTTGCTGTGGTACATAAAATGTTGAATCAAACAAAACAAATCATCATTAAATCGTCGGCAAGTGGAGATTGTAGAATCATGAACGTCCATTCTGTTGTCATTGTCGCCGGCTGAATCTTCTGCTGACACTTCTTCCCGCTGGGTTGTCTTCGTCTTCACTGGACAAGGGGGCTTCGATGGCACGTTGGTTTCGAGGCCTTCTTTCTCGTAGTAAAATATTAGAACCCATTTATTACCAATTAACCAAATTTCAGTGAACTTTTTGTTTTCTTGATTATACTATAATTATTGGAGTCAGAGTAATCGTAAACGAGATAAAACTATCTATATTTTCCTGTTATTCTCCAAACGGATACTAAATCATATTCTGAACAGACAAAAGATGCATTTTATAGAACGCTGGGAACCGCCACTACAAAAGTTAAATCCGAACATCCAAGTTTGAAACTAATTGTAGGAGGTGATTTTAATGCAACTATTGGAAAAGATTGTGCACCGGACCAGTGGGGGAATGTTGGGAATAACCACAATCCAGATCCAACAAATCCAAATGGTACCCGCTTGCTAAATTCTTCAAAAGAACAAAATCTTTTCTATGGGTATAAGGACATTCATTGATCTAGTTTTTATTCAAATCTTGGATATAAAAGACTGCTTGATTATATACTTTGTAAAGGTTTTGTTAAGTGTTTTTCAAACAACTGCAGAGTATATAAAAGTGTCACTGCTGGTTTTGACTCTGATCATCGGGTTGTTGTTTTGGACTGTCCTTTTTTTTCTAGGCGTTAAAGAAAGCAAATTTTCAATCGTAAAAAGTGTGTTCCAAGTCCGAACATGCAATGCCTGTGCCGTGATCATGATGCTGCGAAGCTCTACTCTGATGCTTTAGATCATCAGATAGAAAGACTCGCACTAAATAAGCAAATAAAACAACACAGAGATAGGATTAAGAATGAGTATTTTCGTAAAAAAGTTGCAGCAATTAATACTGCAAGCGAATCTCGGGATTTTGAAGAAGAATTTAGATTAGCGCGTAATCACAGTTTGCTAAATAAATCGAAAAAACTCTTGATTGATCCTTCCAAGTTAAAAAACCATTTTGTTAAACATTTTGATGTTCGAAATGTAAAATGTCAGCCTCAAATAAAAAATCCCCATCTTTTTCCCTATATTTTACCACCTGATAATATCAGCGTAAATGAAGCCAGTCCCACCAAAAAGGAAATAAAATCAACTATTAAAGGGATAATAAATATCAGGGGATAGATAACACTTATGCTGAACATTTTAAATATGCTTCATCCACCAAGCTTACTTCCGCCATCTTGTTGCTTATGACCATAATATGGACTGTCGTAGTTGTTCCGAAATCTTGGCTTTCTACATCTATATCTTGCTTCCACATAAAAGGACTGAAAAGTGTTGCAAGGAACTATCAGTCTATTTTTATTATGAGTACACTATCTCGGCTTCTTCCAAGAATAATAATAGAATAGACAGGGAAATTATCATAACAATCTAACCAAGTGCCTAATCTAAAATTTTTCAACGGATTTCGGGTATTTAGACTATAAGAAGTAATTTAAGACTTTGAAACATTTTTGAAACTTTCCAAGGGGCTCACAATTGATGGCGTAATCATTATGGTATTTTTGCGATATTGAGAGGGGAAAATTCGTTGCAAATGGAAAAATAGTCAGTAAAATGCCTTTCTTAATCATAGTTGTAGACTGAAGTTATATCTTTCAAATTTTAATTGCAAAAGACGGGGGCTTATGATAGTTTATGACGTCTTTCCATGGGGTAATGTCGGAAATTACACAAAACCTTGTATAAATGGCCAAAAAGGAGCAAATCAAGGGCAACTTTGCTTGTTACCAGTTATAATGTCGACTTCACCAAAACCATGCGTAAGTGCTTTCTGAGTTATTGCGGAATTCTGCGTTGCATGATGCGCGAGCATGCTTCGAAAAATCTGTTTTCTCTTCCTTCATTCTGCTTTGAACTTCAGTAAATCGGTGTTGCTGTTCGTTTACGGGAATATTGAAGGTTGACCATTTTTCTGAAATTCCCCTCAGAGTATGCCATGCCTTTGGACCAATTTTGACACTTTTGTCGTCAACTTCGAATGACTGGTTGCATAAAAGACAACGTGTATCATTTCGTCCGCTGTCAGGGCTGAAAAATGGTCGTGATCTTCTTGCATCTCTTTGCCACCCCTAGAAATATGATATGTTTCTATGCTCTCCCTTCGTTTAATATGGCAAAAACCAATATATGGTTTACTAAACATTTCGTTAAGAAGCATTCTACTGTTGAAGGCATATAGAAGGAACAAAACTGTTGTCTTAAGTTAGCAGCAAACGATAAAGATTTTACGATTTGAAGAAAAGGACAAAAAGTGACATCAAAAGAACGAGAAATCGTACCTCTTCCATGTCATCAGACTTGATTCCGTTTCGTCTTTCTTTATTTATATCATCAATAACCCTATGACACAGCGACTCCAGATAAAGATATTTACGATAACAGAACGACGAGAGCGATGAAATAAATATATCCCCAACTTTTCAAAAAATTTTACGACCTACTTTATAAACGAACGATCTTCTGCACAACAACTGTAACTTGACATGTGATAAATGCGATGTGATAAATGCACTTACGCAAGACGAACGACATGTAATGGCGGTGGAATGTGAATGGTATGGCGACGAAGGACAAACGATATTAAAAGGTATTAATAGCACTCAAACAAACATCACAGACAATGAAGTAGAATTCAGTCATGTAATATATGTAGCTGTTATGGACTTATTGTTAGCCGGTTGTTGTCCGTTTCTATGGCGATTCACAATACCCACTCAAGCACTTACGCATGGTTTTGGTGAAGTCGACATTATAACTGGTAACAAGCAAAGTTGCCCTTGATTTGCTCCTTGTTGGCCATTTATACAAGGTTTTGTGTAATTTCCGACATTACCCCCTGGAAAGACGTCATAAACTATCATAAGCCCCCGTCTTTTGCAATTAAAATTTGAAAGATATAACTTCAGTCTACAACTATGATTAAGAAAGGCATTTTACTGACTATTTTTCCATTTGCAACGAATTTTCCCCTCTCAATATCGCAAAAATACCATAATGATTACGCCATCAATTGTGAGCCCCTTGGAAAGTTTCAAAAATGTTTCAAAGTCTTAAATTACTTCTTATAGTCTAAATACCCGAAATCCGTTGAAAAATTTTAGATTAGGCACTTGGTTAGATTGTTATGATAATTTCCCTGTCTAGAACGTTTGCGCAACGTTTGCGAGACAATCATCATGAAAAATCAATTTGGCTTTCGAAAAAATAGATCGAGCATCGATGCCATTTTTATTGTTTGGGAAGCAATAATATTAACAAAAAATCTATTACATCTTTGTATGATTGAGTTAAGAGCGGCATACGATCATGTTGATAGAGATGTCCTTTTTTCTGTTGTAAAAGCTTTGTACACTGGTACAATTGCCGCAATTAAACATACGACAGACTATTTCCAAGTGCAAACTGGTTGTAGACAAGGTGGCATTGAGTCCCCTGTTCTCTTTAACATTTACATGGATTTCGTTCTTCGTTGTGTCGAACATGTTTTACTCAATTTCCTAATCCGATTCATCAACTGTATAGTTATTGTGGTTACAATTTACCCTTGTTTATGTTATGTTTTGTATTTAGAAAACAACATTCTTTTAATTGATAAACTTGTATAAAGAATAACAATACTTGTTCATCAACCAGAGAACAGAGGTGTATACACAAGCTCGCGGATGAAGTTCGATTGCGAATGTTGTTATATGCAGATGATATCGTTTTATTTTGTGAAGATATAAGTGAGCTACAATCTATCCTTAAGATCTACAATGATACATTTTCCCGTTTTGGGCTTGATGGAAGTCCAAATGTAAAGGTGACCACAGATGTTTAGTTCGATCTAAGGAAAAAGGTAAGGGTAGAATTGACGGGTAATTAATTTGGGTACAGTAGATGTAATAGTAAGTCCGGTTGCACTCACTAAACTGATATAACAGGATAAAGCTTTCGACTCATTTTTAATACCATGAGCATAGATGTAAAGAGGGTGTACAACATTTTTTGTTTGTTCAACTTTGTTAACCGCTGCGTTATGAAATTAGATGCGGTTAAGCGCTCTCGTCTGGCATCCCACCAATGCTTACTTTTTGTGACTACGGATGTTAAATACAATTCATTTAATTTTACAAATTGTTATTGATATTTCCTGATACAATATATCCAGCACAATCGGCATCCGCGTAGCTTTGTATTTGTTGACTTTTACATGAGTCCATAATCTAGAGTTCCTTTAATGTAACGGAGCACTCGTTTCACACCAACCCAATGGTCTTTACCAAGCTTTGCGTTGTGTTGACTCGGTACTCTCACTGTTCCTATTGATGCATACGTCAAACATCCAATTGCAGCTTGGTAATCCTTTATGTTGACGGCTTCGTTGTCATCTGCTAGCTTCTAAATGTTCCTCCAGTTTCAAGCGGTGTTGCTACAGGTATACATCCATTCATTCCAAACCTTTTTAGAATGGAGGTCAGATGAGCGTATTGATCTTCCATTTGAAATGTTTACTGAGCCTTCGATTCGCTAAGGTTCAAATCGTTTGGAGCTATCAGCAGATCGCTGACATACACAGCTATCGCATTTGTTGCCATCTTTGTTGATGCGTTTGTAGTAGATATGGTTATCCATTGTTTTGGCTGTAGCCAGAATCTTTGAATTCTGTGATGTATGAAAGATTTATGTGAGTATTCTTGTGCGACTATAGTGGAGCCTTAAATCGTCGATTTTTCCCATTAGTGTGGTCTGAAATGGTAAAAAAATATTGGTACATTTTACAGACCAGAAGAAGATTAGACCAAAAATAGAAAAATTGCGTATATCTCCCAGCAGAGTTGGACTTTTCCATTCAAACTTTCCACAAGGTTAACCAACAAAAGTACAAAACATTTGGTACCAGTTTCGAGATAGTAGCTTGCAAGAGTGATAATTTACAGATCAGAATAGATTTTTGCATTTTGGTCCGTGAAATTGCAAATCATGGGTCAATTGCTCCCAAATTTGGTATGGCCATGTCCGATATAATAATACATCTATGGTCAAAATTTGAATGAATTCACATAACTAATGGCTCGGTCCGTAAAATACCTGTGGTTTGGGGCTAGAATGGAGCAAAAATTGCTTGCAATAATATTTAGAAACATTTCGAATCATTTTTCAAATTTTCAAATGTTTTATTTCAAAAATTCTTTTATATAAGAACACATAAGAACGATTCAATGGTATGGAATGTGTAATCTGTCTTAAGAAGAATGACAAATTAACATTTGCCCTCAACCCATCACTGGACTCATTTGAAAGGCTGTTATCAAGATGCAGAGAACGAGCAAATTACAAAGATTCTTTAGTAATGGATTTTATCAATTTTAATAAATGGTACAAAATATCTCATATTCTCATTTATTATTTTTGCGAATTTGAAGGTGACGGTTCAATATGGGATACACTGAAGAAGGAGAAACTTAGTAGTTTTGTTAAAAACAAAAAAGTGGTGAATGTATCAGTCAACAATTAAGTAATCAAAATCAAAGAAGAAAGAAGAATGACCAGACTTCTGGTTGCATCAAGAACACGTCCTGACATCGATTTGCCAAATTGTTTAGGAAAGAACGAATTTCCAGTTGCACCTCCATCTCTATTTAATCCAGACGGCTCTTTGCATTGTGCTAAGGATAAATCATTAATTGCAGCTGAGCTCCGAAAGCCTCAAGAAGATGAAGAGAGTGATGGAGAACCTTTAGAAGATTCAATACATTAAGTTGTGATCATAGATGGCATGGGAATTGTTAAAAAAATTAGTATCCAGAAAAGCCATGTAAGTAAGTGTGAAGAGTTTGCAGCCTGTTTCATTGATCTGATAAAGAATGAAGCATCTGAATATTATGAAGTACGTGTGATCTTCGATAGATATGTAGAGAAATCGCTGAAAAATACCACTAGACAAAACCGTACAAAAAGGTGCGCTGAAATTTACTACAAAGTGTCTGATAGCACCAAAATTGGGCATATTGACACTAAACGATTCTTGTCTTCCATCAAAACCAAGCAAGAGCTCACAGAGTACTTAAGCAAGAAACTCAGCGAGAACTTGACGAACGATTATGTAATCGTATACGGGAAAACCTTGCTCACAAATTTACCAGATCTTGATGATAGTCTGCAGAACTACAACCATGAGGAAGCAGATACCGGAATAGTTCTACACGCACTAGATGTCAGCAAAAGAGATCCTTTCACTGAGTCACATACTAATTTGCACTTAAGCTCGCTGGAACTCTATGTCATTCAGCTATACACGAAAAATAAGATTCCGTCAAATGTAACAAGTTTGTCGGATTTAAGATGGAACATAATTGTAAAAAAACAGGCAGATTCACAAAAATTACCCCCAACAAGCGAAGTCTTCTACCAAAAAGTTTTGCGTGCGCACTTTACCACCATGGTTTGGAAGTCATCACATATCCCTTCACCTTCTTTACCAGATCCAGAAAATTATGTGAAACTGGATGCCTCTGGTAAAAACTATGATGCTGTGACAACAATTTTGCCACCCGCTCCCGAATCAATAATACATTTGACTGTCTGTCAATGTAAAACAAACTGTGTTACGTTAATATGTAAATGTCGTAAGAATGGTTTGAACTGATCTGAACTATGCCAGTGTGAAGATTGCGAGAATAATGATTGCGATGACGAGTACGAGTACGAAAGTGACGACGATAATGAATACTATTTATTCATAAATCTTTTCTTTATTTAAATGCATATTTATTTACTAGTTCTAGTAAAATTTAGACTTTTTACGGCTTTCTAAAGATTTTCTTAAGTCATTATTTTTGTTTTACCAACTTTATTTTTGATCAACTCAAATCTCTGAGATAATTTTCATCATAATTCAATAACACGTTGAATTCTGGAGTGAATAGTCAAATTTCCAGACCATTCGGTTTTATATCATCATCACTAAATGATACAATTTTGAAAATGCACTCTATTGATTCGTGTAGTTAAGTGGTTTGTATAAAATTTCAATAAAAACACTCTTTTTCGTTGTAAGATATTAGCCGTCTTATGATTTTCGCTCCAAGCCACAGGTATTTTAGGGACCGAGCCATAACTTTAGTTCTAGTTATGTAAATTTATTCAAATGTTCACCATAGAGGTATAATTGTATCAGACATAATTGTACCAAATTTGGGAGTAATTAACCTATGTTATGCAATTTTTTGGACCAGAATGCAGAAATCTATTCCGGTCTGTAAATTATCACTGTTGCATGTTACCATCTCGAAACTGGTACCAAATGTTTTGTATTTTTGTTGGTTAACTTTGTGGAAAGTTTCAATGGAAATGTCCAACTCTGCTGGGAGATATACGCAATTTTTTAATTTTTGCTCTAATTTTCTTCTGGTCTGTAAAATGTACCAGTGTCCGAAAAAAATTGGACACTATAAAAATTTTGCTTCTTTTTCAACAAGCTTTCAGAAAATGTATAACACTTGCTTTGAACAAAAAAATCGCACGGAATGCCATTTCAGACCACACTACATCAGCATCTTCTGCATCAAATTGCTCTAAATTAGCATTCGCTTCGGGCAAACATTTTTAAGTTGCATACGTTAGGTTTGAAACCATCATCAATTCGTTCGTAAAGCGCAATATCCTTCAATGCAACAGTCAGACTTCGATTTCGTAGATAAAATGCAGTTGATACAGCTTTCTTCCCCAAAACGCACAATTATCTACAATTTCTTTGGACACATATACTCGCCTCCATTGTCTGATCTCAATCGTTTAACTTTCAAGTCAGTTTAGTTCTAACCATTTTGAAGAATTCTTGGAACTTTTTAAAGACTTCATTGTGTATATTGATATGCTGTACTTTGAGCCTTCCACTGCATCCACATCCATTGGACCACATACATCACTGTGAATAATCTATTTGTGAATAAGTATTTTTGTAGTAGTATTTGCGGACCTTTTTTCTTCGATGGTAATTCTATACAATTTGCCGATGAATTCGACATCTACACGCTTCTTAATGATTGATGGTAACGAGAAACGTTATAGTTCCATAGTTTAGAGACATACAGGCCGAACATTCCTCAACACGATGTTGAGTTTTTTGCTTCCATTGAGGACGGCTTAATGCACCATGACCATTTTTTTTAGTTCTTGAAATATTGCTTTAGCTTATGCTTGTATTAATTCTATTCCTTTTAAACCAGTATCTGACTAAAAACAAATTTTGAGAAGTCCTGTTTAACAAACTCCATAACAATTGGATGTTGAACATAAAGATAATAATTGTAAAGCACTCTTAAGATATAGATTAACTGATTACTACCCACCAGAGAAAGAGATACAGAGCTGTAAAGACAGTCACCCGATAAACATGATCTACATTTAAAAGAAAAGACTATACATCCAGTATAACCTTCAACCGAAGAGAACGACAGAAGGAAATGTAATCGAACAAATCGAATCGAATAGCGTTCCTCAAGATACGATTACAAATTTTCTGATGAACAGAAAAAGCTGTTATGATTGTCCAAAGTCTGCCACGAACCACCAAGATGTGAAACAATTCAATACTGTTGTTTCTGTCGTTGAAGAAATGAAATGTGGTGTACGCTCGACTTGTCTCAACGACATGTCAGCTTGTTTAAATACATTTTCCAGTCTTTTATGGAAGGTAGACCCACATTATGACAAATTCAAATCACGTGGAATCCGTTTTACTGCCGCTGTGGCGGGAAAACTTCTAGGATTTAATAATCCAAAGAAGCATGGACACTCTGTGAAGCCTATCAACAAACTTGCAATCGCTGATGTCGAAAGCAACAAAGCTCTCAGTCTACGCCGAAAGAAAATTTATGTTCTCATCTCACATGCAACCAATCGTCGATATGATGTTATCCGTACTTCAATGTGTTCGGCAGTTAATGATCGCAGACATTGTTTAGAAATAAATGGGGAAGTTGTTGTATCAATGGCAATTGCTGATTGCATCAGAGAAGAACCCTCCGGTTGAAGTTCCATCTGAAAAATGGTTTTTGCTTCAGTTTTGGCCCTCTTCTAAGACACTATCTACTATGACATCATACACAGGTCGATTCAAAGTCAAACGGATGGTTCAAGCCCGTCTTCTAGACAAGAATAATCCAGATTCCAATTGCAAATGCTGTGTACTCTTTTATGAAAGAAAGAGCGGTGAAAAACGCAGAATTTACTATAATGGTTAGCGTTGACGCCAAGTGTAAGATCAGTGTCGGGGAGCCTGATTTTCCGATTGCTGCCGCTAGAAGTGGAAAGCTGAGATTGATTGAAAAAATCAAACTGTTAAAGTGGGTGATCACGATTTTTCGAAAGCATCGATGATTCCGATGGCACTTTGATTCATAGAATTCCAAACTTGAACGATAACGATGGTGATGGAATGCAACAAAATATCGGTCGGTGCGTGGTATACCGGAAACATCTTCTACAGTGTTAAAGATATGGTCACCGAAGGTAGTTCGGCAAAGAGAGGAGTTACAGAAAAAAGTCAAGCACTTGAATCGCATTTTCAGTGCGCAATTCCTCCATACGTGTATTTGTATACTGGTGGAACAGGAGATCGCAAAAATACGAACTTTAAAGTACAGAAGGCTTTGACGTCGTTATTTTTAAAGCATGATCTCGATAAAGTCGTCGCAGCAAGACCAGTAGCAGGACACTCTTATAGAAATCCGATTGAGAGATGCCACTGCATCGCAAATCTTGGACTTCAATCCGTTGGTATGATGAGGACAAGACAAAATCCCGATTTGGAACGTTTGATGAAAAAATGTGACGGAAATGCCAACGTTGAAAACAATGTGAAATGAACGAAACCCTTAAAATAGGATCTTTGGAATCAAATCGCGAATCAAGAGCACTGATCGAAAATGTCCTTGAACACTTATCTTTAAAAGACATTCCCTTCACCATTCTTCCGCACCAAAGAAGACGAAGAAGATTTAGAACGCGTCATCAATCATATCGATGAAAGATTTGCAGGCATGAATGCGTTTGTTGAGAGCAAAAACATCTCAAATATGGCCGAGTTCTATGAAAAACATTGTGTTTCACGCACATACTTCGTTCAAATAAAAAAAATGTAACGACGCAGATTGCAAGTTCCATAAACCGATTCGTGGCAACAGAGAACTCGATATTTTTCCCTATTCCGCACGAGGTTGATGGTGTACTTCGTTATTAATCTGCCAGCGATGCAGAGAAGAAGTTACTTCCTTCAACCCTTGAAGACGTCGAGAAAGGACCCCAAAGTATTCTTTTTTTTCGAAACGGTCAGACAGCATGTTGCATTTGTCGTCAGATGTGAAGAGTGTCATAAATCTCGCTTATTGTATTCAAAACACAAACTGAAAGCTGATGATACAAAAAAGGCTAATCAAATCGCGCACGATTTCCATCGCGTGACAGAAAGATTATACCGCTCGCGCGCAGCGAAAAATAACTTGAAATTATTACCCCCCCCCCGCTTGAGCAGGTTAGGACGGGGTTTGGATCCGCTCCTGCCTGTTGGGGTACTAGGTTCAAAGTGACGTCTTAAAAGGGTACTTGTTCTAATTTTGCTTCAAAATTTGATACCAACTAGAAACACGATAGAAAAAGTTGGCATCTTGAAGCAAGCTGGACATGCTTCCTTGTGGTATTTTTAGCATAGGTTACCAGGGGCTGGCACTTGGCACCTATACAATGTTTTCCTAATAATTGTCAAGTAAACAAACTTGTTGATATGTACTGCACGAAAAAATACGTCTTATATTCAACTAACTGTTTCGGGACACTTTCCCATACACTGGCACAGGTCCGTGCATTCAAGGTTGAATTCTTTGGTTCGACAGTTGCGCTTGCATCGACAATTCGTAGCAATCCTTAGATGGATTGGTCCATTTTGGAGAAACGGAACGGATATATAGTGTATTGTAGTTATAAAGTTAATGAACCTACCCAAGTTGTAGTAATGCTCTCATAGAATGTAGAACTACAGCATCCCTAGTTGGAAGTAGAGCCTTAATGCTGTGTCCCTTCTTGCTAAATAATGATTTTCGAGTTTCACTTACGCTTTGTATTGTGCATGATCTATCATATATCTGGATCACGTTTCGCTCTAGAGTCTTGAAATCTCCATCAGTAAGTTTCCTGGTGCTGATGTCAGACAACCTAAAAAATTGTTTGGTTATGGTTAGTATGTTTAGTATGGTTTAGGTCACTGTAGCTTAGTGGTTAGTGCATTCAACCCACAAAATCAAACGGTGCTGGTTCGAAACCCAGCTCGGACATATTCTGATTTCTGAGTTACAGTTGAGTTATTGAGCGGAACTCATTGCGTAATGCAAGCCTAGCTCAAATGGTGGGTTGTCTGATGAAGCGACTTCGTAGGTGCAAATGGGTGCCCTAAGTACGCCAGGACCTAAACCTTGGGATAAGAAGAGCCACTGTTACATGTGGGAGTCCCGTAAAAACTCCATTATTATTATTATTATTATTATTATTATTATTAGTATGGTAAGAAGTAGTTTGGTCATACTTCTGTAGTGTAGTTTTTGTGGAAATCGTAGTTTGCGGTTGTAATACGGAAAACATTATAACTTGGATTTAGTCGCAATTTTGCTTACATTCTTTTAAAGTGTAATGAAAGATATGAGTTGATTTTGTGATGGCTTGTTTACTAATTGCAACTTCGGGCTGATCTTCCATTACCTTTAGAATCACAACTTCATCTTTAAAAATGCTTTCAATTTTTCCTTTGACTCTTTGACCTCGGTAAGTATCTTCATCGATACACATTGTTCACCTTCAATAACGTTGGGTGTAATAAAGTTCTGTAGGTTTTCAAGATTTGGAACTAAACCTATGTTCGAAGAATCTTCCTCAGCGGTATTTTTCTCATTTGGTCGCGTTTTTTAGTTGTACATACTCGCGTATAGTCTTTATAACACTTATCGTGTACTTGAAATTCACTTGAGGTCAAATCGATTGAATTTTTCACTTCTGCTAACATATAATCGTCATTACGAATTGCTGCTGCTTCGCGAATAGTTGCATCCGCCGTTAATGTAAACACAGGTTTGTGTTACTATTTCTTTCTTCTTACTGTTATAGATTTGCTTGACTTGCATATCATACAACAATTTGGAAACAAAGGCGTACTTCCTGCCCTGTTCTTTTTGACCTTCTTGTGGGCTTGTGTTAGGTATTTGTCGTTATTAAAAATCGACACAGCATTTGTAAAGAGTTGGTAGCATTTCCTATCATATCCTGAAACTTCATCGTTTTGAATCTGGCAAAGAAGCTTGCTCTTTTTATGAGCATATAGTGCAGTCAATATGTAAAAAATATGGGCAGAATTGTGGAAATTGAGGTACAAGCAACAAACTTTGCATGGTGGAAGCTTAGGTGATATCAATCATTTTAAGTCTGAGACCCACCTCCAAACCACCTGGTTTGTGTATTCTACAGACCAGAATGGATCTTCATAGAAAAAAATATTTTGCTCTTCAAAATAGCCATTGTTATATATCATTGGAAAGCCCATTGAAAATACAACAAACTTCAATAAAAGATCAATATCTGAAAATGGTCCGGGAACGAGTTATCGCGATTTGGAATTCTTTACGAATTACGAGATAATTTGCGTTTTTAGACGATGATTTGAAAACCTCCATGCCAGACAGTATGCAAAAAAGGTTTTTAAAGAACGTAATCAGCTTGATAGCAGCATTTGAGGAAGCGGGAAATACATTTTTAGAGGCATCAAACAATTTGATGGTTCTTGACTCACGAAATATTGCAACAGTTGGTGCGGTTGACGTAATTGTAAAAAGTTGAAGTAATTGGTGAGAAGCAGTTTCGTGATTTCTTTAGTGACTGCTTAAAAGCAAAGAAGAAAAGATTATTTGACCCAATCAAACAGAATAAGTTGTACATATTCAACCAACCGACGAAAAGGAAAACAACCTCCCAGAAAGACGAGATAACAACATTAAAAAAACCGTGTCAACTATTTTCACAACTTTACATCGCCTGCCAAGTGAGAGACCGATATATTAATGAATTCTTTCGCCACGAAAATAACAGCTATCCACTTTCCATCTCAAGGAATGGATGCTTAAGGTCTGGTACAATATCTGATCTTGTTCGTTGTTTGGTGGATAAAAAACATCGTTGGCGTTGTCAAGATGACGTTATAGTTAACTGTATTATACTTGTTGGTGTTGCCATTGCTAATATGATTAAATCGAAAAACGCGAAAACATTTCAGGAGTACGCTGATCGAAATTTAATACCTCACATTAGAAGTCATCTAGGAAAGTGCAAGCGAATCTACCTAGTTTGGGATGTATATGTGAAACACTCGTTGAAGTCATCTGCACGCAAAAAACGAGGTAAATTTTGCTATCAGCATCACTTAAATTTAGTTTCAAGCCTTATCATTCTTAAGTCAAATCATGGAAACGGTTTACATCGATGACCATAGATAGGCTCGTGTTGTAGGGTATGTTTGTATGTTTTCAACGTTTTCAGTCATTTACATGGATATGGATTTTAATAAATTGATTTACAGGTAAAGGTATACGAAGAAGAGTGCTTCCCAGTACAACACTCCCGTCTAATTAAAGACGATAAAAGGATAAAAACAAGCAAGAACTGTTTCGATTTCTCCCCGAAGAAGCGATTAAGGTTTTCAGATGGTTTTGTTGTAACCACAGTTGATGAAACGGTCATTTCCAACAGTTCCAACGATTTATCTTGTTTGTCTCCCTGCAACCACGAGGAAGCCGATACAAGGATGCTATTGCATGCAAAGGATGCAAGTTTGAATGGGCTAAAAAGTTATGATTCGTACAGTTGATACCGACGTTCTTGTTATAACCATAGCAATGTTTTTGAGTCTAGAGCTGTCTGAGCTGTGGCTATTATTCGAGATTGGAAAAAATCAGCAGGTGATACCGGTTCATTCAATTTGTGCAGATCTTGGAGACGCTAAGCGTAAATCTTTGTCTTTTTTCCACACATTCACAGGGTGTGACCAAGTATCCTTTTTTGCAGGTAGAGGCAAAAAGATCGCATGGAACACATGGACATGGAGTCAATTCAAATCGATAACATCCGCGTTTGTTATGCTTTCCGATCGACCATCGTTGACAAAATGTAGTAAGGCTTTTCCAGCAATTGAAAAGTTTGTATCTCTGATATATGACCGTACAAACACGTTAGAGTCTGTAGACCAAACAAGAAAGGTATTATTTGCAAGGAAAGGTCGAAGTTTAGAAGGAATTTCTTCAACAACGGTGCATTACTGTAACATACAAAAAGGGCAGTTTATTTACCTTTAAGTGCACAGCTTTATGTAAATGTGGTGGGGTCTGTGAATTCGAAGGATAAACATGAAAAATTTGATTGAGAATTAGTGTGGAATTTGGACATTGTTCGCTTTGTAGAAATTATACATGTGTCTTGCTAAAGATGGAATTTACTAGAAGTTATGGTTTCATTTAAAAAAAGTTTGGATATTAGAAGAAATTTTTCTCATTTTCTTTGGATTTATTCTTTGTAGACATGTGTAGGAGCTTAGAAACCAACAGAGCGGCAATCTCCTTTCTTTTGTGGTTTCAATGAGGTATAAGGTGTTGCACTTTGACAAATGCTTCCACCTTGGCTTTTCTATTTTTTATGAAGGAGTAAATTTTTTGATTGGTACCAAGCGAAGAATTATATAATATGGCATTAATACATTAAAATGCAACTTTTTTCTTATTTTCTTCCAAAATTGAGACAAACTATGAATGTTTTAATAAAAATAAACATTTTTGCAATTTTATCAAACTCCCAAATACCATATTTAAAGAAATTACGCTTTTCTAAAACCGAACCCCCGTCTTGAATTTTAGTTGTTTGTTTACATTATTGTATTAAGTTATAATTTTATTTAGAAAATACGGGGGATAGAAATCAAAGATTTGAATGATTTCTAGGTTAGTAGACGTCGAAATTATGCCAATAAAAAGGTTTTTGAAGTATATCTTATGCATTTCAACATTTTTTACAGTCTAAAAACTTGAGATATAGCTAGATGTTTCATGAGTACTGCTGGCGTGTAAGTACATATAATAACTAACCTCCTGATTTTAAGAATTTCAAATTGCGCTAATTCGTTCCCAATCCATTTTTGGATATTGACATTTTATTAAAGTTTGTTGTATTTTTAATGCGCCTTCCAATGATATATAACAATGGCTATTTTGAAAAAAAAAAAAATTTTTCCTATGGAGATCCATTCTGGTCTGTAAAATACACAAAACAGGTGGATTGGAGGTGGGATTATAATGATTAAAATGATTAATATCGCCTAAGCTTCTACCATGCAAAGTTTGTTGCTTGTACCTCAATTTGCACAACTTTATAACATATTTACTGCACTAATAGTTCCACCTAACTCATTTCTTGCTGATCTCTTGTAGCTACTTTTGTGAAAGATGTCAGATTTAATGCAATAACTTTATCTTTACTTGTTAGAGCTATATATGATCGTAATGTATAACACAAACAATCTTTTGGCCATATTTTATTGCAACGAAAAAAGCAAAATACTTTAATTCAAAATATCATAAAATTGTATTACCAAGGTTACCATAATAAAATTTTAAAAATTTTGTTTTCTGTCATTACTTACATCAATTATTATCAAGTAAACAATGTTTAATAAACAAATTAATCATATCAACCACAAGAATATTTGTAATTAATCTGTGACATGATGGTGTTGTTGAATAAGATATATCATTGAATATTTAATTTATCAACTTTGCAATTTGGAGGTAACTTTAAGCATTTTTGAAGATCAGGGTTTAAATTTTGTTTTCCATATAAGAGTTGCTCTACATAACAAATTTCAGGTCGTTTGGGGCAATTTTAGGATATGCCCATATTTGGCATATGAGTCAAGGAGCCGTTTTTTTTAAAATCTGGTTTCATATTTTTCTTTAGCATACCAAAGTTACCCTACATACTGAATAATAAGTCATTTGGGGCATTTTAAATATATATCCATATTTGGGCGTAGGGGTCAAGGACCCCTTTTTTCATTAAAAAATTCATATTCTGTTTCCCCGTATAACAATTACGTACCACATCAAATTTTTGACTATTTTTAAAAATTGCCCATATTTGGGGCCCATAACACGGAAACGCACCCTCCCCAACTTGAATAACATCCGGTTTCGTAATCTACGGCTAAAACTACACCAGAAAAAGTCTACTTCATAAATTCCTGCGAGACGGGACACCTAGCCCCCTGAGCCCCTGGTCTAATAGCTTGCTAAACAGCATAAGTAAACCGTTGTTTGATGCAATTTTTTTTGCGCTGCAGTAACTTTTGAAAAATCATAGAATGTATCTTTCTCTTTCTTTGACCGGTTTCCTACCGTAAGCGTTCGGCGCAATAAAAACTGCTTATAGTTCGGGTGAAGCCGATACTCTCCTATTCCCATTACTTTCGCAGTGGTTATTCGTCCATTTGGTAGTCACTCCCGTAGTAGCCTCTCTTGCAGTCGCAGAAAAACACCGTTTCTTAATATTGGATTCATCCGTTTTAACAATACTGTTTTTAACTGAGGCATTGATTTCTTTATATCATCCGCGATAGTCTTTGCCCTTTCCTTTTTAAGACAAGAGAGTTATCAGCCATTAATAGTCCTCGGTCGCCAAAGATCCTTTTATTCAAGAAATATCGTCTTTCTTTCTGATTTTATTCCTCAAATAATCGATAAAGTTGTTCTTTAAGCGGCTAATGCAGAGAATATTTTTCGAATGAGAAAGGGCAAATTGAATTGCTTGACCTATAGATAGCTGTTTCATAGTCAATGACGAATTTGCTTCTTTTGTTATCTCTTAACCCGGAGGAAAATTGACTGCAGGTACTCCTTTTCTAGGTAGGTTGTCTAGAAAAACGTTGGCTAACTTAAGGGCCAGTAGCGAACCCATAGCAATTCCATCGTATTGCTAAAAAAAATTATCGTTACATAAAAAATGGTTAAATAAACAGGTTTTTAACTATAGAATATCTTTACAACTTTAATTTCTATCTATCTCTTTAACTTCAATCTTTCCATCTTTGTGATCATTTTCTCATTATCACACCTTATCACACCATTATCATCCTCATTGACATCATCACTGTGGCATTTTATTAACAACTTTATGAGACTTACAACATATTTGTGTATATTATATTAATACGTCATTATCTATTGCAAACATTCTTGAAAGCGGCTATTGATAGTCGAAGGTTTTAATGAATTTTGTGCTTCTCTTTCATACTTGTAGTTTTTTTAATCTATTTTTCTTTCAATTAAACTTAGTATATTCTTACAGAACTGAGACGGATATTTATTATCTTTCATAAACAACAAGAACTAATTTAAATATCACAGTAATAACCACTGAAAAAGTGTTTTTAATCAACATTAATTTCGTAGCAACACGAACACTTGGTCGGAGTTGCTGAATAAAAGTAACCGCTTGCAAAATGGAACTTGTTCCTAAATGTCATGTTTTCCTCGAAAATTTCGTTTTTCCGTTTGATGCTTTTATATATGTATGGTTCGTGCCTGAGGTATTCTTCGTATAAAGCATAAGTTAAACTCGTCGGGCGTTGATAAGGGCGTAAACCTTTTGACTTTTCAAACTGCGCTTTTTCCAACATGTCCTTCATATATTTCTTCATTTTGTACCTGAAAGATTTGGAACTATGATAATCAACATAACGTACAAAACTATAACAAATTGAATCGTCTTGCCGTTCTTAAACATACGGCAATGTCATTTATAAATGATATGAACTTGCCAATTTATATACTAAGAGAAATTAAAACAAAATTCGCGGAAAGAAATACGTCTATTTTTGTGATTTGGTAAAGTACCACATTCTTTAATTACAAAACTGGAAATAACTGAGACTTTACTTATACAAACACTTCTAATAGTTGTACAAAACCTTATAGAGTTAAAATAATAGAACGAGGGAGTTTCATAATGGCATGCTAAGCTTTGTTTGTTTATATACCTAGTTACTTACTCGAAGAAACCAATATATTTTTATCTATTTTATTTGTATATTTACTTTAGGAAGTATATTAAATTAAGTGGTAGTAATTCTTTAAATAAAACTTGAGATAATCTATCTTTTTATATTTATACGAAATTATAAAATGTTTAACTATGTTCTCATTGATTTTTGTAGCTACCTGTGATTTTGGAACCAGATTTTAATCTGTGTTGGTGTCAGATTAATTTTCGATGCCAAAATCTCCCTTTCAGGGGCAGTCATGTACGGTCTCATTTGATAGTGTTTCTCCAACTGCCATGTTTGTCGGCGCGTAAACAGAATTCGGCGTTTTTTGCATATTGATTCTGTTTCATCAATGGACCAACAGTCCAAGGAACCTAAAATATTGCAAATTGAATAAACAAGTGCCAATTTTTAATATAACACATATAAATTTTTAAATATTTTTATTGGAAAACCTGACCAATACTAAATCTGAGTTAAAACGTACTAAAAATGAGGATGCAGCTTTTGCGATGCAACTTCTCTCTTTTAAGTTCAAATTTTTCTACATACTTGTCTTATTTGATGTTTGAGGGATCTTGTAGCCACCAGTGTTTCCATCATCGCTACTGTCAGTCCTCCGCTCCTTGGGCTCCTTCAGAATGTTCTCGATTAAAAATGACATTCGTAAACACAAAATACCCGTCACAAAACGGACGTACAATTACTTAACAAGAGTCGCGAGTCATTTGTCAACATATTCAAATGAAAGATTCCTAGGCTTCCGGATACTAACGGGATCTATAGTTGTATCCACGATAGCCTGGGGATATATTTAAAACATCAAATAAACCTCCTTTGTGTATACAAATTTCGCTATACTTAAGTACAATTTTCTTTGTCGTAATAGGTCGCAGCAGGGAGCTATGTATGACATTTCGTAAACACGTACAGGGTTAAATGTTTGTGCAGAGATAGCCAGCTGATGATTGTTTTGCATACAGAATTTTTTTGTTGCACGATCAATACCACGGGTTGTATTGTTACCACGGTTACACGATCAATACCACGGGTTTCAATGAATATTACAAATAATACGACAAGTTAATAATTATCTTTTTCAAATTTATTCAACAACTCTTATAAATCAAAAAAAGAACACAAAATTTT
The DNA here is from genome assembly GCA_963930725.1 of Candelabrum cocksii. Lineage (NCBI taxonomy): Eukaryota > Metazoa > Cnidaria > Hydrozoa > Anthoathecata > Candelabridae > Candelabrum > Candelabrum cocksii. The sequence goes on along the minus strand of OZ005667.1, from coordinate 9,669,652 downwards.
AGAAAAATATATTTTTCCTGACAAACCCAAGGAAAAATTGCCCACTTAAAGTGGATTAGTTTCTCAAAAAGGTTTTAAACCACTAATCTTATTTTCTGCTCCAAATTCTATGCATGCTTAACATTAACTTAACCGTTCGAGCAATAGCAACAGGGGAGGTTTAGAAAGGGGAAGGGACCTTTTCTTTGTTCCTGAGTAATTTTTAAACACTTCTTTTTACTCTATATTAGTGTTCTTATGCATGATGCTAAAAGGTCAAATTCTATAGAAACAATGCTAGTGTGAAAACACGCAAAAAGAGTTGATAGGTTAGACCAAACTGGGATAAAATATATGCACGCAAGAAAAACTTCCCGGAAACTTATTTTTTATGAAATTCACGTTGTTAATATTGCCCTTAGTATTTTTTTGTTTTAAGATTTAAACCTGTTTGTTACATGTGAAGAATGTAAATAGTAAAACAACACCAAAAACATTTACATGATTTGCTTTTATTCGCTTTCTTTTATTGACGGACGTCTTCATATTTTGCTTCTATATTTTCAATATATTATAGTACCTATAAATTTAGCTGTCTGCGTTACGTTGGGTTCTTTCCGAAATATTTGTAAGGTGAGTTAAACTCAAAACCTAAACGTTTACTACGCCCCTTTGAATATTTTACATGGCATTTTATTGCAAATTTCGAGAAATGTCCGCCTTTTAGTCAGGTTGAAGAAACAGTAGATGAAAGGTGATTCACATGGAGAAAAGTACTTGAGTGATCAGTGAGAAAGCAACACGTCCTCTCACAACACTCCCGATCTCTCGGCGAAAGTTCTGTGATCAATGGAAACAAAGCTAATTTTACATACCTTGCACAGTTGGAGTCCCAACAAGCTAATCCGATTTATTTGTTGTTTTTTCTCGTTTTCAAACTGCTAACAAAGGCATAACGAAGCGCGAGTTCGCCGATAAGCTAGTTTAATCCAAGATTTACGATCGACGAAGGAAATGTTATAGACATGGTCCTTTTGTCATGCTGCTGCATGTCTGTTGTTTTGATGGTCTAAATGTCAAATGGTCATCATTAGTACCTCATGTAATCGCTTTGAGCTTAATCGTTTTTGAGCAACATTTTGTCGGTATAAAGCATTTCTTTCCCTAATAAATGCCCACAAAAGTTTGTACACAAGTCTACATCAATAAATTCTCTATGTCGGCCGGCTAATTTTAAAACGTAATGAGAAATTGGATTTTCGTTCGGCATTCTGTAAACACGCACCCCATCCCGCTAAGACTTTTAGTGAAAAACAGCCACATGCAATGCACTCTATCTACGTTTTAAGCAATAAATATCAATTTCATATCGCATTAACTTTAAGCTACATTTGAAAATTGGATGACGGGATCTAAAAGAAACATGAAAAATCTAAATCTAAAGGAAAGAAAGAAAAGCAACCGTTTGATGTTAGTTCAATTAAACAATTTTTGAATGAATTCAAATTTCCGAGTTTTCCGGTTTCTTTACAAAGGAATTTAAAAGGAATATTCGACTCAATAATAATAATCCGCCATCTTCACCCTTACATCGGACATCCGAAACATTCTCTTTCGCGTATGTATCGAAGATTGAAGTTGAAAAAAATCTCAAGAAACTAAACCGATCAAAGTCTGCCGGTAATGATAGCCTTCCACCAAGGTTACTGAAAGACTGTGCCTCAATCATCTCTATCGCACTATCCAAAATAGTCAACTTATCCAGAAAGCGGGACGATTCCACGATGAGTGGAAGTCGGCAAAGATCATTCCAATTCACAAATCCTCCTCTAGAAATACTTTTGACAATTACCTATATTCCTTCTTTCTGTTTTATCTAAAGAAATGGGAAAATCGGTTCACTGTCAACTAACAACATATATTGAAAATTAATTCAGTTTCTGCAAGTGAAGATCAACGCAACAAGCCGCAACCTTATTTCTCCATGTCATTCGTAACAAAGTAGACAAAGGGAAACTTGTATCAGCTCTGTTTCTTGACCTAAGAAAAGCATTCGATACAATCAGTCATGCAAGATCGTTGAAAAGCTTTCAGCTTACGACATCAAATTAGAATGCATAACAAACTATCTGTTCAGTCGCAAACAAATTGCAGCATTCCCAGGGAAGAATTCAGATCCATTGCATATTATCAATTCTTGGTCCACTCCTCTTTATACACTATTCTTTAACGATATCACAGACACGTAAATTACTCGAACCTATTGGTTTATACTGATGACACCGTTCTATACATCAAGGGTAAATTCATTCATCATCATCATCATCATCATCAATTTTTCCTATAGGAGAACGAAGTTCTCATCAGGCGCTTCCACATTCTAGATGACACGAGAAAGCAGTTGCAGAAATTTTTTCCTATCTCGCATAGTGCGTCTTAGTTGCATTTCATCGACGTTTGTTATTTTGGATATCTTGCCCCAACGATTGGATGGATTGTCAAAGTCACAGAATAGTAACTGTTTTTGTAAACTGTCGTTATCAAGACGGGTGACATGTGCAATGTATTTTAGGTGTTGTACTTGACAAAAGTGTTTTATTTCGGTGGTATTAGTAATTTCACGGATTTTTTCATTATTTAATAAAAATGACCAATCGATTTCAACTTCTGTAAGTATCATTCTTATTTTTTGGTGCATTTTTTCTTTTAAAACCACCTCTGACAATGCGTCGCAAAAGGCCCTGTCATATCGACTCCAGTTTCTGCATTTCTCTGCCATTCAACTACCAAGCTTGAACTGAGTATAGTAGGCGGCTTCGGACACATGCTTCAAGAAACTTAACTCTGGTGATGGAAAAAATATTCGTTTGTCGAGTAAAATAGATTTTAATTCGTTCCATTTGGAATAAGCGCTGGCTATTTGATGATTAATAAAAGCTGATGACGTGGATGTTTCATTTGATAACATATGTCCAAGATACTTAAACTGCCTGACATTTTCAATTGGTTCACCATTCAGAGATATTTGGGAACTAGCTGTCATGATAACATTAAATGAAATTGTTTTTGTGGCAATGGTTAGTCCAAATCAAGTAAATGTGTTATCATAGAAATTAAGAATTGATTGTAACTCGTCTATATGTTCACAAGACAAAACAATATCATCTGCATATAATAGCATACGCAACCGGTCTTTGCCAGAGAGCTTGTGAATACACCTCTGCTCTCTGGTGGATGACTCGGGTTTTATACGATACGAATATTTAAGACCGGTGTTAGAAAACTGAAGTAAAACACCATGTTCGGTATATCGAAGAACAAAATCCATATAAATGTTAAAAAGGACTGGAGATTCTATTCCGCCTTGTCTACAACCCGTTTGTACTTGGAAGTAGTTGGTGGTATGTTTGATGGCAGCAATAGTACCTGTACACAGAGCTTTCAAAATAGATCTTATCTTGGGAGCCTTTGTCCGGATATTGATGACAGAGAAAAGCATATCTCTATCAGTATGGTCGTATGCAATCAATCAAACAGAGGTGTAATGGCTGATTCGTTGATTTATCATTCTAACAATGAAAATTGCGTCTATAGTCGATCTTTCGGAAGCCAAATTGATTTTTCATTAGAATTTTCTCATAAGTGTCACGAAGACGTTCTATTATTATTCTTGGAAGAAGCCGTGATAGAGTATCCGTAATAAATATTGAATGATAGTTTTTGCAACACTGTTCAGTCCCTTTTTATGTAAGCACATTATTGCAGCAGAAAGCCAAGCTTTTGGAACAACAACCAAAGTCCATATCATAGTCATAAGCAATAAAACAACAGACGTGAGCTTGGGGGAAGAAGCATACCTTATTACACAAAATAAACACTGCGTGGTTATTAACGCAAATGGAATTTTTTCGCGTTAATAAAAACCCCCTTCATTTCTGTATCGCATTAATTTACCCTCCGTTAATTTCTGTATGTATATATATATATATATATATTTTATATATATTTATATATATATATATATTTTATATATATTTATATATATATATATATATATATATATTTTACAAATCAACAATTTGCAACTTGCTCTTCTTCATCATCATCATCGCCGTCTTCCTCGTTATGCACTCCAATTTCGTTCAATATATATTTTGAGTCATCATTATATTCCCCAGTCATTGGGTAGTTAACGTCTTCAACTTCCACTTTTACTATCGAAAGCTTTTCTTCTTGAGACCATACAACTTTGACTTTGATTTGGATTTTTTTCAGACACAGATTGAAGAATTACATGAGAAGAGATGTCGCTTTTCAACGACTTCCAACGTGGAGTAAAAGAAACTGATGCGTCTAAGGTGTGTGACTCTATGAAGGAAAAGTTACCTGAAAGTATTACGCAAAAGAAACTGGAATGTATTCAAAACAATTTGATGCAACAAGTGGATACAAAGAAAAAGAAACGCTCTGTTGACGAAGAAAAAGATAAACAAGATATCACGAAATATGCAGCCCAGTTTGGTACTACAGCAGCCATTAGGAAATTTAAACACAGGTTTCCTAACTTAAATAAAAGCACCGTCCGACTTTGGCTTAAAAGGTACAAGGAAAATCTAAAAGAAAAGAAGAAAGCAAAAAATGACAACATCGTCTTAAAGATTGGACAAACACGCGGTAGACCATTACTTCTGGATGCTGAGCTAGATTTGAAACTGCGTTCAATGATCGTATTTCTTCGAAAAGCTGGTGCTGGAATTAACATACACGTTGTTAGGGGGTGCTGATGGGATTAGTGCAGTCGAAGCCCGAAAAGTTTGGCAAATATGTTAACTTTGACGTATCTCGCTCCTGGGTTAGATCTTTGTATCAAAGAATGAAGTTTTCACGCCGGGCCGCTACAACGTCAAGACCAGTAATAACGCGTTCCTTATGGATTGACGTTAAGTCCCAGTTCCTTCACGATATTTCTGAAAAAGTGCTACTTTACAACATTCCGGACGAATTGATAATAAATACTGATCAAACGCCCTCTAAATATGTCGCGACTGATAATATCACGATGGCAGCAAAAGGAGAAAAACACATTTCCCGCGCTGGTTCTAGTGACAAGAGATCTATAACATTGACACTTTGCGAATCACACGATGGAATAATCCTACCTTTCCAACTTATTTATAAAGGAAAAACGGCAAGATCGCTACCAAAAGTTGATTTTCCCGAAGGTTTTTGCTTGTCGCACAATGAAAAACACTGGAGCAATGAAACTGAGACTATTCGCCTCATTGATGACGTCCTAGTTTCATATATAGAGAAAGTGAAAGAGGAGAAAGCTTTGCCACGTAACCAAAAAAGTCTTTTAATATAGGACACTTTCAAGGCACAATCAACTACAAAAGTAAAGGCTACCCTTGCAAGCTATGGCATCGAAACCGTCATGGTACCAAAGAACATGACACATTTGCTACAACCCTTGGATCTCACCACAAATGGCAGTTTAAAAAAGTTTGAAAATAAAGCTTTCAGCGAATATTTCTGCTCTTCAATAATGAACGAACTGAAGAATGACCCAACTTGCGATGTCACCACAATTAAAGTCGACTTACGGCTTTCCACACTCAAACCCTTCATGCTGGAGTTATGAAAAATGCTTATGATTACTTTGCTTCCTGCAAAGGAAAGGAAATTATAAAAGCCGGATGGAAAGCCGCGGGGATAATAGATGCAATCCATGGAACTCGCTCACAACGAGCTAATATTATAGATTTAAACCCATTTAGGTCACTATAGCTTAGTGGTTAGTGCATTCAACCCACAAAATCAAACGGTGCTGGTTCGAAACCCAGCTCAGACATATTTTGATTTCTGAGTTACAGTTGAGTTCTTCAGTGAAACTCATTGCGTAATGCAAGCCTAGCTCATAATGGTGGGTTGTCTAGTGAAGCGATTTTGTAGTCGCAAATGGGTGCCCTAAGTACGCCAGAACCTAAACCTTGGGATAAGAAGAGCCACTGTTATATGTGGAGAGTCCTGTAAAACTCCATTATTATTATTATAATTATTATTATTTACTTAGGTAAATCTAGATCGTTTTAATCGAAAATATAATTCATTTGGTGAAAATTGTTTTTTGTCTACAATTTTTGTGAACTTGAATATGAACCTTTGCGTTAATTTGTTCACACTAAAATGCGCGAAGGTCTTGATTTGCACTCATTACGACACACTGGAAACTTTACTTCGAAAGTCCGCGTTAATTTGTGACCGCTTAAATTTGGGGCGCGCTAAATACATACTCGTGTTTATTTCATGTAATAAGGTATTGAAAGTGTTCGGCATAAGTATTATCTATTCCTTTGCACTTATTATCTTTTTGAGATTTAATTGACGATTTTATTTCGACTTCAGTAGGGAGATCTTCGTTTATGCTATCATTTTCGGGTGGTAAAATGTGTGGGAAAAGATTTGGATTTTCAATTTTAGGCTGACACTCAACCTTTCGAACATCGAAATGATTAGCAAAATGATATTTTAACTTTAAAGAATCAATCAGGAGTCGTTTAGATTTATTTAGGGAAGAATGATTACGAGCTAGTCTAAATTCTTCTTCAACATCCCGAGATTAACTTGCAGTATTAATTGCTGCAGCTTTTTTCCGAAAATATTCGTTCTTAATTTTATCTCTACATTTCTTTACTTGCTTATTCAAACCAAGTTTTTCTTGTTTATTTTTACTTGAATTACGGCGTTCAATGAGTTGAAGAATGGTGTCATCAATCTAGGGTTTAACATCGTATTTTTGCTACGTCTGGGAATGACAGAATCAGACACAGTTAAGATAGATTGGGTAATTTTACCACTCAGATCATCAATCTCTGTAATTGTATTGAAATTTTCCAGCGAAAGATCTAACACATCAGAGTAACTCTTCGCTACATTTTCATCATGGCGAAGACAATTTATATCTGGGCTTGGAACAGATTTACTACGGTGGAAAAGTGTCTTTCTCTGACGTTTGGAGGGAAAAGAACAATCCATAACAACTACTCGGTGATCAGAATCAAAACCATCACTGACATTTCTATATACCTTATTATTTGATATGATATACAGTTATTTGAAAATCGTTTAACACAATCTTCGCAAAGTATATAGTCAAGTCGTCGTATATATCCAAGGTTAGAATAGAAACTCCATCTGTGAATGTTTTTATACCCATAAAACGAATTCATGATGAACAGATTTTGTTCTTTAGAGAAATTTGGCAACCTAATTCCATTTGGACTTGTAGGGTTGGGATAGTGATTACCCCCACACAACCCCATTGATTTGGTGCACAAACTCTGCCTATTGTTGCATTAAAATCACCCCCTACAATTAGTATAAAACTTGGATGTTAAGATTTAACCTTAGTAGTGGCGACTCCCAGAGTTCTATAAAATGCATCCTTAATCTGTTCAGAATACGATTTAGTATCTGTTGGAGAATAACATGAAAATATTGATAGTTTAATTCCATTTACTATTACTCGGACGACCTGCTTCAACAAATATGATATCTTTAATTTTGACATGTGGAGCAAGAGCTATTCAAACACCAGCCTGAGCTTTTCTCTTAAAACCACTATAAATAAAACGCCAACTTTTTAGAACTGGGTCATCAAATTCTATTTCGCCCTGACTGGTTTTATGAGTTTCCTGAAATAGGCACACATCATGTTTGATATTTTTACATGTAGTGTATATTCTGCTAGTTTCGCTTCATCTTTTGCTGTTTGTAAGTTGATAGTACCAATGCGAAACTTATTTGTTTGGGAAATGATAGGAGAATATATTTGTCTAGTATGATGTTTGGAGGGCATCGACATTGTGCCACATCCTGGGGGACGCGATCCTTGGTGACCCGCGCGATGCGGTATGGACAATTTGAAGTCGACATATCATATATAGGTTCACCAACAAAAACCAGTATTTTTATCGTGACACCATCACTAAAAAAGTTTATCTTAAAAGACTTAAAGATGCTTTCTACCCTTAAAATTGAGGAAAGTAACTTCACACCAGATTCCAACCTGGAATTTATACTTTTGTGTTAATTGTTTGTGTTACCAACACTAGAATATTGTCTTACTGCACTAACGGGTTATTCTACCCGCATTTGTTTAAGGGTTACTCTTCTAGATGGATTGCCTTCACTACGGCTGCGGAATCCCATCTACCCCAAATTAAAGTTATTGACGTTATCGAACAACAGTTAAATAAGGATGCGAGTCTCCTCCCCAAGTGGCTTCTATATAATGAGCTATTGATGAACTTGGAGAAGGGCAAAATTTCTTTGTTCGGTACGCTACAAAAAGCAAAAAATCTCACGAACACCCCTTCTTTATCGAGGTGAAAGATCAACAATGCAACCAAATACAAGCAGATCCAACGCTACCTTTCACAAACTACTAATCCATCAACTGTAACAAAGGAGTAAGGAGACTTATTCCATCTCTTATGGAAGATTCGCTTGCAATTAACCATGAATGCAATGTCTTCCTCTAAGATGGTTGTCATCTTTTTCCTTGCGGAAACGTTGATTTATCAAAAGAAGTTAAATTAAGGTAATTTCGATGCATGCTAGTTGCATTATATCGAGATTTATCTTCGAACAAAGCAACCTTTATGAAGATATGTGAAATTTGGAAGAGCGAAACGAAGAAACGTCAGCTGGTCTACCGTAAATGACCGATCTAACGCCCACTTCCGAACTGACGCCCCTCCCGAATAAACGCCCAGGGTTAAAGTTAAATTTTTTAACTAACGCCCACTCCCGATTAAACGCCCATTCCCGAATAAACGCTCAGGTCCATAGAGAAAAATTAAAATAAACGCCCATGGGCTTTTATCTGATTCACAGCAAAATTAGTACTACTTTCTTTAATCTTTAAAGTGTGGGTATTTTGAAACAGTTTCACTGATTTTATGCGTAAATTGTTCATACAAGTTACTCTTTCTATTCAGTTCGCTAAACAACACATCTGCGATCTTCTTGCTCTTGGTGCAGCACAAGTACGTTTCAGGCACAACTAGTCCAACTTCTCTGTATCTTTTCCCAGTGACTCGAACTTCGACCATGTTTTGTGAGTTTGATTTTAAGAATTGAACCAATAACTTCGATAACACTATTGGAAAATGGCCTTGCTACCTCAATCCTTCTCGTTTGTTGTTTCTTGGTAGTTACGAAATCAAATCGTGTGAAGGAACAACACAAGGTGATCCAGAGGCAATGTATCCCACTTTTCTTGCTGTTACTTGAAATGACCACTTCCTTACCTAACAACAATAATGACTGTTTATGCGGATGACTTTTCTGGTGCCGGAAGCTTCGAAAACTTAAAACGGTGGTGGGAGGAACTTGTTAAACTCGGTCCAAAATTCGGATACTACCAGCTGAAAAATTTTGGTGAATAATGAAGGAAAGTGTACTCTTGAAAACACAAAATCGATTCGAAGATACTGAGATAAAAGTTACCGTAAATGACCGATTAAACGCCCTGGGCGTTTATTTTAACAAAAGAATTTTACCCTGGGGGTTTATTCGGGAGGGGCGTTAGTAAGGAAGGGGCGTTAATAAACAAAGTCCATCAACAAATCATGAAAGTTTTGAAATGATTTATCGTGTTTTATTTGAATCTGTTCTGAGAGGACATCATATCTATAAAGCAAAGTGGACTCCAGAAAAGAGAGAAATTCTAGTTTGCCGCAAAAACGAACGAGAAGAAGCGAGAGAACATGACAAGCATGCCATCGGTGTTTACAAAAAAGATGAGACAAAGATGAACAGTGAAGTAGGCCATGTTCCAATAGAGTTATCGAAGTTATTGGTTCAATTCTTAAAATCAAACTCATAAAACATGGTCGAAGTTCGAGTCACTGGGAAAAGATACAAAGAAGTTGGACTAGTTGTGCCTGAAACGTACTTGTGCTACACCAAGAGAAAGAAGATCGCAGATGTGTTGTTTAGCGAACTGAATAGAAAGAGTAACTTGTATGAACATTTTACGCTTAAAATTAGTGAAACTGTTTCAAAATATCCACACTTTAAAGATTAAAGAAAGTAGTATTAATTTTGCTGTGAATCAAATGAAAGCCCATGGGCGTTTATTTTAATTTTTCTCTATGGACCTGGGCGTTTATTCGGAAATGGGCGTTTAATCGGGAGTGGGCGTTAGTTAAAAATTTTAACTTTAACCCTGGGCGTTTATTCGGGAGGGGCGTCAGTTCGGGAGTGGGCGTTAGATCGGTCATTTACGGTAGGCCATGTTCCAATAGAGTTATCAAAGTTATTGGTTCAATTCTTAGAATCAAACTCACAAAACATGGTCGAAGTTCGAGTCACTGGGAAAAGATACAGAGAAGTTGGACTAGTTGTGCCTGAAACGTACTTGTGCTACACCAAGAGAAAGAAGATCGCAGATGTGTTGTTTAGCGAACTGAATAGAAAGAGTAACTTGTATGAACATTTTACGCTTAAAATTAGTGAAACTGTTTCAAAATATCCACACTTTAAAGATGAAAGAAAGTAGTATTAATTTTGCTGTGAATCAAATGAAAGCCCATGGACGTTTATTTTAATTTTTCTCTATGGACCTGAGCGTTTATTCGGGAATGGGCGTTTAATCGGGAGTGGGCGTTAGTTAAAAAATTTAACTTTAACCCTGGGCGTTTATTCGGGAGGGGCGTCAGTTCGGGAGTGGGCGTTAGATCGGTCATTTACGTTACAGCAGATGGTAGAAGACATCTTGGTGTTGTTATTGAGTATATTATTAAGTTCAAGATTGAGTATATGGAAAGCAAAGTTTCAACTTTGACAATGTTATACATACCGAATTCATTCCATCGATCACTGGCGGTATTTCATGTGAATTATGGGAAAGAAAACTTCTTTCTCTCCCTCAACGATTAGGTGGTTTGGGAATTCCAATATTCTCTGCAACTTAACAACTCCAAAAAGATTGCAAACAACCTATGCACTACAATCATAGAGCAAAACGTAAGATATGACAGAAATGAATTGTCAAACAAAAAGAAAAACCAGATAAAGACAGAAAGAAAAAACCGAAATAAAAATACCGTCAAGAATACGGGAGATAATATGAATTCTGGACAATTCCGTATAAACGATATAATCCAAGAAATAGAAGCGTCAAATTGGTTGATAACACTTTATGTCGTTCTTGGGTTCATTGTAACAAATATTGTTGTATATATGGTTTCTATTAATCATTAAAGCAACAAAAAGTATTTTCAAAAGTCTCGTTGTCCCAACTTTCTCATAATGCAGTCTACTCTGCCTTAAGTTAACTTAAACTAAAAAACTTGATTCTTTCTCCTGCAGAGCATCCAACATGTAACGCAATGTTTCAACAATTTCCTAGCATGGCATCAAGAGAACGAAGCATAAATTGCCATCGTAAAATCTTGATAACTCAAATTATTTGATTCACAGCCAATGGATTAGCAGTTATAATAGAGCTTTTGACTACCTACATCAATCTACTTAGATGCACTGTAGCTTCTTCGAATGTTGAGGCAAAGGGACCTTCTGGGGCTTCAGGCAATCCAACTCTAAAGAATCAACCACGCCATCTTTCTTTTGTGAATATCGTCGAGTTTCTCTCTTCTTCTTCTTACCAATCGCATTGTAGTAAATTCCTGCATACTACAAGCCAAGTAACTATGTTCATGCACATGAGGCATACACCCGTGTAGTTATTGTCCATGACCTTGAAATTGTATATTTATGCCTTCAATATCATCGGGAATTAAATAATATTGCCTGACACTGTCGTTGGGGGTTTCACTCTGCGAAGTAGTTGATTTTCTGGAATGAAACAAATGTCATCTTGTTGTGGCCAATGTGAGGTCAACGAGATGGTAAGTAAAGGCCTAAGCGCTTTATTTTTAAGTCTTTATTTTCTTCATCGATTTCTAAGATTGTTCTAAGTAGTCATACATGCAAACAAGAAATTTTGCAACATTGATTTTGACAATCTCCTCATCTATGGTTACTCTCTTTAATCCTAACTTTTTCTTTGAAATAGGGAAAAATTGATGGAAGCTTCTTGCACCTGAGGTAGTACCTCTTCATACCATCCTTTTATTTCATTTCGTATGTAATCAATCTCGGTAAAGAATATATAAGCACAAGTAATTCTCATAACATTGTATTGAAAAAGCTAAACATTGCAAGTGGAGTCAAAATTTGATTGTTTAGTTGTCTTTGAAGAGTAGCTTTAGCAACTAGACGCTTTATTGTACCAACTATGCCGTCGCATGGAGAATTGCCATAACTCGTGATAAAAAATGACAATGTCGCATAAACATTGAAATCATCAAAATGGTAACATAAGAGTTTTTCAGATTTCCGTCAACTTTCATCACTAAAATAATGTATTTGTTTTAAGTTCTCAGATATGACGGGCATCGATCCGGGTCATGTAACATCTTTGACCTTGTGTGCATAAGCACCCATACTCTTTATGCACAGCTAACATAGAGTTTAAAATACAAAGTTGGTATTACACGTGGGTTAACTCACCAGGGATTTTACTCTTAACAGAGTTGGCGTTAGGAAAAGCATCTAACTGCAAAAACACCTGTTGCAATAAACCATCAGATGATTAAACCTACACAGTTGTGTGAGAGTTCTTGGTAACGGATTTGGTCAAAATCACCTAAGACTATTATTTTACTTTCCTTTAAATTTTCTGTCCACTTTTTTTGGCAAACAAACAAGTTAGTTATATAATCTAGTTTATTATATACCAAGTTATTAATATTACCGAGATAACTATTACAAATTACAAATTTTAACTAGAGCCGGTAAAAAAATACAGAATTTTCAGAATTAAATAATTTGAGTTGCCAGTAGATTCCCCTTTAAAGCACTTATTCTTTTAAATACTACAAAGGTGCATTCAATCATTAAAACTCGTTTCAGTACCATTTGTAACGAGAGATAATTAATTAAAACGTGTAACAAAAACTAGATCGCTGACAGGTTTGCGGGCACTAAACTATACATAGCTCGGTAAACTCAGTAACATAATAATCACTATAATCACCCCTTTCTAGAGATTGAGCCTGTCCACAGGGTGACGTTCAGGTTGCAGTAAATAAAATAGATATATGTTATAATGAAAGAAAAGCATTTTAAATATTTTATAAAACAATCATTTATTAAACAATCAATTTATTTCAATGAAATATTAATTATTTTAGAGGTGCTTTACGGGCCTTGCGGCTTGCAAATCTATAATATTTTGAAAATTGAGAGTCCGTAGGCTTCAACTGCAAAGGTCCCTAAACTTGTTAGTCTTCCTTGACACATGGTCGATCTCAACATATATTTACCCTTGTTTTTATCTTTGTTCCGAGATTTGCACTGTGGATATGCTTTAAGTGTTACAACTCTTCATTTAATGATTATGATATATTACTATATTTTTTGCCAAGAGCTTTTATTTGGATATTAATATTTTTTTTACTGAGGTTAGGATATTTCCAAATAACATAGAATGTGTTTTCAATTTGCACTGCAGCAACATAGCGTTGGGGCATATTGCCAATGATACAGTCAAAAAGAGCATAGAACACATTATACTTGAACTGTTCTTCTGGGCTCAGAGATTATTTCTTCTCCTGTCTCACCGGAAAACCTCTCTTGACCTCTTAGTCTTTTCTGCGGCAATACAATGGACGCCTCCTTATTAAGGCTTTGTGCAACAAGCTAACACTCTGCCAAAACACCACGCCACTTGTCTCTAAGACCTTTCAGGTCTACAATCAAACTTGAAATATTCGATATTTCTACGTCTACGCTGACATCCCTGGCTAACAGTACTAAACTCCTATAGTTGATTTCTGTCAACCCCTCAAACCAGGTGGAGAGCATGATGATACATTCAAAGGAATTTACATTTAAAATGATTCCAGACCGTTTGCTGTTGTGCGTGTTTCAGCCGTCAGATTTAAGTCCCGTATCATTGGAAGGTCCTTTTGAATACCAGGAAGATGAAGAGCAAATGGCTTTATGCTATCAACTCGAGCTGACCACCGGGTAAAGTAAATTACTAACGTGTGATTACTAAATTACAAATTTACGTGTGTTTTATATTAACTGTTTCGAAAATAATATTGAGCTATGGACATAAAAAATAATCGTGGGGCAGGAGGCAAGCACTTCTGAAATGGATCTCCATGTTAGGCCATGTCAAATCAATTCACAAAAAATAAAAAATAAATGAAAAACGTCGGGCCCCACATTTGGTCCGGGTCCCTGGGCAGCGTCCCCCTGTCCCGCCTCTCGTAGGGACTGGGCATACCAAGGAGGGAAAACATTGCGGTTAGACTCTTTAAAACTGGACACATCAAGACACGAGAAACAGGAATGGGAATTTTGAATACTCATCAATTACATTCAGAAGGTACTTGTTCTTGTTATTTGAAGGTCAAAGTCAGAATCAATGTTAAGCTTTTCAAACGGTTTGCTAGCTTTAATAAGATTTTTTTTTTTGGGACAGTAGAACGTCGGCTTACACGGATTGGACAAGAGTTTACCGTTTTCTTGACCTCCTCTAGAGAACATGGTAAATTTTTAGCCCGAATGAAATGCCAAAATCGTGTCAGGGTGAGAAAGCGTATCATGAAGATTGTAGAGAGAATAGCACTTGTAGCACAAATAGTTTGTGAAAAGGTATCTAGGGGAATATTCTCTCTTCCTGGCCTGTAATCTATGTCGAAGCTGTACCAACAAATATTATTTATTTGGAATATTTATACAGTATATCAATGTATCTACAATTAGTTAAAAACCAATACGTACAAATACGACATGTTATCAACACGCGTCTTGTCATGTAAAATAAGCATAAATATAATAAAAATATGAAAATAAGCGAGGTAAGTTAAGCGAGGTAAGTTAAGCGGTTAGCGTGAAAATCAAGAAAGTTAGCATTACGCATAGTAACAAAAGAAAAAAGTATTAAACAAATGACTAAAAGATTAATTGGTAAAATATTTCTAAAACGTATGATTTGTAAAATATTTCTAAAATTACTATCTTTATATTTAATGCCAATGTTGATAGGAAGTTCGTTTAAGATCGGTACATGGGGTACAGTACTGATTGTTGTCCTTACTCTAATTTTACTCTCGGAATACGTACAATAATTTCTTGTTCCTAGTGTTGACCTTCGTATTTTCAATTTGAAAGTAACGTCCCAGGGGTGGATTCCCCAGGAGAACGTCTTGGACGAAAAGACATAAACGGCGTTTTCCACAATCAATTCTATTTATACGGGTTCGTTGACCAGCTGCTACTAAATCTCGAGTTCTGCGTTCGAATGATGTAAATCGGTTTGGTTGCGTCTGAGTAAATGTCGGTTTCAGGAGGCAGAAATACATAAAAAGAGGTAGAATCATCATGTTAATAATTTTGAGGGTAGTATCTGCTGTTAGGAATCTTCTCATTTTTGAGGGTAGTATCTGCTGTTAGGAATCTTCTCATTTTTGAGGGTAGTATCTGCTGTTAGGAATCTTCTCATTTTTGAGGGTAGTATCTGCTGTTAGGAATCTTCTCATTTTTGAGGGTAGTATCTGCTGTTAGGAATCTTCCCATTTTTGAGGGTAGTATCTGCTGTTAGGAATCTTCTCATTTTCCCCATGAGTCTGAGTCATGTTGTCATTTCCTTATAAGTCTTATCCAGATGAGAATTCAAAATTAGTGTTAGGTTTATCTCAACACCTAGGCATTTGTTGTGTTGTGGAACATTGATTTTTTTATCCATTAACTTTACTACAATATCTCTACGTTTAGCAGCACCGAACAGTAATACTTGCGTTTCTCCTGGTCGTGTAGACTCAGGTTAGGTACCATCGAAACAAATACGTATGCGGCGACTGAAGTCGTAGCTTTTGAACCAAGCTAATTATTTTTCCCGCACTTCAAAAAATTCCAGCTTTTATATCAGTTTCCGTGTCCTACAGCATCAAATGTCTTACTGAGATCTAAAAAGTAGGCTCTGACTAATTTTCCAGAGTCAACAGAGTTTCGAATGTTGTCTAGTAGTGTTAACGTAGCAAGCTCAGTCGATTTATCTTTTTCGAAACCAAATTGAAAAGGGGAGATGTGGTTTCCTTCTTCCAGATAATCGATTAGCTGGGAATGGACCCCACGCTCCATTATCTTGGATACGACGAAGAAAGGACGGTAATTCTCGGGATTCTGATTAAATAGGTAAAAGTATACGTTATTTCAACCGCAGACTTCATCAGAAGGTTCGGTGGAAATAAGTCAAGACCACATGTTTTATTTTTTTTGTAGTTTTTCTCTATGCGTGTCGCAGATATTGAAAATCTACTTTCGGATAATATTATATAACCAATACAACGCTTTTTGATACAGATGACGATGGTTGTGTAAATATTTGCAAAACCGTTTGCAATTTTGGATGGTTCTGATGTTAATTCGTTGTCCATTTTTAATGTTTTTTGCTGCTGTTTTTTAATTTTCCAACTTAGCTCGATTCGCATTGTTTTGTCGTTTTTGATTTTACCCTTAAGACACTGGTTGAACATGTAAGTCACCGATTTTTGGTCTCTTATTACCGTGAAATAAGATCCAGCAAGAAAATGTCTCCAATGTCTTATGGCTTCAACTATCACTTGAGCTTCTTTCTTACTGCTGAGTGCTTCAGTTCACTATTGCGATGATACTCTTCAGGTTATCAAACGCATGATTCGTTTTCTGTCTCAACGGAAATGATTTGCAGCTGGTGATGGGTTTAATCTTATTAGAAAAAATTGGAACCGACCAGGAGTAATGCGCAAACAGTTCCTGGCATCTGTTGAGAGATCTTGAATTTTGAAGAAATGGAAACTCCAGCAGAGGCCTTAACCGTTCAGAGCCAGGGCCAATACTACCATCCTCAATGACATATACCAGTAAAGGGCGGCTTCTAGTCGAGAAGACAATTTTTTTTATTGAACTTTAGATTCGCTGTTCGAGAAACCTCTAAGAATAGTTTAAGCTTGGCGTCGTGATCGGCTTTATCTCTTCCACAGATAGTCGTATTGTCAAGGTAAATACTGCCTTCAGGTTACGGTTTTGGATAAATTTCACAATCTCTCTTTGAAAACAGGCCACCCCGTTGGTCACACCAAAAGGCAGTCGCCGGTAAAGACTCGCTTCAAAGGCAGTATAAGGCTTGTCTTTATCTTTTAGATGTATTTGGTGATAAATAATTTTAAGATCAAAGCTACTAAAGACTCTGTACTGGGAAATTTCATTGATTGTATCGACGATTATGGGCGATGGAAACGCATCCAGTTGAGTGAATCGTTTGGGAGTATCTAGTCAATTGCAAGGTGTTTCTTGTGGTTCTCATCTTTTATGACGACTACTTTAGCACGCTAAGAAGACAAGTTATATTCAATGACACCTTCTTTAAGTATGAGTTTCACTT
Source organism: Candelabrum cocksii (assembly GCA_963930725.1). Classification (NCBI taxonomy): domain Eukaryota; kingdom Metazoa; phylum Cnidaria; class Hydrozoa; order Anthoathecata; family Candelabridae; genus Candelabrum; species Candelabrum cocksii. Next base: position 9,652,164 of record OZ005667.1, on the reverse strand, counting down.
CTTCATCAATGAATGTCAGATCTGTGTTACAGTAATATCTGGATGGCAGTCATGTGTTACTTTGTAAATGGTGATGAAGGAGGTTCGACGTTCAGCGTTGTTTAAGTCTAAGTTCCACGAAATTTTATCAATCCGCGAAAATAAATTCCCGCAAAATTTTTCAAGTTGTTTAATCCGCGAAAAAATTTTGTCAATTAGTGTCAATTATCCTCTTTACTTTCAGAATGTACGTTTAGTTTTACTGAATAAAGCCTTAAATTGCGGCAAGTCTACGTTTTCTCTCATTACATTATTTATTCAGCAAAACGAATTTGATGAACGTTGTAGCGGCGATCCAAGTTGCTCTCTTGCTTCAAAGTCGTTTACTGGAGACAAACCTTTCAAGATTTTCTTGCAGTAATAACTTCATCCTGCAGTCAACAGACAAAGATCTTGAAAACTTGGATTTTTGATTAACTTTATCTCACCTACTGTCTTTATATGTAGAGAAATGTACCTCCTACGAATCATCTGTCGAAACACTTCATCAATATCTTAAAACCGACTAATGACATCTACGCTAGACACATGCTTGCGACTCGACGACAGCAAGTTGGAGAAGGTCTAGATGTGAATATATTTAAGCTTTGAAAGCTCTCAGCAAGGATTGTAACTTTCAGTCGATCATCGCTGCCAGATATTGCGAAGAATACATCCGCATTCCTTTACTACAGGTTTGCACTCGCACCAAATACGCCAAAGACTCTTAGAAAAGAAAATTCTGGATCTGAAAACGATGTTTGATCAAGCTCGTACTCTTGACTCTGCAATGCGAAGTTCAAGATCTAAATGTTCATTTTAGCACAGAAAAATACCGTTTTTATAATCATAAATGAACACAGATAGCCATACATTCGAATCTCAATCGAATCTAAGTGTTCATTTTAGGGAATTATCCCTAAAATTATGTAATTGTGTCTGTTATTAGTGGGAAACGACTAGCCGAAAAAGAGAAATTGAGATGTTTAAGACACCCATCAACTTTTTAAACGTTTTGCTAAATACATACAATGAATATTTTCAATCCCTCATCATCAAAAATATTTAAAATATTTCTGTCACTATCCGGTGGATAATACACATCTTCTTCGTCATCACTCTCGATTTCCTCAACTCGCGTCACAAAAGTCGTTCTTTGATGTAGTTCCAATTCATTGATGTAAAAACTTTAAAATGGATCGTCTTTTTGCGACTCCTTTCATTGTAAAAATGAGAGAATTCTTTTACACGAATCAGGAAAAGATATATTTATTTATTTATTCTTGGATTTTATTTTCGCGGATGTGGGACAAACCCACGAAAACCGAGAAAATTTCTGACACAAAACTAGACCGCTGACAGGTTTGCGGGCACTAAGTATACATTTCTTGGTAAAGTCAATAAAATAATAATAATATAATATATAATAGTCACTTACACCATTATAGGTTACAGTCAAGAAAAAATAACAAAGATATTTGAGTCGCAAAATGTCAAAAAATGTAACTCAACATACAATTTTCCAATTTTGGAAAGAGAAAAATGGAACATTTATCAAAATCCCAAATCTATGTTTGCAAATCTCTTAGTTTAACATTGTTGTGGGTCTGTTTCAACTATTTGTGTCGTTTGGGAATACTTAGCCATGTCCTAGAAAGTGTCAGTGAGGTTTCTATAGAATAACAACAATTCCATGCTTTCTTCAAGATGTTAACAGTGTTACTTTTCTCCAAGGTCAAATTGTTGTGATCATCAATGTCAGCATCTTCTGATGTTGATTCATCTTCATCATGCTTTATATCAACATGAACATGTCTGAGTCAGTTTCTCAGAATCAAAGGCTACCTTATTCTTTGCAGGCTTTGTTACTTTGTATTCAGTATTACTTTTATAATCTATTTCTGGTCATCACATGTATATATATATATATATATATATATATACATAAGAGTTTGAGAGTTTGGTTGCCTGTTTTATGTGAAGATTTGATCTTTACCAACCAAATTCCCATGATAATATCCTATATTCCATAATATCTTATGGCACAAAACTTTTGTTTGTCATGTTTTGTGGAAAATTCTGAACATTTTTCTTTAAATTGTGCTGTGTTCACAAGAAATGTAGGTGTTCTAGCTGTTGTTATGTAAAAGTAATGGTACACAGAAAATCAAGGAGTGAAGAGAGTATATATCAGGTACAATGACAGGATGCTGCAACATTTGTTAATGTCGAAACAGGTCATCAGCATCATCATCATCATCCGTTTTTACGTGGCCTTTTCCACTCAGAGTGGGTTGCACGTTATCAAAAGATGATATTCCCCACAATTGTGTAGGTTTAATCATCTGATGGTTTATTGAAGCAGATGTTTTTACAGCTGGATGCCCTTCCTAACGCCAACCCCAGGAAGAGGGAAAACAGTGGCGAGTTAACCCACGCAAGATACCAATTTTGTACTTTAAACTCCGTGGCAGCCGTGCATAAAGGGCATGGGTGCTTATGTCCATGAGGTCAAAGATGTTACATGACCCGCATACCCCATGAGAGAGCAAAAAAGACATATGTAAATTCATAGAAATGGATCCCTTTGACAACTGTATTCCACACATATTCTATATCAAGATATGGAACTTGACTACGCTTGAAGATAGAAGGATAAGGGTAGATTTTATTGAATTGTACCAATGATCATATACAGTATATGAAATAGAACATTGCTTAACTCATTCAAGAATATGTACGATAGATGGAAGTCAAAAACTGATTGATACACACTCTTTATGCCCATTATTGGGTCACTAGGGTGTTATGCGGGTTGATTTATTATGTTTTACATTATTATACTGAAAATACATGTCATGTATGTTTTAGAGAAGAGGCTAAACTCTAGAGGTACAACAATTTAAGATGACCACCATCATGACTTTAGACAAATTGCTTTGTTTGGCAGAACTTGACAAACCTTACATATACCACAAAAAATTAACCACATTATTTTTGACTTGCCCATTCCAGGATTTCGGTATTATTTTGCTTGACTATTTCTTCACTATCTTGGCAATATGTTTTAGATCATTGCAGACATTCCAACCTTTGGTGTTCCAATATTGGGAGGTTCCTTTTTATATAGTACCAAGCTTTAGCAAACACGACGGGAGAGCGAATAGGACGGCTCTATGACGTCATACTCACGTTTTCTTCCATCTTACTACGGCAGATACCCCTGTTTCACGTACGTTGTGATACGAGGGCGGAGACGAAAGGGGTTTCCTCTGAGTTTTGCATGCGCAGAACAGTTCTCCCCAGGTTTCTTTGGAGCCTGGTTATCATCCTAAACTTCTCCGAAAGGCACCATGGTTGGCCCTGAGGGGGGAATTTGAAAATTTTTTAGATTCTGAGGTCCTCAGATCGCTGGAAACGGGATTTCCAGTGTTTATATTCTGAACCAAATGATCTATTTGTAGCAAACCGAAAATGTCCTTTCCAACGTTTTTATTCTGAACCAAATCATCAGCCCTGGTGAAGAGTTTGTGAATTATAGTTTTGTGTATTTTAGTTTTTTTGCAGAAGAAGCCATGTCACTATAAAGAAGAAAAAAAAAATGATCGTGTTACAATCGAACAATCTTTTCAACATCCATTGAATTCTGATGTTTTCTAAACAAAAATTTGCATTAAAAAAACATTCGAATTTTGAACGAAAAAAATTTGAAAGTTTGCATTTAAATTAAAGTGAGTTATTTTTTTAAAAACGTTTTCATGAGAAGTTTTCCCTGTGTTTCCAAAAACGTTTGATGTCTTGTTTGACACGGAAGGACATGGAAAAAGAATTATTTCTGGGCAGCTTTTTATTGTAGAAAGTTTGAACAGGGGAAATCTCTTTTATTTTTATTAATTTTTAATTTTTATACACGGCTAGCCGAATATTAGGAGAATTTTTACAAGATTAGAGGGCGGGAGATCTTACTTCATATCGGGAGCCTCCCGATCATATCGGGAGGGTTGGAATGTTAGTCATTGTCTCTTGTTGGTACTTCCAATTGTTGCTAAGCTGGAGTTTCTCAGATGATTCCTTACATTTTTTCCGATTCTTTAGGTATTATAGTTGTGTTTTAATATATTTATATACACCTTTTTTTTATAAGCATGAGGGAAAATCGACTCCAGCCTCATTTATGCTTAGCATTTTAAAAATTTCAGGCTCAATGTATGCTTATGTATATGCTTATATTTTCATTTAAAAAAATGACGTAGAAAGAAATCTATTTGATTTTATTCAATATTCTTGAATCACTTTAACTGAACTATTTAACAATGATTGAACTTGATATGGACAATGATAAATGTTATAAAAAGAATAGTTATAAAAATACTTATTTTCACTTCTTATCTTATTTTTATGTAATAATAGAAGGAACGTTATTTTCCAAATTATCTTTTTCTTCATTTGTTCATACCTTATCTTTTTACAATTGTAAAAATTGACAATCAGGTTTTTTATATCATAAATTCGTGAGGCTCAGTACATGCTTAAAGGGGAAGAAAACAAATTTTTGATAATTATTTGAAAGTAAATTTTAGAACACAAAAAAGATATAAACGTAATTAAAACACCAAATTATTATTATTTTTTTTCAAATATTTGATGTTTTACATCTTTCATATTTCTTTTACCTTGCGTGTTTATAAAAGACTGAACCCAAACTAAAAGATTGACGTCGTTGAGTTCAATCACAAAAACCAACACCGTTCATTGTAACACGAAACCATGCCAAACTGTTGTGCCTTTGGTTGTACCAACCGGTCAAACCAACAACCTGAGTTAAGTTTTCATAGAATTCCGAAGGAACCTACGCTTAGAAGAAAATGGTTAGATAGCATTTGAAGAGAAGGTGATCTCTCAAAGGATACTTTCTTGTGCTCGACTCATTTCAAAGATAGCTGTTTTGAACGTGATTTAAAAGTAGGTATTATTTCTTTGTGTTATCAAAGGGAAAGGAATGGGAATGCTGCGGGGTCAGAATTGACCCTTATTTTGGAGGTCATGGAAGTTTTTTCGATATGATGAAATTACTATTCATTTCATCTTAGAGTGAATTGATGGGTTACAAAACCAAGCGAAAATTGATAGACAGTGCGTTTCCAAAAAAATTTTCTTTTACATCAGTAAAAAAGAAATGGATATCTTCAGAAAAATGAAGAGAAGAACGCAATAAGAGACAAGTATGAGTTTTAATAGATATTTAATATATACTACAGCTGAACAATTGTCTTTGTTTTTATTATTATTATTTTTATGAAGAGTTTCAGATAATTATTCATTTGTTTTTATATTGTTCTAAGTGTAAAAAATCATATAAATGTAATTCATTTTTTACCAACTCTGTAAGAACAAGGACGGAAACAAGTATATAATGTATATATCAAAATAGATCTACTCATGAAAAACACACTGCCTTTGTTTTAGCTCCTCGATGATGCCATGTCTTCATTTTCAAGTGATCCAGGCGATAGTATTCAAGCCGAAAGTTTTCTAAATACCTCAACGATCCACGAAAACAACAATGCTACTACCCAAACAGAACCACAACCCATGAAAATTGATAAGTCAATAGACAGTTCAAAACGGTACACAACAAGATCAACTCAATATCGACAAAAGCATTTTTTAGATGTACCCTCCTCTATTCATTCCGATGTTAAAGAAGTTAAATGCATAAAAAAGAACCCCAAAATGAGAGATGGAAGTATGAACACTGAATGGACGTTTTCTTCTGTTAGTGACGTATTGTTTTATATAAATGAAGTTTCCTCAGTGAATGATGATACAGACACTAATTGCATGTCAGAAAGTTCAGAAACAACTGAAAGCTCTTATGAGTGTTCAAGTAATGACGATTCTTTGTCAGAAAGTGATGAAGACATTAACAAGATTGATTTACCTGACAATGATTCCAAACTTCTTGTCTTTTGTTCATGTTTACTACCTCTCCTTAATTTTTGCCAAATTTGCTTTCAAAAAGCACAAATCATCAAATGCAACATTCGTGGTACTTTGTTGACGGTTTCCTTTTTATGTGAAAGAAATCATACAAGTGAATGGCGTTCTCAGCCAGTATTATACAATGGTTCTGCTTCTGGTACTCTCCTATTTGCCTCTTCTATACTATATTCTGGCAATACTTATGAAAGAGTGAATGAATTCATGAACATTTCCAAGATACATTTCTTCTCCAAAACTACATACAATAAAATCCAAAAACAATCTTTTTCCAAGGTTACTGGAAACTGGTGTGTCAAGCAAATAAAAGAATGCAAGGGGAAACATTATATAAATGATTTATTAACAACTACTTTTGAGTTACAATCATCTGACAGAAAAGCGTCACTGCCTAAGAAAGCAGATGTTCCAAAAAACATAGCTTGAATTGAAAAGCCTAATTAAGATTTGGCTATTGCTACTCAAAGTACACGATTTCAAACATAACATTTCAGATTAAAACATCTGGTTACATTTTTATTTGAATTCATGTTTATTAATATATAATATATATATACATTTTATATATTCATACAGCCACAGTTCTCGTATTATCGTCTTTACTTTCTTTGAAGGGTATGTATTTACCGCTTTCTGAAGGAAAAGCTTTGCGTATAGCCCATAATGCACAAGATGGAATTACCTTTCGTACCCCTTTTTCTAGCCTATTGTGCACCCACCATGTGTATTGTTTATATCCTGCAAAACGGTATGATCTAAAAGAAAGATGAAATTATAGGCAAGATGATACTTTATTATACTTTAGTATATTTTTTACTGCAATGGTTGTGTAATTTTTGATGTAACATGTATCATTTCTTTTGTAATATCTTTTTTTGAGAATATCAACCTAAGACCTTACTCGTGGGAATGTATTATTCTGTCTCCTCTCAAGTTGTTCAAAGCAGATAATGTTGTCTCAAGAACTGATTTATGTAAACACACCACTTTGAAGTTATCTGTTTCTGTTACACAGCAACAATCTAAATAAAATAAAATAACATTAGAATGCCAAACAATCCATAAAAGGTATAGATACCGGAATGTGTATATTTTATCTAGGTAAAAAACGTTATATAAATATATGTTATTAATACATTTGTTTCTCAGCTATAATATGAGTTATATATATGATGTGTAATATTTATATTTATGAATCTTTGTTGCTACCTTCAAAGTGTTCATCGCTGATTTTGTTAGTGTCTTGACAGCATAGGCTCTCTGTGTATGTTTGCATTGGTTTGCAGTGACCACATTGACACCAATCTGTATTTCCAATACGACATATTTCTTCTGCTTCACTATCAGTGCCTGTACTATTGTTCTCTGTGAGGTGTTTGTCTTGAGAGAGTTCCTGGATTGTAGGTTCAAATTGATCAGGCTTCAATATGGAAGGCAGATTCTCTTCAAACATTTCAACGCTTTCATCATTGGAAGAATAACTCTTTTGGCTTAAATTTTCCATTTTCAACGTTCGCTCACTTCCAAAACTTGCTTGAAGATATTTTTTTGAACTCAATTGCGTCATAAGAATTTTTAGAGCCCAGTCTTGTTTAAAGAAAAATCTTCTTTGAATGTAAACAAAGTTCAATGAACTTTGAGGTGCAAAAATATACTTTTACAATATAGATTTGAAATTTTATTCGATATTTTCTCATTCAGTAAACTATTTTCAGTGGAATGTGCCATATTTAAAAAAATTGTTTTCTTCCCCTTTAAAGGTATGCTTAATTTTTTTTGATAATATGCTTATAGATGTTATGCTTATAAAAAAAGATGTATTATAATAGCTTTGTTATCATTATTAACTTTTATATTTAAATAAATTTGTGTTGTCAATTCTTAAATTTCAGGATCATTTTAACTAGTTGAATAGTTGAAAATATGGTTAACTCAGTCAACGAAAGACAAAATCATGATTCATTGGTGGAAGGATTATCAGAAAAGAAACCATCGTTAATTAATAAAATCCATGAACACATTGCCAGTGAAAAGAAGTTTTTTTCATTAGAGTTCTTTCCACCACGAACTCCGACAGGTGCTGTTAACCTTGTGGCGAAGTTTGATCGTATGAGCAGAGGAGGTCCATTGTTTTGTGACGTTACGTGGCATCCTGCTGGTATTTAGTTATTATATATCTGTTTTGTTCAAAAGTTTAGAAAATGGACCAGAACAATTATTTATATATATATATATATATAATCTTATGCAACTTATGTACCTGACATTTTCTGCCAAAAGTTTAACTGAATCTGAATTTTCAATTTTAATTGTTTAGCGGACGATTGTAAGGGTATGATCAAACTGACACTTCTATACTATGTTTTTTAATCTTTACATTTTCTATTATATATATATATATATATATATATATATATATATATTGACTATTTGTTAATATTCATATTTACTTCTAGGTGATCCTTCTGGTGACAAGGAAACTAGTTCATGCACCATTGCTAGCACTGCATCTAACTACTGTGGTATCGAAACCATGTTGCATATGACTTGTGTTAACATGTCTACTGAGACTGTTTTGAAAAACCTAAAAAAGGCAAAGAAGTTAGGATTACGTAACATCCTTGCACTGAGGGGAGGTTGGTGCAAAGCAATTTTTGTTTTTAGATATTTTACATTGTGACTACCATATTGATCCTATATTTACAAGGCAGCATTCTTTGGGAGATATTTGTAGTTAGTCTGTTTCCCATGCTATGTTCCTGTGCAATTATTGTAAGATCATAAATAAATCAGTGTTTAATCAACCAACCGAGGTCAGATCAAAACATTGGTATATTTCACACATCATTTCTTAAGCATTAAATCAATACTTATAAGTGGAAATCATAAAGAATTCCTTTTTCTGTATTTAAAATCACATGGATTTTACTCGCCACTTTTTTAGCCATCTTCATCATTTTGAACACAGGAATGGTGTGTTTACGCAAACGTGTCATGTTAATTATGTTGATAATTATGCAAATTATGGTAATAATTTAAATTAACAAATCAAATTGGGAGAAATGATTCTTTCAACCAATTAAATCAAATAAATCGAGATCTTGGTCATGAGCTCTATTTTGTTCATTGTTTTTCTACTGCTATTTTCTTCCCGGTCTCTGTGTGTTATAATTGAATAGTTACATGAACAGTGATATTATTATAAGTAATATAAATGAAAACAATATTAAAAAACCAAACAAACAAAAAATTAATAGAAAAATGTTGTGCCAAAACATCCTATAATCGTAACAATAGATGGATTGCATGTTAATTGTACTTGGAATGTGTTCAGCTCTAAGTTGTCTTCTCTGGAGGATATTGTTAATTTAAACAGCCTCCACTCCACAGTTTTTAACACATGAAATTACGCCACTTATTAAATAGCACATGCTTAATTCTCAATCTGTTTTGCAGATCATCCAAATGGTACCAAGTGCAAGGTTTTAGATGAAAACTTAAAATACGCCGGGGACATGGTTCGATTCATACGTAAGATGTTCAAAAACTATTTCACAATATGTGTTGCAGGTGTGTTAATTAATTCTTATATATATATCGTGAATGAGGTATGAAATATCTATTCTCTAATCCGTATAAAAAGTGTCCATCTAATTATTGTATAGAAGCATACCTAAAGTATCTATGATATACATGCAGTCTGTACATTGTGAAATCCCCCTTGCTTAGAGAACCTCTCAACATGGTTCGTTGTTTTGTATAATACATTTTGCTGTGTATATTTTTTAATTAGGTTTTTGAAATGAGTGATTTTACATATTCTTTCTCCGCCTCTTGCTTTTCTTTATTGTATCCATATTTCTTAGGTTATCCTCTGGGCCATCCAGACTGCGCTTCGTACGAGGAAGACATTAGACATTTGAAGGAGAAAGTAGATGCGGGGGCCGATTTCATCATCACACAATTGTTCTTCGATGCTAGCCACTTCTTTAACTTTGTAAAAGACTGTCGAGATATTGGTATTACAGTACCCATAGTTCCTGGCGTCATGCCGATACAGGTTAAATAGCCCCGCGGCTTATTATATTTACCATAATTATTTTGCGAATCTAGCTATATAATGTAGGTATATAATCAGTTAACATTCTTTGTTAAAAGCAGTTTGGATATGAATTAAAAAAGATAGAGAAGTTATAAATTTAAATGCTTTGAATACTAGCGGAATTTTTAGGCATATGCTTCATTGCGGCAACTTCTCAACCTCGCTAAACTTGAAATCCCTGATCACATTATGTCAGCCATTGAACCAATCAAAAACGATGATGAAGAAATTCGAAAGTTGGGCGTTCGGTTAGCTGTAAACATGTGTAAGGAATTGTTGGAATCAGATGAAGTGCCTGGTATTCACATATACACTCTGAACAGAGAAATTGCGTCCACTGAAATTCTGCAGCAGTTAGGTTTGTGGCGACACTATCATATCCATCGGCCGTTACCATGGAAACCATCTGCTCACTCCAAGAGACTCCTGGAAGACGTGCGTCCGATATTCTGGGCCACCAGACCGAAGAGTTACATTCATCGGACGTCAAATTGGGATGAATTTCCAAACGGTCGCTGGGGTAACTCTTCCGCCCCTTCATTTGCCGAACTCACTGATCATCATCTTTTTTACTTGCGAGGTCAAAAAAACAAAGCAGAGCTGTTGAAGATGTGGGGAGAACAGCTTGAAAATGTTGATGATGTTTGTCATGTCTTTCAATGTTATGTCAGCGGGAAGGAAAATAAATGGGGATATAAAGTATGGCGCTGCTTACAATGGTTTCTGTGATATTCTAAATACATCTTTAGGTGAAAGCATTGCCTTTGAACGACGAGGAACTTCACACTGAAACAACATTTCTTTTGAACGATCTTTACGAAATCAATGGTAAAGGGTTCCTTACCACCAACAGTCAGCCTGCAGTCAACGCCGCTCCATCTACGGATAAAAACTTTGGGTGGGGTGGGGCCGGGGGTTATATTTACCAGAAAGCTTACTTGGAATTCTTTATGCACAAAGACAAGGTCGACGCTTTGTTGAATGTATTGAAAGAGTTGCCTCAAGTGAACTACCACATCATAGACTCTCAAGTAAGGATTACAATCTAGTGGTTATAACTTTCACAACAAGTCTGTTATGCGTAGGGATATTACGATGACACGAATGCCGATAGGTATTCTCCGATTGCAGTAACGTGGGGGGTTTTCCCTGGAAAGGAGATCATGCAACCAACTGTCGTTGACCCAATAAGCTTTAATTTCTGGAAGGTAGGCATTTATTAAATGAAAATATTACTTTATATTAGTTGTTATTTTGAATATTTGTAACCAAGCCAAAATGGCACAATTAAAGTTTTTATTATTTATCCCCTAAACCACATTAGTCCCCCGGACAATAAATATCCTTCTTTGATCAGGATGAAGCATTTTCTTTGCTAATTGAAAAATGGAAGTCTTTATACGAAGATGGGTCACAATCTGGCAACGTCATTCAAGAGATATTTGATGATTACTACCTTGTGAACTTGGTTGATAATGATTTCATTAAAGGTATCAATTTTCCTAATTCTTTCAAATTAACATTTTATCGACTTTCATTTACGCGTTTTTGTTACTAGGAAACTGTTTATTTGACGTCATACGTCGTGTCATAAGTGCTAAAGAATGGTCAGATAGTCATGATATGCATCGACATGAAATGCCGAATCTTAAAAATCCCCAAGTGAGGAACGGAACAACGAATTTCGAAAGCAATGTTAGCAGCCAGCATAATGTTGATCAAGTTTGTGCTTAAACCCCGCTCAATGGTTTAATAATCATTTAATAGGCTCTTTTTTGTTTAAAATTGTTTTTTCTAGAATTCTTGTGATATTTAATTGTATCAAAAACTGAAAAGTACGACGTCGTGAAAAAGAATATATGACTTTATATGCGTGTTGTTTCTCCTCAACCACATGGTTCTATTTCATGCTCGGTAAACATTTGTTTTGAAGAGATCAATGAACAAACTCTCCAGATATTTTTGCTTACACACTCTGAGGAGCTGAATAATCATTCTGCGTGGTGGGAGGTATGAGCACTAAGTTGGTGTTATTTGATGTTTGATCCTAACTTCTACACTTTAAGTAATTCGATAAGCGAAATGCATTATTTTTCATTGGTCAGAAATAGATTGTGATACAAACAAGATAAAGTGGGTGCCATTTGCGGAAGCGTTTTGCGAAAATACTTTCAGAGAAAATAATACAATTTGCACGCTCGAGTGAACTTATTTGACGCTTCGATAAATATGTTCAAGGCGTGCATCTCCCAGGGGCTTCTCTATCAACACAGTACGAAGGGCTGGGGATAGAGAGATAGGTGAATGCTACCACATGTTTGCTAAGAAGAACTTGCCGTTCCAATCCATCACCTTCACTCAGCTAACAAAAAACAAAACACACTTCAACAAGATGGCGGATGTTCGCTAAACAATACGCGCAATGATATGAAGAGCTTTCTATGTTTGCTCTTTTCTTTGTTTTGGGGAAAAGTATCATGCAAGACCAATTCGTTCTGTCGATGCGAAAGCTACGCTTTTGATAGCAAACCATTTGTGGCTGTGTGGAATTCTCCAACTATTGGGTAATTGTTATTAAGCATGTATCAATATCCGTATTCCTCTTTGACATTTTTCTAAGTAAAGACAGATAATGGAATCCTGCTAAGACGCATAATGTATAACATCGTATCGACATTGGACCATTCACGTTTACATCATCTGAAACAAAACCTCCATTTGTTGATATGATTTCCTTTCCAGCTGCGACTTTAACTACAGCATTCCAATTCATTTACTCAAATATGGCATATACGAAAACGATCATCAGACATGGAATGGCAACAAAGTTACTGTCTTCTCTTCCGCTCAATTAGGACTGTACCCATACTACATACTTAATGGGGATAAAAATTACAATGGTGGATTGCCTCAGGTAAGTAGTAAATATGTCGTTTTATTTCATTCGTTCTACAAACTTAAATTGATGTATTTTTGTATGGCATTCACATTTTTATTGTACTTACGTTTTAAATTTAACTTCTCAGCTTGTCGATTTGAACCAACATTTGCGAAAGGCTCGTATCGACATCATCAACAAGATACCAGACGTCAACTTTAACGGGCTAGCTGTTATTGATTGGGAACCATGGCGACCGATATGGGAAACAAACTGGGCAACAAAACGAATATACAAAGTCCGTTCAGTAGAGTTGGTTCGGAGTAAGCATCCTCATTGGACGCTCAGCAGGTAACTAAAAGCTGGCACTACTTTGTGTGTATACTATTGCTAAGCAAAACCTTTCAATGTTGTTTTCTTTCGTTAGTACTTTTATTGGTAAAACACGACTACATGAAGGTTGAACAAAGAACTTTCATCTTTAGATTAATAGAAAAAGCGAAAACAGAATTTGAAGAGGCAGCCAGAGCATTCTTTGAGCACACAATCACTCTTGGTAAGCAGTTAAGACCGAAAGCTTTGTGGGGTTTTTATGGCTTTCCTGACTGCTTCGCACACGAAGAAAATCGATACCAATGTTCACCGGAGGTATAGCACTTAGCTCAAACGCTGTCAATCTTTCGAGCTGCATGTTTTTCCAGGTACAAAAACACAACAATCGTTTGGATTGGTTGTTTTCAGCCAGCACCGCTCTTTTTCCTTCAATGTACTTACTTGACGAGCATCCGGATAATCGTGACTATGTGCTAGGCCGAATGCGGGAGACATTGAGGTTTGCGTCGAAAGGAACTGCGAAGAATCGTCATCACATTCCAGTGTTTGTTTATCATCGAAATATATACGAGAACAATCCGTACGCGTTCAACTTCCTCACAAAGGTCAGTACTTTATTGCTGTGATGAACACGAGTGTCCACATTAACGTTTACAGGCAGATCTGGAGAACACGATAGGAGTAGCAGCGGATCTTGGGGCGTCTGGAGTTATTGTTTGGGGCAACCGTTTCGATGAAAATACTTCCCCAGAGGTCTGTCATAAAATCGACACTTACGTCTCAACTAAATTAGCGCCTTTCTTACAAATGAAGCAGCGACAGGTAAAATAACATTTTTATTAAGTGAGAAGAAAACTCGTTGTTGCCGTTAACAATAGTCGATACCCTGTGATTTTTACTGAAGTCGTTAACTACTTTTTTGCTAATATATTTTCGTCGATAAAAACTATAGATATAATATATTAAAGTAACCGTCGTTGTCTGGACTCTCTTCGATGAAAATGGGAATATATTCTTCTTGAATCTTTATGCATCATAGATTTCAAAAACATCAATCTCACCATCAAATTCATAAAATTAAAACATTTCACTTGAACACTCTCACTCTTTCTCTTCACTCAAAACTGAACAATATTTAGCATTTTAAATTTTCGTGTTTACAATATTCAGACGTTTTGATTGGACAATTATTTTTGGCGAGAGTCTGATTGGTTGATCATAAAAAAAATAAAATCCCAAACATCTTTCATCCGATTCTCGAAATATATTGACGAAATTTCCAATATTTATTTAGTTATTAGCGAAAATTTGAAATTGAAAAAACTCCTATTCAGTTTTGTTTACTCGAGCGTTGAACCAGGAAGAAACTTAAATTGTATTTATCTCTGGAACAAATTTTGTGAAGTTATCTTACTAGCAGACTGTATTTTCGCATTTTTTATATTTATAAATGGCTTATTATTCTACGTTTATCACTAAAACAGTAATTGCTCAGAATTATACTAGAATTATAATCTGTGATAATTTATTTAATATTTACTTGTAGTTTTTTTTCATAACTTTCTATACTTTTAACGCTTGAGTTGGGACTCCTTTTGTTTCCTGTTTGAAACAGGTGGAGTCTTGTAACGATGCACGATGTAACCATCGCGGCCACTGTGTCAAAAAGTCGTTATTAAATGCAGAGTTGTTGAAACTTTACGAAAGTGAGGAAATGAAAGAATCGTGTTCCTCTCCCATCACGTCCGTGCATATGAAGAAGAAAAGCGAGGGTTTGTAATTAATACATATCTTTTTAAAGTTATGTTTCGTTGCCCATTTTCATTCCTAATTGTGCAATCATTCTTGAGATTATATATTGCAAAAGTAATTTTGTTATTTGAAAATAAGTAATACTCGTATGTTTTGTGCAGTTGAGTACAGTCAGTCACATATCGATGACACGTTGAATACCTCTCTACAACCTATGGCCAATACACCATTGAACGCAAGCATTATCGCAAACGTTACATACACACCTAACAATCGCACGAAAGATGTTTCGTCTTCTGGTTACAATATTGATTTAGGTGTAATGCGACCTTTAGACAACCACTCGGCTGTCGATGAGTTCTTTGAGCAAGTCAACGTGACAAGTGGTCAAAATTCTACTCGGCGCGCAAGTGTAAGCCACTTTCAATCAAAACACGGCAACAGCACCCGTAATATTAAAAAAGACGCAATAAAAACCATTGCACCAGATTACCACGAAGAACAAAAGAGACCATCTAAAAACCCTTTGCAAGAAAAAAAGATTAAAGAGGAGATCTTGAAAAAGTCAAAAATACCCCATGTTGAAAACCTAAAGGTAAAATGTTTTGTTTGTACCATATCATGTTTTTTCATAAATAAAAATGAACTTCTTGAGCTGTCACACTTAAATATTAATAAAATTTTGTCACATTTGCAATAATTTTTTTTACTGTCATACTTTGAGGTAAAATTCTTCATATTATATTTACTACTGATTTTTTGGAGCCGTCATCAAGCTGTTTGAATAATCGAAGCAAAAAGACGAAAATTGCTTTAATTGTCTGAATGTTTAATAGAGATTGAACTTTCTATGGAAGCAATATAATTATGTACTAGATACATTATTAACTACTTATTTTATCTCAATCATCTAGTTTTTAATAATCGAGGCAAAACGACCTGTATTCTTTGTATAAATGTTGTAAAACTTGGAAACATTACATAAAGCAAGTACCTAAGTAAAAACGGAAAATGGATTAACTAGTTAGTGTAATATTTGTTATTGCGGTGAACTCTTCGCTCATTATAGGACCATTTCGTCTGAAGTTTTGTTTTCTTTACTTTGGTTTGTTGTTTATGCATGCATGTTGTTCATGTTTGTCTACTCCTGAGCTCTCCGCTCACTATACAGTTTCATTACCTTGTTTTGCCTCCTCTTACTTTCATATCGTTTACACTCTATACTCTCTACTACACATACAGCCATTACGCTTTTATTCCCAGGCGCTTCCTTGGTGCGCTCACCATCGTGCTCTCCGAGTGACGCACTTCGCCTACCTAAATAAGGTGTTTTTATTCCACCATGTTTCGTGACATTCATGCATTTTGAGGTGTTCGCGTGAGCCTCTCGTACCACTCCTCGTATCTAAATTTAAATATAAGAAAACACAAGCAGTAATTTTTAGGGATGTCTGCATTGTTTCATTTACCAAGTCCGCTTTCGCTATTTACATTGTAGTATTAGTGTATTTTAACGTTATGTTTTATCTTTTTACAGGTCTCCTTTCTTTCCTTGGATACTGTTTTAATTAATTAGGATTTGAAACTCTTCTTGGGTTGATTGATCCGTCTGTTTATCAGGGTACTCTTCTTGAAGTGACTATTGTGCTGTTATCATGCTTTTATTTACTTTCGTTGCGGTAAGTGGTTGAAAGTGTGGTGCTTGTTTGTTTTGCTTAGGTCGCTCTATTCCCTGGTAAGATCTTTCTGCAACATGTCTTTTTGAGCCTATGTACTTTTTATTTCGTTCTTTGGCTAGTTTGTCGTTCGCATTTGTTTCTCTTCATCCTTCAGTGTCTATATCCGTGAGTATATGTAAGAGATTATGTTTGCGATTAAACATCATTTCGGCTGGTGGAACCTTTGTGGTTGCATGCGGCGTGTTCCGATACGCAAATAAGATGTCGTATGTCTCTGACTTCCAGTCCTTATTTTCGATGTGTACAGTCTTGCCAAGAAGTATTTCCAAGGGTTATTACAAGTACTTTCATGACCGTTTTACGTTGTGCTTCTTCGTTCAGCTTGATTGCGTTCAACTCATGCAGATTGTGTCATTTGGTTGGTGGAAAATAACATTGTGTTATTCTTACTGTTGAGTAGCAATTGATTTTGTACGTCCTGACACTTACTCTAACCGGACAAAATTTCATTTTTATACTACTTTTGTAAGGGTTAGGAGATAATTTGCCTAATTCCTCTATGTTATATATGGAATGTTGGCTCGCATTTGATCTTATAACTGGTATACTGTTATTGATGCAAAGCGTTATCTTATTTGCTTGATAACGTAACTCAGTTCTGAAAATAATTTATCTTTGCTACTTCAGATGGAGCAAATGATGAACTACAGCCATCTATCTAACGAAAAGAAATCAAAGTTAGTTCATCAATTGTTAGCGGCTGTTACTGGGAACCTGATTTCAACTCATGACGTTAAGCTCAAACACAACGCTTCTATAAAAGAGGGGAAAGTTGTTAAAAGAAAAAAAATACAAAGTGCCAGGTAAAACGTTCTTGTTCTAGTGCAATTCAATCATAAACCACCTTCTTTTAAATACTCAAAAATGTTTTGAAACCTTGTAACGTAAGCTATTACACAGAACTAAAAAAGTGTAAATCATCTAACAATTTATCTCGTAGAAAGTCAGAAATATCTCGTCCGTTGAACGATTCACCATCGATGTTAGCTGCCAAAAAGACTAAGTCATGGCTGCCCCATATGTACGTTATTTTAATAGGCGTGTCTCTGGGTGGTGCATTAGTGTTTTCTCTTGTCTTTGTTGCTGTGTACTATTACGTTAGCTTACGAAACACTTTTCCATCTCATAAACACGACCCCGAGATATTTCCACGAGACGAAAAAGCAAACAGTTCCAACCCCCCTAAAGCACACTCGAGCCCAAAAGGAAGTGAAGTTTTTCATGCGAAGGAAAAATCAGAAAAAAGC